>CM034614.1:14405366-14959650 GCA_020091685.1 Lutjanus erythropterus
TGTCTGTCCTGTCTGTCCGTCCTGTCTGTCTGTCTGTCCTTTCCGTCCTGTCTGTCTGTTTGTCCTGTCTGTCTGTCCTGTCTGTCCGTCCTGTCTGTCTGTCTGTCTGTCTGTCTGTCCTGTCTGTCTGTCTCTGACTGTGCTGTCTCCTGCTGTCCTCAGATCCAGCAGTGGGAGCAGAACCTGGAGAAACTCAACCTGGATCTCTTCCGGCTGAGGTGTTACCTGTCCAGCCTGCAGGGCAGCGAGCTCCCAAACCCCAAGAGCCTCCTCGCCGTCGCCAGCCGGCCCTCCAAGAGCATGCTGGGACGCCTGGGAGTCTTCTCTGTGTCCTCCTTCCACGCCCTGGTGAGAACTGATGAATCCAGGTGGAAACACAACCTCCGCCTTCTGTTTTTAAACAGTTTCACAGAGTCTCTCATGTTGACGGACGTCTCGTCTGTCCTCAGGTGTGCAGTCGGGACGAGGTGGCGTGGAGGAGTCGCTGTCGGACTCTGTCAGGAGGAAACAGGAGGAGGAGGGGCCTGCCGTCCTCTCTGAGGGTTCTGGATGGAGCGAACAGACGCAGCAGGGACAGAGGACACTCCACGACCCAGGTAATTTATTTTATTTTATTTCATTTCATTTCATTTCATTTCATTTCATTTCATTTTATTTTATTTTATTTTATTTTATTTTATTTTATTTTATTTTATTTTATGTCATGTCATGTCATGTCATGTCATGTCATGTCATGTCATGTCATGTCATTTTATTGTAAACGGTTCGACATCCGGAGCAGAAGGTGGCGGTAATGTACCATTAAGCCCGATGTCAACCGCCGAAAATCAAGAGGAAGAAGAGGGGCAGTCTGTCGGTCTCCCTGCTGAGTGAGCCCTCTTGCTCGTAGACGATCTTTGGCAGTAGCGGCTCCTCTCTGTGTCAACATCAGGAGATGAACAACAACCAGCGGCAGTTCGCTGCTAAACAACTTAACGGATGTACAGTTCGCCTCCCAGTCTGCGTGAGCACCTGAAGGAGTGGTGTGTAGAACCAGCTGGTAAGAAAAAAACAGGCTTCTTATCCACGAAAATAAGGAAGAGACACCTGTGGTTTTGGCTAGCGGTTTGGCTAGCAAGCTGTACTGATTAGCTAGTGTTAGCTAGCAAGATTACCGTTAACACGTTAGCTACCAGCCAGACAGATGGAAACACCTGTCTGAGGTGGCAGCAGGTTATCAGTGCTCATTTTTTATCAGCAGATTTTGGTTGTTAGCTCGCCAAGCAGAGCCAAAAGCAAAGATTGAAAGCACATTAAACTGAAATCATAACTGCTTTCATTTTTCATTTCACCATGTGTTTTTTTTAGTTGCAGCGATTTTTTTCTGGGTTATCCCCTAAAATTCAGGCTGACAGTCAGGCTGACAGACTTTGGATAACCTCCATGACTTTGTTTTCATTGAGAGTAATATGTGTATGGAAGCCCACAGCGGCCAGTAAAAGAAAAACATCCCCTCAAAAAGTCATATACGTGGGATGAGAAGTAGAGCCCGACCAATATTGGCCCAATATTGACCTATTACAGCTATATTGGTTTACATAAGTATCAGCAAATATGGTGTCCTATATTTAACATTACATAAGACACTATTTCATAATTTTATTGGCAGCATTTTGTGTACAAATGTTCCTTTTTCATAATATATATAGATGGTGCTCTTTAAGTGTTTTTTTTTATTATTATTATTTATGATTATTTAAACTACTGGTCTAAGTTTACTGTTCCCTGATATCATTTTGGTCAGTAAAGTTTATTGTTAAAAATATCCTCCCTCCATGACAAATCTTTGTCACACCTGTTAACCAGTTTTGAGGGATCATTGCAAAAACTGTCTGCTTATGTATACATTGTATATTCTGTATACTATGTTCTATACAAAGAACATTTGCTGATATATTGATATTGAAATTTTGTTACTTGGCCTCAAAAATCCAGTACCTGTCAGGTCATTATTATCAGATAAGATGTCAAAATTTGGGTTAAGAAAAATCATCTCTTTATGAGATAAAGAGTCAGAATTATGAGGTAGTTTCATCTCACAGTTTGAGATGAAAGTCATATTCATGAGATAGAAAGTAAAAGTTTGAGATAACATTGTTAAAACAATGCGATAAAAAGTCATAATTATGGTATAAAATGTTGAAATTATGAGATTAATAGAGGTGTGTTTTGTTTGTGTTGTAGGTCTGCAGCAGCAGCAGCAGCAGCAGTAGTGACAGCAGCAGAGTCCGACATGCTGATGGAGAAATAAGCCTCACTGATGGAAACCCAGAGGAAGAGGTAGGTCTGTCCAGAGTCCTCTTAAATAGGATTATTCTGCTCAACTGTTGCTTTCTGGCTGCCGGTCTGGATGTGATCACCATGTGACACCGCCTACGGACGGAGCTGCGTTCACTTCTGCTTTCACCCACAAAACATCTGTTGTTTGTTGGCATGTAATGCTGCACAGGAGGGGGGACCGAAACACCGGCCCCGCTGGAAGTTTGTCTGCTTCTGCTTGTCTGCTTCTCGGTTGTTGTTTTTCATTGGTGTTCTTCCTAATTTTCTGCCATGTTCCGTCTGTAGAACATTTTGTTCCCACGACGCTCCTAACACCTGCAGTTATTGTAAGCAGACTTCAGGGAAACATGTCTGCCTTTTTAATCTGGAATCACTTTACAAAAAATGATAATGAGCAAGTAGTTTGCAGGGACATCATGTCACAATTGCAATATCAGTCAGGGATACGCTCATAGTTTTAAAGGGACAGTTCGCCACAAAATGTTTTTCCTTTTACCTCTAATGTTATTTACCCATCTAGATTGTTTTGATGTGACTTGTCAAGTTTCTTATGAATTTGTTAAATGAAAAATCATGATCTTAATTCATACATCTATGTCAAGAGTCTGCAACCTTTTCGATCAAAAGAGCCATTTTTGGCAAAATCAGAAAAGAAAATCTGTTTGGAGCTGCAGCTATTAAATTCCCTCTTTTCCTTGGGGACTTTTTTTTTCTTTTTTTAATTACAAACAAACCACATCACAAAATCTCAGCGGTCAGACCACACAAACCTCAAAAGCACAAACAATATACAGTGTAGCGCCGTTCTGTTATTTTATGTCCAGCAGCATTTAAGTGAATCACTGTGATTGTGTTCTAAAGTACGAGAGGAAAAGAGACTTGATTTTTTTTTTTCCAAGAGACTTTTAAGTTTAAGTTTGTGTTGTGTTCATGTTGTCTGTTTAAAGCCGTGTCTGGACAGACAGTGTGTGTGTGTCAAGTTTTTAAGAATCATGTGACAGAAAAAGTGTAACACTCATGCAGCCCTACTGTAGAGATGTGAGAAGATATTGATGACTCTTCTCATCATGTTTCTGATTGATCACTGTCTCAGCCCTGGGGATGAAGGTGGTGGAGAGCGAGGCCTGCTCCACACCTGGAAGGGCTACTCTTGCAGCGTCACCCCTGAGAGGCTGTTCCTTCCCCGGCCTGTCCTTCAGGTCGCCCTGGGCGCACGGCACGGCGTTCTCCTGGTGGAAGGTAACACTTATGTTTGTTATGTTGCATTTCATGGTTTCCATCTTCAAGGGTAATTGCAATCTGTTGTAATCTGCTGTTCTTCTGATTCAGGAGGGCAGGTCTACAGTTTTGGGGAGTTGCCATGGAAGCAGAGTCAAGTGCCCGTGCTGGAGAATCCCACCCTGGAGAGCGCGCTCAGCGGGCAGCGCGTGGTCGCCGTCGCAGCCGGGAGCTTTCACAACGGGGCGGTGACAGAGGATGGCGGAGTCCACATGTGGGGGGACAACGGCTCGGGCCAGTGCGGCCTGTCGGGCCTCAGCTCCGTCCCCAACCCGACTCCGGTCGCCCTGCTGGACTCCGACACCAGCCCCCCGCAGACCGTCCCGGTGCTGGAGCTGGCCTGCGGGGAACAGCACACCCTGGCGCTGTCGGCCCAGCGGGAGGTGTGGGCGTGGGGCAGCGGTTGCCAGCTGGGCCTCAACGTCACCGTTTTTCCTGTGTGGAAACCGCAAAAAGTTGAGCATTTGGCGGGGAGATATGTCTTACAAGTGGCCTGCGGGGCTTCACACAGCCTGGCTCTGGTGCGCTGCCTCGGCCCTCAGGACGTCCACCGGCCCCCTGTGGACAAATGCAGACAGTGTAACCAGCTGCTGTACACCATGACGGACAAAGAGGACCACGTCATCATCTCCGACGGTCACTACTGCCCCCTCGGGGTGGAGCTCACTGAGGATGAGGGCATGCTGGAGGCGCCTCCTCCCACACAAGGGCTCAAAACTTCCCCGTCCGAGCCCGTCCTGCCCTCCCAGACCTCCACCTCAGTGCCCCCGGCGCCTGCTGAAGGTGCCGACCCCTCCTCTGACCCCCCTCACCATCAGGACTCAGAGAAAGAGAAGTCGACCTTGACGAACGGAGCGCTGCCAGCCTCAGATTCTGACCCCGTGGCTCAGTCCAGAGGTGGTGTCGCCGCGGGGGTCAAGAGTTCGCCCTATCCAGACGAGCAGGCGGTCAAAGACTACCTGAAGAAACTGTCAGACAACACGCAGGCGGAGCAGACGGCGAAGGTGACCGCTGGCGGGCTGCACACTCTGCTGGTGAGTTCAAAAACAGTCTTTCAATCATTCTTGTCTGGTGTCACTGTCCAGATTCTAGATGCTGTTCAGGGACACTTGGTCATTCCAGTTGCCTGATTTCATGCTAAATTAGTTTGTTAACCATTAAGGATCACTCTAGCATGTGATTTCGAAGGCCAGCACTGAAATTTTTTATGCCTCTGCGACGGTATGTTTTCAGTTTTAATGTCCGTGCATTAACTACATTCGTCTAGTGAAATAATGACCACACTAAAGATGTCTCTTGATGATTTATTTTCTCTCATTTATCAGAAGACACCGTGAAAGCTACAAGAAAATAAAAAGGTTAATCTCATACTGTAGTGACTTTTGAAATGGAAAAGATATAGGAACCTTCATTCATTGATTTGTTTTGTTTCTCCTCCAGCCCTCAGCAGGAGCCCTCGCCTCCTCCACCCCTGGCTCCGCGCTCAACAACCTGGTCGCCTCCTGCGCCTCTGCCGTGGGCGAACGCGTCGCCTCCACCTACGAGGCCTTGTCCCTCAAAAGGATGATGAACTTCTACCTGCCCTCGGGAGCGGCGAGGCCGGGTGGGGCCATGGGCCTCACTGGCGTTGTGGGCGACAACACGGCGGAGCGCGTCCGCCTGGAGGACTCCATGCAGGCCAAGAAGAGCTCCAGCACGGGGGACATCCGCGAGGAGGAGGCCGAGGGCCTGCGGCGCCGCCTCTCGCTCCCGGGACTCCTCTCACAGGGTAGATACGCTGTTCACCTCTTATCCTCCTCCTATGCTCTGCTGCGTAAGTACACCTTACGCATGTGCAGGTCGATGTCGGTCTGTGTGTTTGTCTTCCTCATCCAGCTCGTAAGCACGGCAAAGGCTTGAGTCTTTTTATATTCTGTGTACGTCGCGTTCAGCTCAGTGTCACCTTCATGTAGTTGCACACAGGAAGCTGCAACAATACATACCAGGAGGAAAACAGGACAAAATTCAGGGTTAATATATTCCTTTGATTACCTATTTTTTTACTTTAGTCAATACCCATCATACTCATCATTATGGCAGCATTCCTGAAAAAATAATGCCACCTTCTGGTGACATCATGGCACGCTGAGCTGCCAGCTGCACCAAATACAAAAAACAAAAAACATACAAAAGTAATTTCTCTCTAGATCTGGCTACTAACAGGCTCAAATTCAGGTATCACTTGTTTAGTACTGCATGGTACTCTGTTATTACTGTGGACACCAAGCCCTGCTTTGTTTTTGTTCTTTTTGTTCATTTTTCTTCTTGTCAAAGTCTCTAATTGGAGCATGAAGTATGCATTTCTCCTTTTCTTTTTCAAGACAGCCAGGACTAGTTGATAATAAACAAGCATTACTTTTTGATTGTTGCATTTAAGATTTTTAATGGATTATGTACACATTGGATTTTTGCTAAATTGTTTTTATTGAGGAAGTAGCAGTTCAAGTAGAAACTATTTTTACAAAATTAAACATGAAGAAAAATAGCTCTTTAATCCTCTCAAGAATGTGACTCCCATTCCACTAATTTGTCTCAAGACAGACTGGAAAAAATAAAATTTCAGCCTTTGAGAAAGTGATAAATCTTACTTTGGTGCTCAATGCTGCAATGAAACAGCAAATTAGCGTCCTTGTTTGTTCATGTGAGCGCCGCTCATTTGTAGGTCCGGTTTGAGCGAGGCCAGCCTTTCTAAATGGTCGCCTTTGTGTGATTAAAAGCACTGAGGAATGCTGGTTGATATTTAGCCTCCAACTTGACAGGATTATTCGGTGATCAAGAAAATGCTGGAAGGATCTGACAGGTTTAAAGGAGCAGAATGAAAGTTTTAGATGTGATTTCAGGGATAATACTGATTTACATTTTTGAAATGGGGTTGTATGAGGTACCTAGTGTGTGTTACCTGCAGTAGATGGTTGTCGGCATGCCCCAAGTTTGGAGAAGCTGCAGAAAGACCGGTGTAGGAAGCTAAGTAATGTACTGCTGCAGTATGGTTTATGTAGCATATTTCCACCACTTTACTACTCTGTCAGGCAGCCTTTTCTGATGGAGAAACCACCATGATGCAAACCAAATATTGCTCTCTCTAATCCAACCAAACTCCAGTGGCAAAATCAGTCATTTTACCACACAGAACACGGGAGTTGCTGGTCTACCGCTGCCTTGATCTGTTAGTTTGTTTGCGTGGCTTTGGTGATTAAAACAAATCCTTTAAAACAACAAAGATTCCTCTCCTCAGGCTCCTTATCAGTGTTTGTTCTGTCTGCTGCTTCTCGTTGTTTGTCTGCTGTATGGCAGCATGTGTCTGACGTGACCCGCCTGCTGTGTTGATAACACATTTATTTGTTCTGCTGAACTTTGCACCATTCAGATTGAAGGACTTTGGTTCAGGCTGGCCTTGAAAACTTTTCCGCTGTTCATTAACTAAAATCGATGAAAATTATTAAGGGTTATACAAAAATTTCTAGTATGAGATAAGAGCAGATGAAGTTTATTCACTCACTGGTTCAGTAGTTTTCAAAACTAATTCAAAATGATGAAATATCTGTTAATTATGGTATTGAAGGTACCAAGGCCATTTAGGAGGAATGCTGTTTTCTGTCTGTGCGTCCGCAGTGTCCCCGCGGCTGCTGAGGAAAGCCGGTCGTCCGAAGATGCGAGCAGTCGCCCTCACCCCGCTGGGAGGGGCGGTCCCCGAGGCCCAGGAGGTGTTTCCCACCCTGCAGACGGAGGTGTGGAGCTGGGGCCAGTGCGAGCGCGGACAGCTGGGACATGGAGACAATCAGGGCAGGTAGGAGGACGTGTCTTCACACCGCATCGTACTGGCAGTGACCTTTTGGATCGGATGTCTTCACTTGGCAAAGAATTATACACTCGGGGGGGGGAAATTGGCACAAGAGATACAAAACAAATGACTCACTGCATGAAGACATCGCCAGACTTTTTTAAAGTTTTAAATCAGCAGAAATTATCTTTGTACACAGATTAAAAATGACTTATTTAATTTACCTGATGTGTTGAAGCTTGTTGAACAGTTATTAAAATCATTTTTTGATTAGTTATGAACCATTAATATTATAACAGTAGCTTGTTTATACCATGATAATTATAAGACAATAACATACACTTAAAAAGAATATCTGCTTTTATGAATTGTGTAATCCCTGATTACGACCTACACCTTTAATGTAATTTTTATGTAATAAAAAAAAAAAATCTCAGCCTGTATGGTGGCTAATACCATTATAAATGTCTGAAAAACCCCTGAATGAAATGAAATGTATTATGTTCTTGATGTGAAGATGTTTGTCCTTCTGACAGAAGCGTCATGTGTCTGTTTGCAGATTCCAGCCGCTGTGCATCAAGAGTCTGAACAATAAGGAGGTGGTGCGCGTGGCGGCCGGCGCTCATCATTCCCTCGCTCTGACCGCTCAGTCTCAGGTCAGTCAGTGGCTACACTTAACACTTTAAAGGGATAGTTCAAATTTTCTGCATGAGCAGTTTTCTGCTTAAGTAAAAGCTGGCGGAATAAGTTGCAGGAAAATAGGTCCATTCACAAAAATTATAAAGAGAATGCCTGATTTTTTTCTGTGAACCATCGAGTCATTGTGTGTGTCTGCAGGTGTTTTCATGGGGAAGTAACAGTTGTGGTCAGCTCGGACACATGGAGTCACCCAGCACTGTCCCCCGCCTTGCAAAGGTGAGGAAACCACCTCTTGTACAAACATAAACACAAAGACAGGGAGACTGTTTCAGTTCAATAACTCATATTCTAATCGCTCGTGTTCCTCTTTCGCTGCTTCAGCTGTCAGAGGGGATCCGCGTCTGGGATGTGAGCGCCGGAGAGAAACACACCCTCCTGCTGGCAGATGGAGACTGCATCCAGCCCATCATTTATTACAGCGGACAGCAGGTGAAAGAGGCGGCGGAAGAGAGTCATGCCAAGGAGTTGAGTCAGCAGGAAGAAGGGGAGGAGGAGGAGGAGCAGCGAGCAGGTGGAGGCTACACCCAGCAGCCTGTACTGCTGCCTTTCTGCATGAACGTAAGGACAAAGCACCTGGTTGTGTGTTTGCATTTAGAGTCTAAAAGAGGAAATGCAGGAGCGTGTGTGTATGTTCATCCTGTTGTTTCCTGTGCGTTCCAGCTGCGTTACGTGAGCAATGTGTTTGCGGGCGGCCAGCGCTGCGTGGCGCTGTCGGACAGGAACGTGATGGGCTTCATCGCCAGCCTCCACGAGCTAGCGTCGGCCGAGAGGAAGTTCTACTGCAAGCTGTGCAACATCAAGACACAGATAATACGCCCTCTGCTGGAATTGGGTGAGAGTGACACAGGGGGACGGATATTTGGGATTTTTTGAAGTGTGGTTGTTTGAGGTATTTTAGTCGGTGTATTACTTACAGTAGATGATGGTAACACACCCCCATTTTAGAGAAGCAGAAGGTGGACAGGGTCACCAGCAAAAGGTATTTTAACCACCTAAAAAAATCAATATCAGTTGAAGTGTATGCTACATTCATTCATATTTTCAGCCCTTTCTGACAGGAAACCGCCATTATATAAGCTAAATGTCACTCAACAAGACGCCATTGGCAAAATTAGTAATTTAACTTCCCAGAACACAGGAGTTGCTGGTTTACTTCTGCCTTGATGAGTTAGTTCATTTGTGTTATTGTGCAAATTTGGGGTATCTGAACTAATCTTCAAAAACACAGAAACAACAGAATAGCATAAACCAGCTAACAGATCAAAACAGTGACAGACCAACAGCTCCTGTTTTCTGCAAGGTAAAATTGGTCTGGTTGAGCAAAATTTGGCTGATATAACGACTGTTTCATGCTGGAAAAAAGCGAGGTAAAGCATTGAAAATATTCTAAATATAGCGTACACTTAAACTGATAGATTTTTTTTTAGGTGGGCCTTTTTTAAGAGGCTAAAATCTGTTTTGTTGCTGACTCTGTCCGCTGCAGTACACAGTTTAGCTTCGGTGCCAGTACTCCTCCTGCTTCTCCAAACGGGGGGTGTGACGGTCACCATTTACCACGACACCAAACCCGACATGACGCTATCACAATACTTGGCTCCCAATTTGATATGAATTACGATTTTTCTAAACACTGTATGCCTGAAAGGGTAAGCATAGATTGTTTTATCTTGACCAAAATGGATCAGTTTGTTAAGACAAAAATTACTATTTGTAATCTATTAGCGAATCTATAGGAATTCTCATTATGCGTTAGCATCAAGCTAACAGACCAAGTAATTATTTAAATATATAAAAAGATCTGTTCAGCGATAAATTAATCGGTAATAAAAAGAATCACAATACTTAAGAGAACTGTCCATTTAATTCAGGTAAAATGTTTTTGTCATCACTTTTCGTTTGTGTGCCGTCCTCCTCCAGAGTCTCTGAGTTCTGCCCTCGGTCAGGTGGCCCTCGGGCTCCTGCAGGCTCTGGCGGGCCGATTCAGCCTCTTGTGTCACCTAACGGGGCAACACGCCGCCAGCCTCACCGCCAACCTGCGCCGCGGCCGTGACGTCAAGGGCCTGCTCGTCCTCGACCACGCCAGCATCTTCCTCGACTCTTACAACGAGTACGTCTTCAACATCGTGAATTTAAATATTTGTACATTTCATTTCAAACAACAGCTTGAAGAGTAAAATCTTGTTTCTTCATTAATGCGAAGGTACTGCAGCACCGTGGGCAACTTCCACGTGATGGGAGGTTTCCATTTGCTGACCAAACCCTCACTGTGAGCGCACACCAACACACTGTTTCAGCTTTGATGAGCTGCAGTGACACAACACTGCAGTGATGATTGATGGGAAGTAAGAGATCAGCTGACCACCGTTTGTTTTTGTTTTTGCTTTGAAGAGATTTCTTTGGGAAGAGCCCCGAGCTGCTTCAGAGGCTGTCAGAGTGCAGCGAAGAGAACCCCACCATGGCCGACCTCCTGGTGACGCTCTTCTACCTCCCAACTCGCCACCTTCACGAATACGGCCGGCTGCTGCTCAAACTGGCCACCTGCTTTGAAGTGGTAGGTGAAACAAGCACACGACTGCAGCCATGTCAGTGAAAATACTTGTATTTAAGGGGGTTTAGATTATTAAAGAGAGCAAAATATTTTATTTTTTGGGTTCATTTTATCTGTAATGTTTTCAGACATTTCCGTCACATTCCTAGTCATCTAAAAAGTAATAGCAGCTCCCTCATTTTTAATAGAAAGATTTTGATTGACTCAGTCTTCCCTAAATTATAAGGAAATTTGTGACTGGTAGAATAAAGTGTATTTTTATAGCGGTATTGATTTTAAAAGCACTTAAGGTTTTTTAAGTTAAAAGAATTTCCTAAAGACAAAATCAACAGAATCTGACACCATTTAGAAAATCAGTGTGTATTTTTTCTTCCTTTGTTCCTTCTGCATTTTCTTGTTTTTTTATTTCCTGCCTTTCTTTCTTTATTTCCTCTTTTACATCCTTTTTTTTAGTTTTCTTCCATACGTCTGAACTTATTTCCTTTCTGTCTTTTCTTCTTTTTCTTTCTGTAAGTTTTCTTTTCTTCTTTTCTTTCTTTTCTTCCCTTTTACTTTCTTCCTTCCTACTGCACTCCCTTGCTTTTTTACTCAGTTTCTTTCTTTCTTTCTTTCTTTCTTTTTGATATCTTTTTTGTACATTCTTATTTGTACCTTTTGATATCCTTTTGTAGTTTTCTTCTTGTCTGTCTTTGCTTCCCCTTTTTCCTTTTTATGTTTTTAATTTTCTTAATTTCATTTCTTTTTGTCTTTCTTTTTCTTTGCTTCCCTTATACTTACTTACCTTTTTACTTTTTCCTTGTTTACTTTTCTTACTTTCCTTCTGCGTTTTCTCAAAATTTCCAAATCAAGGCTAAATCAACAGAATCTGACTCTCTTTAGAGAATCACAATGCATATTTCATAGTAAATGTGTCTATGTGTGTGTTGTCAGTGCTCGAATGACTACCAGAAGCTTCAGGACAGCTGCTCCAGGTTTGAAGCGTTGGTCCTGCAGCTGAAGAGGAAAAGGAAGGACGCTGAATACACGTTTCACTTCTGGAAGAGCTTCCCCGGCAAAATGACGGTAAACCCGCTGACTGGTGTGCGTTCCTTCTCATTACCACTGAGCGTATCCTTCATATGGTCTTCCTCAAGGTGTCACATGATGTCACGCATGAGCTGAATGGTGTCATTGTTTGTCACCAGGACTCGCTGAGGAAGCCTCACCGCCGGCTCATCTGCGAGAGCAGCAACAAAGCTCTGACCCTGCAGAACGCCGGGAGGTTCTCCGTCAACTGGTTCATCCTTTTCAACGACGCTCTGGTGCACGCACAGGTCAGCTCCACACACACACTTTTCACACTTTTCCAATCTCGTCTTTCAACTCTTTCACTTTTATGAAGCCGTCCATGTTTCAGACACTGACACTTGGTGTGTTTCAAGCGTTTGTATGTGCTTGCCTCCGTGCTATCAGGGCGTGGCGCCTTATAAAAATCTTGTAAGTATGCAGCCAGAAGCAAATGTCAGCACAGCGACCCGTACCTCCCTGTCCCACTCCTCCTTTTCTTCTGTATGTGTGTGTGTGCGTGTGCGTGAAGGGCTTAGGGCTCTGTGTCATAGGATTTAGACCTGCATGTGCTGATTTGCACAACATACACACTCCAACACAAACACACACTGCTACAAAACAGGTGAAGTCATAGGTGGGCTTTAGTGGGGCACCAGAATAACAATGAAGTTGTACTGGTGATGCACCAATGCTAATACAAATTTTATATATTTTGTATCTTTTTTTTTTTCCTGATGAAGGCCAAGTACCGGAATGGTGCAAATAAATTATATATTGCAAGTTAGACTTTGTGCAGGAGTCCTTTTGCAATATATATATGTATTTGCAACACGTAGAGAGACATGATTTTTACCCCGCAGCAACTAGTGTTCGGCAATATAGATAAGATCCTTCCTTCTTTCCTTTCTTTCTTTAATTCCTTTCTTTCTGCAATTCCCTTTTACTTCCCTTTTCTGTCTTTCTTTGCTGCCCTTTTACTTCCTTCCTTCTGTATTTCCTTTCTTTTTTACTTACTTGTTTTGTTAATTTTTGCTTCCTTTTTTGGTTCTCTTTTGTACTTGTACACTTCCTTCCTTTATGTCTTTTCTTTCTGTACTTTTTTTCTAAGTACAGAAACAGTTTCATGTTTCTGCTCATATGCCAAAAAATTATCCATTATCGTAATTAATCTTTCTTTTTATTCTGGCCATGAAATATTACCTTCTCAGTGTGACTAAACTCTAAGAAATAGGAAACAGTGCAAAACTGCTTTTCAACCAAAGCTAATATGAGGCTTCAGCATTTTAAGGTCAAGCAGCCAAATCTTATTGGTTCTCCCCTGTCTTGCTCTGTAGGTTGTGTAGATTTATTGCCAGTGTTTTGGCCTGGCAACAAACCTACACACAACTACCGGGACATATGTGTTTGCTGCAGCTCAGCAAAAGATTCTCTAACTCAAAGAACTGAAGTTGAACTTGGGCTGAAGTTTATAATGCAGTTTTGCACAGAGTGAGGACTGTAAGTCTTTCAAACTTGCTCTAAAACACTAGCGGCAGTAGAAAAATGAGTGTAGGTGCATTACTACTTAAATATGTCCAGTGATACCCAGCCCTATCCCCACCTTCACCCTCTGCCTGCTGAGGGAGACTGCATGGAAGGATGAACTGACTGCAACCAAGGCTCAATGGGTTTTTTATACATGACTGTTCTTCTTCTTCACATTGTAGCTGTTAAAATCAATCCACCTCAAAATGCAAAACTCAAAACAACTTTTGAAATTTTTAGGACCACATTCTTGGAGTATGTCTTTCCTGTTGAAGCCTTGGTTTTTACTGTTGGTTCACAAGTATTTTAAAGACTGACATAAGATTGGAAAGGATAGAATGAACTCTTGAAGGCAAAATGTAATTAATCTTTGAAAGAAATTATCTTTAGCTAACGTACCCATTCTATCCTTTTTGAATTCACCAACAGTTTCTACAATTTCCTTCCATCTCTCCCTGTGTGTCTCCTTTTTCTCAGTTTTTTTCTGCCTATGTGAATTTCTGTCAATGTTCCGCATATTTCAGTCTTGCTCTTTCCTGACTATGTGACCTTCTGTCATTGTTTGAAAGAAACAACTTTCTTTTATTAAGTTTTACTACCCTCTTTACTTTCTCTTCCTTTATATCGCCTTTTTTGATGTTCTTTACTTCCGCTCTTCCTTTTTACTGGCCTTTTTACTTCCTTTTTGCTTCATTACTTCCTTCTGTACATCCTGTTCCTTCTTTACTTCCTTTTCCTTCTTATGTTGTATGAATGAGAAGCAGGTTGTTGCTGAGAGCATGCATGCAACCTCCTCTTTTAAACATGTGAAACATGTTGTCTTGCATGACTAAATCAGACCTTGGCTAAGTCTTCCTTTTGTACTTACTTTTTACTTCCTGTTTACTTCCTTCCTCTTTAGTTAATATGAGTAACATTACTAAGTAAAGAGGAAGAATGTTTAAAAAAAGGCTTCCTTTTTTTCTTACATACTTCCTCTTGACTTCCTTTTTCCTTGTTTTTTTTTAATACTTCCTCTTTTCTTGCTTTCTTTTCTGACATAATTCCTCTTCCTCTTTACTTTGGCTTTAGTTTGTTTTTTTACATACTTCCTTTTTCCTACCTTTCTTTTCTTACATACTTCTTCTTGACTTCCTTTTTTCTTACTTCCTCTTGACTTCCTTTTTTCTTACTTCCTCCTGACTTCCTTTTTTCTTACTTCCTCTTGACTTCCTTTTTTTCTTACTTCCTCCTGACTTCCTTTTTTTCTTACTTCCTCTTGCTTACTTCCTCTTCCTCTACTATGAAGGAGCCCTCTTTACTCTGTTTCTTTTCTTACATATTTCTTCTTGACTTCCTGTGTTTCTTCCTTCCTCTTAACTTCCTTTTTTCTTCCTTCCTCTTTCTTAGTTTTTTATTACGTACTTCCTCTTTCCTTTTTTCCCTTTCTTATATACTTCATCTTGGCTCCCTTTCTTTTCTTACATACTTCCTCTTTACTTGCCTACTTTTCTTTCATACTTCCTCTTAACTTTCTTTCTCTCTTTACCTTATTGTTAACTTCCTTTTTAGTTGCCTGCCACCAGATAAATAGGACTGAAATTGTTGGAGACAACAAACAAACAATAAATGAGCTAAACTGGGGCAGGAAGCTGGCAGAAAAGGCACATGTATAACACTGCCCTCTCCATGTGAGTGAGCAGTCACCGTTGAAATTAAAGGCTTGCCATTAGTTTTTTTCTTCCTGTTTCCTTTCCTATCTACTTCCCTCTTACTGCCTGTGCCTTGCTTGTAGATTGTTAAGTGCTAAGAATTTTCTTGTTAATCATGAGCGTCTTGCTTATAGTGAAGGCTGTAACTCACCTTTAAAGCTCATACACACCTTATGGGCTTCTTCATAGTAATTGAACTTGTGTAACTTGTCTGTCATTATGGTCAGATATGTTCATAAGATTAATGATATTTCCTCTTTCTTCCCCTGTTATAAACACTCATTTTTCCCTCCTTTCTTTTCTTCTCTTTCCTCATTTTTCCTCAATTCCCATCTCACCCTCCTACTATCTTTCCCATCCTCCATGCTTGTTCCTCTCCTCTCCTCCAGTTCTCCACCCATCATGTGTTCCCTCTCGCTACGCTTTGGGTGGAACCGATCCCAGAGGAGAACACTGGCATGTAAGTCTCCTTAATCCCAGGCTATCGCTGTAATAATACTGAAAATTGTGACTATATGTGTTTTTTATATTGTGAGCCACTAGTTGTTTCTGGTGTAAAATGATGTTTGTGTGTTTGTGTTCAGATTTGGGTTAAAGGTGATCACACCAGAGGAGACATTCACCCTGCTGGCGGCCTCTCCTATGGAGAAGGTAGGTCCTTTAATGTTGCTTAAAACTACCAAGCATCACGATGAACAAAAACGAAAACAGTCCATTACAAGTCATTCTGCAATAATGAAATGAGTTAACATTAAACCAAACCAAATGTTAGTAACACCCGGTGGTAAAAAATGTGAGTTTGTGATATGTTTCTTAATAGTGTGCATGTGTTGGTTGGTGTCTAGGCCAAGTGGCTTCGCTCCATCAACCAAGCGGTGGAGCAGGCCCTGAGTGGGGCGGGGCAGGACACAGCATCAGTCGGCTCAGGGTCGGGGCAAAAGTTGGAGCCTCCCGTCTCCAGGACGGCCTCCTACACTTTCTATAAGGACGGACGGCTGAAAGAGGCAACGTACGAAGGACGCTGGCTCAACGGGAAACCCAACGGCAGGTTGGACACGCACACTGACTACCTTCATTTTGATGGAATAATTTAATTTTTAAATATTGATATTGATATGTAATAATGATTTGGATTGATTGTGTCTTTCAGGGGAGTGTTAAAGTGGCCTGATGGGAGAATATACACCGGGACGTTTAAGAACGGACTAGAAGATGGGTGAGTCACATCATGTTCACATCATTCAGTCCACATGAGCCTTATGGCTTCGTTGCACCAACAAGGATTCAGTTTGCAACCTGATTAAATCATGGTTTAACTTTAAATTATGTTATAACAAACTTTTAAACAGCTTAAAATTAAGAAAGATTACATTTAAACCTTAGTTTAGTTTTTACTCAAGATTATATTTAGTTTTGTTCTGTTGCACCGAAACTTTAAACTTAGACTTGTGCAGGTTTAACTTGCCTTTTTGAGATGTAGTAAATAAAATAATGAAGTTCCTTAAAGAAAGTGAAGAGACAGGCTTATGATGCTCTTCTTACTGTCACTCAAGTTAAAATGTGAACAATGTGACATTTTGTTCACTTTTTAGTTATTTAGCAATCAATATAAAGTATTGTTAACTTTTTAGCTAGCTAGAGAACAATATGATTGTTTTTGTAGAAAGGCTTGTCGTAGGCAACTGAACTTAATAAAGTTCTAGAAGACGTTTTGGCCTCTCATCCAAGAGTCTTTGTCAGTTCAGTTGTCAGAACTCAGAACTGAAGATGCCTGAAGACTTTACCAAGTCCAGTTGCCTACAGCAAGCCTTTCTATGAATACCAAGACCTGGATGACCGAGAACCTTTACAGAAATGTCATTTTTTGCTAACTTTTAAGCTGCTGTTTCTTCATTGTTCTCGTGTGTTTATGTGTTTTTGTAGCTTCGGTGAATTTCTCGCTCCCAATAAGACACTCAACAAGAACGATCACTACCAAGGTTACTGGAAAGATGGCAAGATGCACGGCCTGGGGACATACAGGTGAGTGTGTGTGAAAATAGTAAGTTAGGAACCTTATTGTTTGGATCCAGTGATTGTCAAAGGTTGCAGTTTATTAGGAGTCTTCTATCTTATTATTTCAAGCCCTCTTTCTTCTACAGTAACAGCAAAAGTTGGAAAATACTTAAGTGTTTGTTCACAAATTAGCGTGAAAGACAGGATTTAGTTTAGAGGAAGAGAAAAGACAAAACTGCTGATTGATTACTTGTAAGAAGAGAAGAACCCTCCTCTGTCTGTGTGCAGGTATGCCAGCGGTGAAGTTTACGATGGATCCTTCCAGGACAGCATGCGACACGGCCACGGCATGCTGCGCACCGGGAAGCTCAACACCTCCTCGCCCAGCGTCTTCATCGGCCAGTGGCTGCAGGACAAGAAGACCGGCTACGGCGTCTTCGATGATATCACAAAGTACGCTCGCTGTCAATGTCAGACATGTTTCAGTGCGATCGCTGCAGCACACTCGAGGTTAAAGACAGCAGAGGAAGAAATTGTATTAAATTTCTCATGCACAAAGAAGTGAAATCTAGTGTAAATTACAAGCCAATTTTCTTCATTTTCATGTCAGAAAAGCTTGTAAAAATGTGTTTTCTTTGTGTGTTTTATTTTGCTGCTTGTCTGTTTTCTCTCCAGAGGGGAGAAATTCATGGGCATGTGGCAGGACCACCAGCGGCAGGGCACCGGGGTTGTCGTCACTCAGTTTGGCCTCTACTATGAAGGAGCCTTCAAAGATAATAAGATGACGGTGAGCACCTCTGTCTTTGATTTTAGTCTCATTTTACATATTTGGCTCATTGAATCTACAAGACTTTCCTGTCGTACCTGCTGTTTGCATAGAAGCTAATTGATATTGTCTATACTGTATTAGAAAAGCTCAGAGAAGAAATGGGAAAATTAAAATACAATAATGAACTGAAGGAAGATATTTTCTGTCTTTTTTTTTTAGGGCACGGGGATCCTCCTGTCAGAGGACGACACCACGTACGAGGGGGAATTCTCTGACGACTGGACCCTCAATGGAAAGGTGACTAATGAGCACATCTTTGACTCAAAACTAAACTTTCAGGCAAATGTGGAGTCTGTCACTGTCTATGGTGGTATCACATTTATATTTCTTGTGTGTCAAATTGTTTAGACTGATCGATTGATGTAATTATTTTCAAATCAGAGCTATAATAAGAATGAACTTTATTTAAATAGAATACATGGTTGGAGCAGGATTAAAACTTTTTAGGACTACAATGAGGCAACAACTAGAAATAATATAAAAATAATGTAGAATAAAATACCCCACAATATTATAGAATAAAAACTGATAATAAAACAGGTAAGACATGAAGTAAAACAGTGCTGAATTAAGAAAATACTCCATCTGATCTGTTCTCATGTGTCGACCAAATGTCATTTAATTGTATGTCTAAAATGAGAATTAAAGTGTCTCATGTCTTATTTAATCAGTGTAATCAGTGTTTTTGGCTCTCCCACAGGGCGTGCTCACCATGGCAAACGGCGACTACCTGGAGGGCTCTTTTAATGGCGAATGGGGCTCTGGCCTCAAAGTGGCGGGGTCCTACTTCAAACCACACCTGTTCGACACCGACAAGGACAAACCCCGCACTGTGTAAGCTCACAGAGTGTCTGAAATACACAGAAAAGGAGCATGACTTCGACTTTTTTATTGTACGTTGTTTAGCTATCTTGCTATACTTTCTGTGCTGTGTGTGTGATGTGGCAGGAAGCTGGGCCGTCTGTGTGTGCGTCCAGAGGACAAGTGGCAGGCGGTGTTCGAGGAGTGCTGGACTCAGCTGGGCTGCGAGGCGCCGGGCCAAGGAGAGACCTGGAAGGCGTGGGAGAACATCGCTGTGGCTCTCACCACCAGTCGACGACACATCCAGGACAGGTAAACGTCTTTGTCAGTCTTCCTGTCAGCAAGTAGAAGTCGCCAAACTACAGGAATAAACAAGTTATGGCTTTAACTTTGATGTTTTTAACTGTTTGTGTTTTGTGGCCCAGTCCGGAGATGTTGTCTCGAAGTCACAGCAGAACCCTGGAGAGTCTGGAAGTCATCCCGCAGCACACTGGGCCAATCACCTTGGAGAGATATCACACCATCCGCCTCTACCTCATCAAGGTAACTCCACAACCGGTGCTCACTTGCAAAAACACATTGACTGAGGTCTGTATAAATTTACCTGCAATCATCTCTAAGGTCGTTTCTTCCTGGACTCTAGTGAACCGTAGCAAAACTTTATAAACCACCATACAAACAGAATACAAGCTGATCATCCCACCTGCCAACATGAGAGTCATGAACAAAACACAACAGACAAACAAACCAACAAGCATACATACATATAGAAGGAACTCAAAGTAGTTCTGGAAGTATCCTGATCTGAACTGGAATTATTTTGTCTAATAAAAAGAATTTCCTCCTAATTTTTCTCGTCTTCTTCCAGGCGTGTGACACCCCCCTCCACCCGCTGGGCCGGCTGGTGGAAACCCTGGTGGCAGTCTACCGGATGACGTACGTGGGCGTTGGAGCGAATCGTCGGCTGCTGCCTCAGGCCGTCAACGAGATCAAGTCTTACCTCAACCGCATCTACCAGATCGTCAGGTGAGTGTCTGGCCTCAGCTTCATTTCAAGTGGATCTACAACATGGATATAGACGACAGGACTGATCATTATTTTTGGTTTGTGTGCTCTCGAATGCTCTGTAGGTTTCTATTCCCAGACCTGCCAGAAGAGGGCGGTCTAATTCCAGAGCCGACCACCAACCAGGACAAGAAGGAGCCAGACTCGACTGATGCCCCGCCGGAGTCACCAAAACCTGGGTAAAAACAGGGAGCAGTGTCTCCTTGAAGCTTAGCTGCTCCTCAGGAGGTCAGTTTGTTCACTTTGTTCTCTCCCTGCGTGTCTCCTCAGCCGCGTGGTGAGCAGCTCCGCTCTGCTGCTCCCCGTCCTGCTGCCTCGCCTCTACCCACCGCTCTTCACCCTCTACGCTCTGGACAAGGAGAGAGAGGACGACGTCTACTGGGAGTGTGTCCTCCGCCTCAACAAGCAGCCCGACCTGGCTTTGCTCGCCTTCCTGGGCGTTCAGCAGTAAGTCATACACACACACGCCAGCCACTGCAGAAAAGACTCTTCATTTCAGTATTTTGCAATGAAATTCTCCCTTTTTTTCCCCTCAGAAAGTTTTGGCCTGTTTCCATTCCCGTCCCCAGGTCTGCACCGGGGGAGAAGCAGCAGGTATGGTTGACTTATTCATTCAGTCATGCTTTTGAGTGAGCACGTGTCCAACATGGAGGTGGGTCCTAAAAAGACACTAAAACACTGGGCAGTAGTTTATTATATTTTAAGTATTTAAGTTATCACAGTGGCAACTGTTTGCTACAGTCTTCTTAATGGTGTGTCTATTTTAATATATACAGCATTTTCAAACTACTACAAGTGCAGACAGTGAGGTTAAATTCAAAATAAAGTGGATAAATTCAACCTTTTTTTTAAATGACTGTTTTTGCCTATGAAGTTTGGTTGGTTTGGAGAGAGGTTTCCCATCAGAATAGGCTAAAGAGTAAAGCAGTGAAAATATTCTAAACAAATGTGCACTTAAACTGATACAGATTTTTTTAAAGTGTTTAAAATACCTGTTGCTGACTTCAAATAGTCTCAAATGTCAAATCTAAATCTACAAATCCAAATATTTGGTGATCCTCTCATACAGACTGTGGAGGCATTTTACACTAAATGTGTGACGAAACAGGATTATAGTGAAATACTGTAGTGCTGCAGAGATGTCCTGACCCCCAAATAGACCCCAACAAATGTCACATCATTATGATTTTAATTGTTTTTTTCCAGTTAAAATGATCATTCCCATCATTCATGACTTGTATCATAATCACAATATATTTCAAAATAATTGCAATATGATTTTATTATTATATCCTGCAGCCCTCATTCTAACATTTTATCCAGAACTGCAGGCCAAACGTGGTTTTGACAGAGTTTGACTGAGCCCAACACATCTCCGTTGAATTCTGTTTATATTTATAATTTTTGATGAGTAGAAAGGTGTAATTGGTGTTTGTCTGGCTGTTGTGTCTCCTCAAGGTCCTCTCCAGCACCAAGGACGCCTGCTTCGCCTCTGCAGTAGAAACACTACAACAGATCAGGTACACATCAACATCATAAATAAATGATTTGATTGTTTAAAAAAAGCTGTTTGGGCTAAAATGTATTTGCACTAACATAGAAACAGACCCTTTGTTTGCATGAAAGGTTCAAGGTGCAGCTTTATTTTTATTATTTAATAAATGCAGCTGTAGCTTCTTTCTTTCTGCACATGCAGAAATTGTATGAATAAGAAATAAAAGTCAAAATAAAAGAGAAATAGGACAGGGTAGAATAAGAAAAATACTTGAGAGAATTATTCCGATTCTTAATCGTGTTTTCTTTTCTCTTTGCAGCACAACATTCACACCATCAGACAAACTGCAGGTGATCCAGCTCACCTTCGAGGAGATCACCCAGGCGGTTCAGTCGCTGCTCAAGCAGGACTTCTTGTGGTCGATGGACGACCTTTTCCCCGTCTTCCTCTACGTAGTGCTGCGTGCAAGGTCAGCCCCAGAACAAAGCCACTCACACACACTTAATACACACAATTACACATATGTTCTGATTGAAAAATAAACTTAATACCTTTTGTTTATCGTTAGTTGCAGCCCTAAAATTGAATATACTTAAAAGTTTTTTTTTGTTCTCAGAATCAGGAACTTGGGGTCAGAGGTCAGCCTGATCGAAGACCTGATGGACCCCTGCGTTCAGCATGGAGAGCACGGCATCATGTTCACCACACTCAAGGTAACAAGAAATACAACCAAGACATCCTGGAGAAATTGCTCTTGAAATGAAAGTTAAAATCTTACATACTTGACCAAAACCTCCAGCTTTTCGACTTTTTACTATTACTTTTTATCTCATAATTTGGACTTTTTATCTCATAATTTGGACTTTTATCCCATAAATACTACTTTTTCTATCATAATTATAACTTTTAATCTCATAATTTGGACTTTGTATCATATAGTTATGACTCTGCCTCATAATTTGGACTCTTATCCCATAAATAGTACTTTTTATATCAAAATTCTAACATTTTATTTCATAACTTGGACTTTATATCTAATAATTTTGACCATTTGTCTCAGTTTAGACTTTTTAGCTCATACTTTTGACCCTTGTCTCATAATTTCAACTTTTTATGTCATAATTATGATATTGTGACTCATAATTTCTTCTTTTATCTCATAATTTTGACCCCTACCTCATAGTTATGACTTTTATCTCATAATATCAACATTTTGATCTCATAGTTTCTACTCCTATCTTGTAAGTATGTCATTTTCTCATATTTCTGACTTTATGTATCATAATTATGACTTTTTATCTAATCATTATGACTTACTTCTTTATTTCACTGTCAGAAATGTGCTTTCACATGAATGCCAAAGATTTAAGATAATGTTTTCTCCTCTTCCAGGCTTGTTACTACCAGATCCAGCATGAGAAGATCACTTAAGATGAGCGTGGCGTTACTTCCTCAGTGATCTGCATGCTGCTGTCGCTCCGCCCTACCATCACAGCCAATCACGGGGCCGGGATCAACGAGGCTTCAGGGTGATGTGTGCAGCAGCCAATGAGAAGCAGAGGATCAATCATATAAACAGGTTGAAAACAGCTCCATCTGCTGCTCCTATGGAGAGGGGACCACCTCCCCCTCTCTGACACACACACTCTTTGCCCTTTGTGACCTCTGCCGGCCTTGTATCCATGGATCATGAAGGTACACATGTGAATATAGTCGGTGTTGTACTGCCAGAGACACGACACCTCATACCGTCCAGTATAAACTACAGATGATGGAGGTGTCGCTGTTACATGGGAGGAAATTCAAGCTTCATACTAGTGTTTTCTTAGTGCCAATGGGAGGGATTTGTTCTCTAGTTTCTCCACTCACATGCAGCATACTGTGAGATTTTCCTCCTTCAGAAGAATATTTTTTTCAGCATGACAAACAACTTTCCGGCAGAGCGAGACGATCCATCACACGGTCCAGACGTTCCTTTACAGCCTTCGGATCGTTTCGCTTCTCGTTATTTACCCTGACACCTACACGAAGAAACTGACACAATCTCCTGACAGCATGTTGCTTTATGAAACTGACAGACTTTTTATTTAGTGTCTTTACTATGTGAGACAGCTGGTTTCTTTGACCTAAAACTAACTTTGTCAGGTGTTTTCAAACAGTGTTTTCTGGTTTTACAAGCGAAAAGACTTCAAGGATGAAGACTAGCTGGCTGGTTTGGCAAATGCACATTTGGTTTACTTCCAGAGCGGTTCACAGTCACTTTCCTGAGCTTTTCTACAGGAACCATAGGGGCTAGTTTACACAACAACATTTGATACTCTATTTATGCAAATGTAAATGTAGACTGACTTGATGAATGATACTAATATTCTCCTCTAATTAGTGGCAAAATTAGCCGACTCTAACGTCATGTTTGGCCGCAAACCAGCTTCTCCTGCATTCACTTTTTAAGGGATAGTTCTAGTTATGGTACTTATCCATAGTCGGTGTATTACCAACAGTAGATGGCGGTCAGAACATCCCCAGTCTTGAGAAGCAGAAGACAGCAGCTAACAGCCTTTGTCGATGGGAAACCAGCACCATACCAACCAAATATGGCTCTCTCCAAATCAACCAAACTCCATAGACAAAATCAGTCATTTTAGCTTGCAGATCACAGGAGTTGTTGGTCTACTGCTGCCTGCTGCTGATATTGTGTGAATTCAATGAATCTTAACTAAGCTTTTAAAACACTGATGTCACACAATAAAACAAACTAATTAACCGATTGACATAGCAGTAGACCAACAACTCCCGTTTCCTGTAACTTAAAATTACTATTTTCGCCCATGGAATTTGGTTGTTTTGGATAGAGTGATTTCTGGCTTCTATAAAGGTGGTTTACCATCTGAAAAGGTTGTCTAAAGGGCACGGTAAACCAGTGAAAATATTGTAAATTAAGCATATACATTCACTGATATTGATTTTTCTAGATGGAGCTTTTTTAATTAGATAAAATCAATTGTGTTACTGACCCTGTCCACAGCAATACTCCTGGTGCTTCTCCAAACTTGGGGCACGTCTACTCCCATCTGCTGAAGGTAATACACTAACAATCGATAACTACCTCACGCAACCCCACATTAAATAATGCAAACTATCCCTTTAAGAAGTATTGTTGCTGGTTGAAGAGTGAAATCCAGAACTACAAACCTCATTAGTTTTCTATGAGTCGGCTCATCACCGTGATTTGTTTCTGAGGCTGAACACTTTAAAGAAGCACATGTTTTCGAGATGCACACTCACTCTTAAAGTAACATTAGTTTCCCAACTTGAACAGAGACTACGACAAAGTTAAATCATAGCGCCTGTCAGCGGCAAAACCGAGCACTTTTATAGTACGCACTTTGACAGTTTGATGTTGCTCATAAGGATTACACTGCAGCCTGTTTTACAGCCCCCCATTGTCCCCTGTAGTCACAAACATACAAAAAACTGATTTTACTTTTTAAATCTCCTTCTTTGTCAAGTGAAATACACAATTCTTTCATTCTCAGAACGATAAAAACTGGGTTGTTTTTCCTGAAAACTTTTGGAAATTACTTTTTTTCCCCTTTACATGGCAACATGTTTCCTTCCAGAAGTCCTCATGTTGTGGTTTGCCGTATTTTCAGCTGCACTCACCAGTATAGATCTTTCTTTTTTCAACAGTGAGGACAGAGTAGTGGAATTAAAACTGCAGGTTCCTCTCCAGAGATCACCTTTATTCCCACTGACATTCAACGAAAAGACAGAAGGAGTTTGTATTAATTGTATGGTTGTGGATAACAGTGTTCATTGCAGACAGGGAGAGAATTCAGCACATTCTTCATTAAACTAACCACCAATATGAAGGTCTTAAAAGCTGCTCATCTGTAAAAAGGTAAAATTATGCTTAATTTTTCAAATCTTCCTGCTACAGGTGGTGTTTCAGCGGAGAGCCAGGCAGTCAACTTAATGCAAACGCTGTTCTTTTTTTTTTTTTTTTTTTTTTTATAGACGTGATGTTCAAAGCTGATTCTCGGCGCCATCTGTTAATACTAACTGTTCTTTTTTTAAACCATTCACAGCACAAACTGTCAGACATTGTTGCTTATTTGAGATTTGCATCACACGTCATGCCAGTTTATAAAAGGGCTTAAGAGAGGATTCAGAGGATGGCCGAGCCTTTTTGAAAAAAATAAATAAATAAAAATATCATGGCTTTTGTTTTCTCAGACGGTTTAACAATAGAAAAGCCAGTGGATCAGAGGCCTCTTTTTAGAGGGAGTCAATTTTGGTGAAGCTGCAGGATTTTGAAAATGTATCACCAGAAAATGTCAACTGGTTGGAGTTTAGATCTAAGATTTAAGCTGCTGTACTACAGCATGCTTTGTATATTAAAGGTAAACTGATGTCAGGTTAAAGGATAAATGTTTGATTGGACATTTTTCACAATAACTTCAAATGCAGTGATAATGCTTTTGCAAATGAATTCAAATTGATATAACTGAAACAAATGCATATAATTGGGCGTCACTCTTATTTTTGTGACCTTAAAGGGATAGTTCAGATTATTAGAAGCAGGGTTGTATGAGGTAGTAATCGATAGTCAGTGTATTAGCCATTAGCTAAACAATAAACGGTTGTGGACAGGGTCAGCAGCAAGCCACTTAACAAACTGAACATCAGTGTAAGTATACACTATATTTACAATATTTCCTCTGATTTATTTTCTCGTCAGACAAGCTTTTCTGATGCAAAACTGACATTATACGAGCCAAATATTACTTGCTTCACACCAACCAAACTCCATAGACGAATTAAGTAATTTTACCTCACAGGAAATAGGAGTTGCTGGTTTACCGCTGCCTTGATTGGTTAGTTTGCTTGTGATGTTGTGTCAGTTCAGGATTTTAAACGAATAGTTTGGATTCACTGAAGTCATGCAAAAACACAAAAAGATTAACAGATTGAGGCAGCGGTAAACCAGCAACTACTGTGTTCTGTTAAATAAAATTAGCAATTTGTCCAATGGAGTTTGGTTGGTTCGGACAGAGTGATATTTGGCTTGTATAACAGCAGTTTCTCATCAGAAAAGGCTGTCTGAGAGCAAAGTAAAGAGGTAAACTGATAGATTTTTTTTTAAGTGAATAAAATGCCTTGTGTCTGACCATCTACTGTAGGTAATACACTGACTATTGATAAGTACCTCATACAACCCCACATCAAATATTCAGAACTATTCCTTTAAAATGATCATAATAGCGCTCTTCCATCCATTTTTACAAGCTCTTGTTAGAAGTCTATGCACCAATCCAATTTCATGTAATTTATTAGCCCCAAAATGGGACCGTGCTACTTCTTAGCAGCGTCCCGTGTTGGTTTTTTTTGGTTGTTGTTGTTTGTTTGTTACGCACAGGTAGTTCGGTTTTCGGAATCAGAATCAAGAAGGAAAAACTGGTATCAGAACATCTCGAGCTGAGACCGCATGTGCCTGACATTTAAAGAAGTGAAGCAATATTGTCTTTGTAACTGACAGTTTCGTTCCCAAAACACTATGGACACACTTCAGGCAAAGAAAGAAAAACATTGCCCAGGTATAACATTATTTTTATCATTCAGAGACTGTTCTTTAAAACAAGCTGAGGCTCCCTGTTTTTGTCCTCTTCGGTATGTCGTGTAGATGTGAGCTCCTCTTCAGACAATCTGAATGCTGACACAGTTGCTGTTGCAACTTAAAACAAAGTAATATTTCCAGTAGACAACACAACTGACTTGCACACCAAACTACCAAGGCAGGACGGGACATTTGTTGTAATGGTTGTACATGAAGTGCTATTTTAAATCCAACTTGAATGATGTTATAAATATAAACTGAAGAAAATGTTCATAAGCTCATGTCAAGTTCATGATTTAAACCCTGTGACAAATGTTTGATCGACTAACTGTACCTCAACACCTGTTTGCTATGGAAACGCCCTGCATTGGATGTACTGTTGCATTGTGTGTAAAATTAACTGTTTTGTCAATGGACTTTGGTGTTGACAAGTTGACATTTTGTGTTTCAGCTGGCTGACGTGACTCCCACCTGTGTGTCTTTAACAAGATGTCAAATGTGTTGTACCTTTAAATAATGACAAAGGGCAATAAACTCATTTGATGGATGTTGTTAACTGATCTGCTGAAAATGTTTCTTAAAAAATCAAAAATGATCTGATTCCAGCTTTTAAAATGTGGACATTTGTAACTTTTCTGTTTTATATTCTTGTTAAGGGAAGTCTCAAGTCCCAAGTCCTGACTGACAAGTCCCGAGTCAAGTCCCAAGTCTAGGCTTACTAGTTCAAAGTCAACATTGACGAGTCCAGAGTCAAGTGCTAAATCAAGTCAAGTCAAGATTTACAAGGTCCCCGTCAAGACTGGAAAATCTAAAGTCAAGACTGACAAGTCCCGACTGAAGTCCCAAGTAAAGATTGACAAGTCCCAGCTCAAGTTCTAAGTCAAGCCTGACAAGTCCCAACTGAAGTCCCAAGTCAAGACTGACAAGTACCCCAGGTTAAGTCCTAAGTCGAGACAGGAAAGTCCCAGGTCAAGACTTACAAATCAGGTGAAGACTGACAACTCCCATGTTTAGTCCTGGGTCAAGACTGACAAGTCTTGAGGCAAGTCCCAAGTCTACTGACAAGTCCCCAAGTCAAGTCCCAGAAAAGCTTAAAGGACAAGTATAAAGTTTTATGTTTATTTTTTCATTTATAATTGTTTAATTAGCGATATTTTGATTGGTTGGTGTGTTGTCTTATAATTTTGACTTGTCTAATAACCTTTTTATTACATTTTGTCAGTTTCAGGGCTTCGTATTTAACAGCATTTAAAGTAGCAACACATGTAACAAGGTAAAGAAATTTCTTCCATAAGAAAGTTTATCAGTTTCCTCATTAGAAAATGTATTGTGATGTAAGAAGTAACTGAAGTTCAAGGCATGTGAGTTGAGTTTCACTTTTAATTGCGTGTTTCTTTTTACGGGTCATTAGGAGCTCTTCATGTGTAAAACTGACAAATCCCTTCAGCCTTGCACTTTTTTTTTGAGACTTTATGTGAATTAAGTGTAAATTAAACAACAAAGACATGTTTTTTATCGAGTGCAGAGAGAATCTCAGTGTTTTGGGTTAAATCAGGCATAGTGGGACTTTGTTTTTAGATGGAGGAAGGAGAGATTTTGTTGTATTTCCTTGGGAATTTAGATTACCAATCAGGAGATTACCCCCATTTCCTGACAGATTTTTTTGGCCTTGAGTAAGGAAACTAAAAGATTGTTTAACACAACTGTCCTTTTCTAATAATTGAAGTCATAAAGCATTTCTCCTGTCTGCAGAACGTGACCTTGAAGCCCTTCTCTGACACCTAAATTCTCTCCTCCTTTGTCCGAGTCGCCTCCTCTCCTCACAGCTCCTCCTGCGTGCCGCTGAAAGCTGAAAGAGTTAAGAAGATTTGGCAGCTCCGCGGCACCCAGCCAGCCGGTGAGGGAGGAACTGGCTTCCGGTGGCCAGAGGCAGGCGGCTCACTTGCCCAGGATTAACTGGGATCGGGAGAGATTACAGCCCTCTCTCCCTTGTTCCCTGCAGCTCGATGAAAGCGTAGCGCTGCACCCAGTCTCCGGGGAATATTTTCCCCATCATATATACATTTTTCCTGCTAAAACCTGCAGGAGCTGGAGGATAAAAGCTTGTGGCATCCCAGAGGATTCGGACATAAAGGTAAGATGCATTTTATAATGAGAGAGAATGGCTTGGTGGAAGGCCACAGGGATCTTCCTCTTTTGCAACTACAGAAACCTCTTGAGGAGCTTGAATCTTTTGTTTTAACAGTTACTTTTACTTGAATGCATCACGTTTGCAATGTTGCACAACTGGCGCCTTTATTTACAGTCAAGACCAGGTGTAAAGAGATGATAAAAACCTGCCTGAACTTAGTTTTTTAACTTTTTGTTTTGTCACAATTCCCTCCTTAATGTAAGCTTGACCTAATGTTGGTTAAAACAGCATTTTAGCTGAATTATGTCCTAAAAATTACAGTTTTTTTATTTGCTTTTGATCCTGGGGTTTGTTTTCTCCTGATGATTCACCAGCCAGAGATTATAGCCTGCACATCTCTGTATTTACATCACTGTCGCTGCTCTTACGAGCTGCCGTGAAGTGTGCCATTAACCCCTGACCCCATTCACACTAACCACTCATGGAGTCGTGTCTGCACCTCCCTACCTGATTCCACAGCTGGATTACCGACCAGGCGGAGTGGGCAACTGATGCCACAGAAAGGCCCAGATGTTATCAGCAATTTCTCAAGTTCAATATCAACTAAAACAGATCCTGTATTATTAGCTAGTCTTGAAGCCAGATCTTGTAAAGTGCCCTAGTTTTAGGACTTTTATTAAAGTTCCCCAGTGTAAAAAAGAAGTTGGGATTCTTTGTAAAATATTAATAAAGACAGAATGCAGTTATTTGCAAATCCTTGTCAACTTGTATTCAATTGAATACTGCACAAAGACAGATATTTTAACTGTTTGGGACATTCGACAGGTAAATTGACAACAGGTGACTCTTTCATGGAAGACAATTGCAAGGAATTTAGGGATTTCACCATCCACAAGCCATAAAATAATTAGAAGATTTAGAGAATCCAGAGAAATCAAAGGACCAAAAACCAGTATTTAATGCCCACGACCCTTAATCCCTCAAGCAGCACTGCATTTATTAACTGCATTAAAAACCCACATAATCATAGAAAAGGATAGTGCACGGGCTCAGGAACACTTTGGAAAACCGTTGTCAGTAAACACATTTTGTCTTTGCATCTAAAAATGCAAGTTAAGGCTCGACCATGCAAAGAGAAAGACATATATCAACAACATCCAGAAACACTGCAGACTTCTCTGGGCCCGAGCTCATCTGAGATGGACTGACGCAAAGTGGAAGAGTCTGCTGTTTTTTTCAGATTATTTTCACAAGTCATGGACATCGTGGCTAAAGAAGAAAAGCGCCGTCCCATCCAGTCTGTTCCTAGCATTAACTTCAAAAGCCAGCATCTGTAACGATGTGGGGGTGTGTTAGTGCCCATGGCATCATGGGTAACTGTCACATCTGTGAAGGCCCCATTAATGCTGAAAGGTGCATACAGGATTTGGAGCGACATATTCTGTCACACTGACGTCCCTACTTATTTCAGCAAAGTAATGCTAAATATCTTGTCTTTGTTCTGTATTTAACTGACTGTAAGTATTAATAAGTATTTTCAAATCATTGCATGCGGTTTTTATTTACATTTTAAACAGCATCCAGCTTTTTTGGAATTGGGGTTTGTATTTTATTTTTAGATTCTGACATGTTGAATATTCATAAATTATGTGTCATCTAATGTAGTAGCCATGAACCCAGAAATACAGTTATGAATCTGAATAGCCTAAACTTAAACTGATATTGATTTTTTTAATGTCACTGTAGGTATTGTAGACAATAGACTGACTATGGATAACTACTTCATACAACCTCACTCCAAAATATCCAAACTTTAGTGATTTTTTTTGTGAATGAAAAAAAATACCGTATATATTATATTATATATTTTTATAGAGTCTTATCTGATATGAAAATACCAAAAGACTAACACTGTTTTGTCTTTTTTCCAGACCGGCAGTCAGCAGGTGGTTGGGGTCAAAGGTCACGCGGTCCAGTGACCATGAGGCAGGCGGTGGAGGCTCAAGTGTTAAACCCCCACTGTGAACTCGGAGAACACGGTCAGTGGTGGAACTCGCTGGTACATTTCATTATGCTGATATACGACACTACTTTCTTTTTAAAAACCCACTCGTGTGCTGGTGTGTGGCAGGCCTGCGTCAGATCCTCACAGATGTGATCGAGGAGGTGAGACAGTCTGTAAATCAGGACATCGACGGAGCAGAGATCCTCCACAGTCTGTTGAACGCCTCCTGGCTGCAGTCGCTGCTCAAGGTCTGAAAACACTTTTTATTAGTGATCATCTTAACATTCACTCTGCACCAAAGGTCCACCATAAAAATATTAATTTTATGACTCCGTGGCTGGATGCATTATGTTTTCGGGTTTTCCGTCCATCCTTCAATCAGACCTTTTTTTTTTCTATATCTCAAGAAAGCCTTGATGGAATTTCTTCAAACTTGATACAAATGAACACTCGGACTAAAGGATGGACAGATTAGACTTTGAAGGTCAAAGGTCAAGGTTACTGTGACTGTACTTTGGCCATAACTCAAGAATTCCTACACAAATTCTGACAAAATTTCACACTGAGGAGATGATGATGACATTTTATATCCAAAAGGTCAACTTCACTGTGACATCATAATGTTCAGCTCTCAATCAGTCCTCTAAGATAACTTCAATTTTGCCAAAAAATCCACTTAACTTTTATCAAATTCCTTCAGTCTTCGCTACATAAGTCTGAACAGCCGGTCTGTTCTGGAATTTTTACTTGGGGTTTAACAGAAAACTTGACGAGTCAAATTTGAGGTATTTAGAGAAAGAAAGACTCCCACTGTCCCTTCAGGAAAGCAGTCGCATTGTTTCTGCAGTCAAACAAAATCTCCAGCTCTGACAAGCTTGCTGGACGTTTAGTCCAATCAGATCACAGCACCTACCCCAGGTTGGTCCTGCCTATATTAGTTAACCATGTACTGGCAATATTTGAGACCGTTTTAGCAAAAATTGATTACTCTCTACTTTCCCTTTTGTAACAATAGGTGTACCAGTGTTTTCTCTTTTTTGAGTCAAAATATAGAAAAGAAAGGTGTTGTCATTACAGCATTTGACAAACATTGTTTTCAGGTTTATGAGTGTCTTCAGAGGTACCTGAGAGATTCTCCTGCACCAGCTCTGGACTACTCTTCAGGACTTTCACTTCAGGTAACTAACACTCACATTTGTTTTTATTCATTCATTTGTTCATTTTCTGGAAGTCTTTTGTTTTTTTATCGGTGGTCATGTTGTGGTTTGGCGTCTGTGTAGCTGCTGATCGACATCAGAGCGTTGCCAGGCTGCTCTGAAGAGGCTAAAGAGCTGTACCGCCTCCTGAGACAGCCACACCTGCAGGTGAGGAACCACGTCTGAGTTTTTGGGTTTAAAAAGTTTGGATAAAATCACTTCACATGTAAACAGACTCTATTATAGTTTAATTTCTTAGAGTTTTTGCTGCGTTTGCATGTGTAAAACAATATATTTTTTTCAACCTTGAACTGTTCTGTAAGAAAGAATTTAGTGATTATCACTGAAGATTTGTTCTTTTTTGTTTTTTGTATAAATCCATAAACAATTATATAATAAAAAGCTTAAATAAATGAATAAAAAATAATTGTGTCATTTAATTTAATTTCCTCCATAATCAAATAAATCACGAATTAAATAAGATATTAAATAGATAAATGTTGATGATGATGATGAATGATTAAATTGTAGAATTATTGATTTATTAAAATTCTCCAAACATGGCAGCTTTATACTTTGTTAAATTAATAAAATGAGCAATGATCAGACTTACCGCTGAGTTTGACAAAATGTAAATTACAAAATAAATGCATGCCAGAGTTGGCAAAATAATATCTGAAATAAACCTGAATCATCTGCATCTGTTTGATTTTTTTTAGGCTCTTCTCTCAGCTCATGATACGGTGGCCCAGAAGGACTATGAGCCGGTTCTGCCACCAATGCCTGAAGACCTGCCTGATGATGAGGAGGCCACCAGGATCGTCTGCCTGGTCAAGAACAAACAGCCTCTGGTGAGCTACACAGATAAAGTCTCCTCATTACTTGTTAAAAATCTAAAAAAACACAACCGAGGTTTGGTGTAGAGTATGTTTTGCGGATTTGATACTTTTCACAGAGCTTAGATGGTGTTAAAGTCACCGTTCATGAAGCCAAAGAGTTGACTCACAAGCCGATTTAGACGCAGTATTCAGGCGCTACCTGACCTGAAGATAAGGTCACATTTTGATGGGATCACCCCTCTTGTTACGCATGAAAGTTTTTAATCCGTCTTTGCAAAATCAGGATCTCTGGGATCAGGGAAACCCATCAGATAAACCATGAAGTCATGCTATGAATAAAGAAAATGTTTTCGTTGTTATTGTGCTTTTCTTTTCTTCTCCCTCTCATATAAACTTACATCAGTGGTGGAAACTACATTCACTCAAGTGCAATTTTGAGCCACTCTATTTGGTTTTGTCCATGTCTCTTTACTCCAATATATTTATGCGACAGATACTTTTCAGAAGTAGTTTATTGACATTTTACACAACATCCCATCTTTCTTGGAATTGGGATTGTAAGACAAATTGAGTTGAGTGAACTTGAGAAAACACTGAAGTTCAAGTTAAATCAAGTAGCATTGTTTTCTTTAGTATGAAAAGAAACAACAATTTATCCTGGTTATGTATTAAAGACAGAAAGTTTCCATCATTTATGTTTTCTACAAAACACAAAAGATGCTGATGAAGTTTCTGTTAACTGTAAACTGGACCACAATACAAATGTTTCCTCAGTACTGTGGAAGCAGATGCTCATGGATATTTTAATATGCAAGCTTTTTTTTTGTTGCCAGATATAAATCAAACAGCTGACTGCATCCAACAGCGGCCAGATGTTTGAATTTTATAATCTCTCATTTGAATAATTGCTTGTTAATGCTACAGATCATTTCCTAACAGCAGAGACCACCAGAAAAAAGGATTTAAAGAAAAACTAAATAGTTTAGAGAATTTACTCTCTGCAAAACTCGTATGCAAGTCTTCTGTCTGTCATACGTACCTATATGTCTTTCAGGTCTTTTATTGTACACTCCAGAAATAAAGGTACTAACTAGAACCATAAAGCGTTCTTCAACAAAAGGAGAACCTTTTGTGGGTCCTGGTAGAAGCTCTTGTAAAGGTTCGACTTGGAACCCTTTCAGAGAGTTCTACCAAGAACCCAACATTAAGGATTATACCTAGAACCATGTGTGAGAGATTTGACCTAGAGAACAGAGAGAACCTTTTTATAGTGTAGTGGTTCTATACAAATCCTTTCCACCTTCTAAGGGTCCTAACAAGAACCCACCTAGGGAGTTCTACCGTGAACCTTTAATAATATAAGGGTTTTGTCTAGAACACACACAGGTGGTTCTATCAAGAACTTTTTTGCATTTCAAGGGTTGTATCTAAAACCCACGAAGGGGGTTCTACCAAGAACGTTTTTATATTCCAAGGGTTTTATGTAGAACCCACCCAGGGGCTTCTACTGAGATATTATGGTATAAGAACCTGATGAACGCTTGACGAAAGATTTCATTTTTCCAGAAATGTTATTTGGATGAAAAGGGTTCTTGGTGGACCCTTTGTCTACAAAGAACCCTTTACAAAGAAATTCTTCAGAAGCAAACAGTTCTGGATAGAGCTTCAGCCCTTTCATGAAGAGCCCCTTTTGGAACCTTTATTTCTAAGAACGTACGGCTCTTTTAACAGAAAGGGCTGATATGACTGTAGAATGATAAGAGAGAGCGTTCTTATCAGTCAAAGTTAAATCCAGGTTTTCATATCAGGTGTTCCATCTCTTAAACCTTGCTTTCTTCCAGTGGAAGTTCTCAATCTGTATTGAATGTTTCCCTCTCTGTAACAGAGAGTCAGGCTGCCGCTCCCCAGTTCTTCCTCACCATGTGTTAAAAGCTGCAGAGGGGGGATCCGCAGTCACTGGGACACCCTGAGGCGTCTAACCCAGCAGAGGCTTCACCAGCGTGGTGCGATCGGGGTCCAGAGCCCCGCTGCTGCGAGCCTGGGTCCCAAGAATCCGTCATGGTGTAGCGTTCGCAGAGGCAGCTACCCGCCGACGGAGCCGCTGTGTCACGCAGCACCAGCTCGGTCTTATCATCCACCGCACTATAAGCAAATGAGTGACTGTCAGATGTGTTGTAGCAAGCCGATGAGCCAGTGTAGAGTTTGTTACACCAACCTGCTCTGGGAGCAAAGCGTGAACCGCTCTGCGCCTGCAGTCTACAGCTCTGTTCTGATTGGTAAGAAAAGATCTGCTGTTTTTTCATCTTCCATCATTGCGGCCTCATCTTCCATCATCACAACTACTCATGGTTTTCATGGATTAAAGAGATAATTCACTCCGATATTGAAAATACGCATTTTTCCTCTTACCTGCAGCACTATTTATCAATCCTGATTGTTTTGTCCCTTTAACATGTCCGTTTTTTTTTTTCCCATTGGAGACAACATCATCGAAGAGCTAGACAGTGGAGATGAAGGACCAGCGTCCACCAACACACCATCCCCGCTTCCCACAGCCCGCCAGTGGACCATGTCTCCCCCGTGTCTCACTGTCCCCTACTACTCCAATGTGGACGACTACCTCCAGCCGGGCCTGCCTCCCAGGCTTCAAACCCAAAGCCCTCGCATCCGCACCGCTCCCCCCAGCCCCATGCGCCCTCACCGTGTGGTTGATCTGCCCCCGGTGCCACCTGTGGAGCTCGCCAAGCAAGAGAGTCTGGATGAGCTGAGGATGACGGTGCAGCTGGCCGCCAGCTCCATGGAGAACAGCACCAAAGACATCAAGCTCCTCGGGGAGAAGATGGCGGCCGCGACCGAACGCATGTCGGACACGGTGCAGGACAACTCTCAGGCCTTGGTCCTCCTCACGCAGGTGGTGGACCGGCTGCAGACGCTCCTCGCAGCCACCAGGACAGAAATGAACTCTCCCAAATCTGAAGTTGCCGACCAAGACGGCACACCCAAGAAAAGCCAAACTCCAAAGAACCGAGGGCAGCGTCCATCCCTGACACACCAGTCCAGATGTTCCTTCCCGTCACTTCCGTCCTCCACCTCCTCCAGCTCCCTCAGCAGCTCCCTGGACGCTCCCTCCACCTCCCAGGGGACCGGATGTCTGTCTGTTTCTTGCCATGGATCACCTCGTACTACTGTGAAAACCAAGAATGCCCCTTTACCGCAGAAGAAGCACGTTGATGCTGAGCTTCAAGAGTCTAAGCACCTTGCAACCAATGGCCTGATCGATGAGACCTCCCACACTATGAAAGGACGTCGGTCAAACCAGCGGAAGAAGAAGAGGAAGAAGGCGACATGAAAGACCTTGAAGAGTGTCCAAAGAGTGGACTTTCTTGGGTCCTTTCAAGCGATGTCTGCAGAGTAGCTGGCCTGCAATCACGCACCGTGGTAGTTGATATCTATTTCGTACTTTTTGTTGCATTCCACATCGCTTTCTTCCATCGTTTTGGACCATTTTCATATTTCCACTCCTGCTTTCTTCTCATCAATGATGTCTGATGTGGAACCCTCATTTCAAGAATTTCCATCACTTTTGGCTGACTTTCATTTGCATCATTGTGTTTTGTTTGTGCCTAAACAGTCATGAATTAAACCTTCCATTTCATCCCCAAGTCTTTACTTCCTGTCATGTCTTCTGATCGGTTTGATTTGTCTTCATCTGCGTGAATCTCTCGGATCAACACATGCCTCTACTCCTCATCACAGCAGGTTATTTATTCAGCGTTTTCATCTTTTCTGTTCTAGGGAGCGACTATAAAGAGGAACGAGATCACAGGGGAGATTTTTATTGCTCGGGTGATTCATGGAGGGCTGGCTGATCGAAGCGGTGAGCCGTTTTTCTCTCAAGCAAAATGTATATCGTGCTCAATTTACTGTAAATCCCAGTTGTGTGAGTTGAAATAATTTTCTTTTGTTTATAACAAATGAGTATGTTGGAGAAGATAAAGTTAATGTTTGCATTTTTAATTGTATTGATGTGTAGGTCTGCTACATGCTGGTGACAGGATCATAGAGGTGAACGGTTTTCCTGTGGATGGGATGGAACCTGAACAAGTTATTCAAGTTGTGGTGAGTCATTTACTTTTCTATAGCCTGTTTCCAGACCTATGAATCACTACTCACATCCAGCCAGTCTAATTATTATTCTAATTTTATTATGTCCTGTCTGTAAGCAGTTAATGTCACAGCTAATGCTGATTTTCAGCAGACAGAAGACCAAAAGCGATCTCAGCATCTTAAAGGAATAGTTCAGATTATTTGAAGTGGTGTGGTTTGAGGTACCAGCATGGAAGCAACAAAAGTTATTATAACCATTTAAAAAGTTCCACCTAAAAAAACCCACTATATTTAGAATATTTTCACAGCTGCACTTAACCATCACACAGCCTTTTACAACAGGAAAGTGCTGTTATATAAGACAAATAACGCGAAAATGAGTCATTTTACCTCAGAGAACGTATGAGTTTCTGGTTTGCCATTGCCGTGAGCTCTTCAGTGTTTTAAAATGATTGTTCAGATTCACCGAAGTCATAACATAACACAAACAAACTAAATGATCGAAGCAGCAGTGGACCACCAACTCCCATGTTCATCAAGGTAAAATTACTGATTTTGCCTGTGGTGTTTGGTTAGTTTGGATTGAGTGATATTAAGCTTGTATAACAGCAGTTTCCCAATGGAAAAGGCTGTCAAACGACAAGATAAAGTAGAGAAAACATTTTAAAAATAGTGTACAATTAAACAGACATTGATTCTTTTAGGTGGATCCTATTTGAAGTGACTAAAAGAAGTTTTGTTGCTGACCTTGTCCACAGCAGTTCATTGCTAAGCTTCCGTGCTAGTACTTCTCTCTGCTTCTCCAAACTACCCCACGTCAAATAATCTGAACTATGGGTCAAACCAGACCCGTGTTGAAATGTACACCATTTTCAGATGTTTTGATAGGTCTAACATCTACTAATTAAACAGTTCTGTTTCTTTGCAACCAATCAGCAAGCGAGGTCGCAAGGCACCATCATGTTTAAGGTCGTTCCCATCACAGAAAGGCCGGTCCACAACCAGACGATGGTAAGTCATCTGTACCTGCCTCATTCTTTGTTTTTATACACATTAAAGCTAAATATCATCGTAATAATCTGACTTGTTCGGTGTTAGCTCTACGTGCGGGCCATGGCCGACTACAGCCCCCAGCAGGACCCGACCATCCCCTGTGCCGACGCCGGTATGAGCTTCAGAAAAGGTGACGTCCTGGAGATTGTGGACCAGACAGACGCCCTCTGGTGGCAGGCCAAGAAACTGCCCAGCAACACAGCCTGCGCCGGCCTCATCCCCTCCACCAACCTGCTGAAACGGTCAGAAAACTTCATTGATTTACTTTTTTCTTATTTTTTTTTCCAGATTAATTTTTTCACCTTTATATGAAAGAATTTGGACACCTGGAACAGATCCATACTTTTTTTTAAGGAGTTATTTTTTCTAAAGAGTAATCCTGACTCTGTATGTGATAACAGGAAGCAGAGGGAGTTCTGGTGGTCTCAGCCTTATCAGCCACATGCCTGCATACAGACCTGTAAGTCTCCTTTAACTTACCGTAAAACTAAAATAAGTCCGAACAGTTTCAGAATTGACAACATGGTTTCACAGTTGAGTTTTCATTGTGTTTCACGCCACGTTTACTGAAGTGAGCACTGTAGAGGAAGGTAAGGAGAGATCACAAACCTAACGGTTGTAGTTAAATTAATTAAATTAAATTAGTTAAATTAGCTTCAGAGCAAAATAATGTTTTATTACAGATATAACTTTTTATTTCCATTTTTCACTCACAGAGGAAGATTTGATGGCCATCGATGAGAGATGTGTTGAAGCAGGTAAAACTTTTACATGCTTTTCTTATCTTTTACACACAAGCTTACTGCTCTGTGATTAATTTCTCCTGTTTTTGTCTTTCTGTCAGATGAGGAGGCATTTGAATCTGGTAGGTAAGTCTTTGTTGATTTAATCTGTTTCGACTAAATGTGTTCCACAGGCAAAGCGTCGCTCTGTCTCCTGTCCTTCATCTGAAACGTTTCTTATTCTTTCTCTTCCAAACTCTCCTGCTGTCTGACGGGGAAATGTCAGAGGAGCTCAGAGAAGGTGAGAAAAAAACGCAAATGTTTGTCTTCTTGTCTGCCTCAGGAGAAAAACTAAGTTCATTAAAAGAAAAAAAATGTTTGGAGTAAAAGTAAAATATTGCCAGAAAAATAAAGAATCAAATACAGATACCTGAAAACTCTACTTAAGTATACTAATTAAGTACTTCTACGTAGTTACTTCCGACCTCTGAGCCTTGCCTGTGTTTCAGACTTGGTGCACTGCATTCTGGGACTTGTAGGATCCAGACTTATTTTCAAGTTGAGATTAAATGAAAAATGCCTTTTTGCCCTTATTCATATTATGCAACTATTAACAATATAAACCCCCAAAATACAAAAAAATCTATTTCTTTGTATTATATCAAAATTCAATCATGTTTTCTTCCTGTAAAGCAAAATATGATGTGTGCTTAGGTTGGCTTTCAACTAATATCCAGCCATCAATCAATGTTCAAGTTTTAGCAGCACAGAATTAAGATTTAGTATTTTTCTAGCTAGCAACAGCCTGGTAGATATGATGCCCATCAGTGTCTTTCTCCCCAACTTTATGGAAGTTTAATACAAAATGTTTGTCGTGCATCTTTGACTTAATTTATTTGATCTTATCCTTTCAAATCAGTTTTTTTAGGGGGGTCAGTCAGGATGAAAATGTGTTTATATGTTGTCAGGTCTGGGTTGGGCTGATCTTACTGGCCAATTTTGACTTTTTTTTCTCAGCATATCGGTCTTTTAATAAATAGACTAATTACAGTGAAGACATTCAAAACATACTGTAACCTTAAAATGTCAAAAAAGGGTCATTTGCATCTGTTTATCTCACTTTTCTTCTCTTCATGTAAAACCAGAGGAGGATGACTTCAGCACCAACATTGAAGGGATCTACTTAGGTAAGTCTCCAAACAGCCTGACCTGCGCTGACACCTGCACATTAAATGTGTTTGCATGTATCACGACATTAACTTTTGATTTTCTACCAGCGGGCTTCAGGCGCAGCATGCGTATATGTCGACGGCGGTTTCACAGCGTCACCCAGCCGTCCTGCCACACCCGCTGCCCCAGCAGCTGCTACAGCACCCTCAACAGCCCCTACGAGGAGGTGGTGCGCTACCAGCGACACCCGCAGGACGCACACCGCCTCATCGCCCTCTGTGGTACAGTCACGCTTCCAGCTGGGATAACGCTGGTTTTAACAACCTCACAGTGGAGAAAATAAAACAATCAGCAACATTACAAGTGTTTTGATTTAACTCTACTTTTAATTCTACACATAACTGGACATACATACAAAAAATGTAATCACAAATTTAATGTGATTAAGTGATTATGATCAGATGTTTTCTTCATTTCTCAGGTCCGTCTGGTGTGGGTGTGAATGAACTTCGGAGGCGGTTGATTGAAATGAACCCCAACATCTTCCAGGGAGCCATACCTTGTATGTATCAGTTAGCAGAGGTGGCAAAAGTGCACACGTTCTTTACTCGAGTAGAAGTACAGATGCTTGTGTAAAAAAGGACTCTAATAAAAGTAGAAGTGCTTCTTTACACAAGGAAAAGTTCAGTTCTGAAATGCACTCAAAGTATAAAAGTAAGTTTTCTTGTTACTTCTTGTTATGTCTGTCACGTCATTTTAATTTGTCTTCTTACATCTTCTTACGTCTTTTATGTCATTTTACGTCATTTTTGTCTTATTACATCTTATGACATCTTTTGTGTAGGTTTTGTCTTATTACGTCTTGATACATCTTGTACATCATTTTTGCTTTGTTACATCATTTACGTAGTTTTTGACTTGTTACATCTTCAATGTTGTTTTCGCCTTGTCACGTTTTTTTCATAATTTTTATCTCGTTACATCTTCTCCGTCATTTTTGCATTGTTACATCTTGATATATCTTGTTACTTTTCATTTTGTTATGTCAGTCATCTGTGATTTACACCGAGGAATCATCTTTTCTGTGTGTTATTGTTCCATCCATTGAGTTTAGAAGATTGGACTCATTAATGCAAAATAAAAATAATCAATAATTCCCCTCAAATGCATTAAAATTAAAGTAACAAGCCTGTTCTGAAAATGTAAGGAGCAGAAAGTACAGATATTTGTGTTCAAATGTAGGGAGCAAGTGAGTTAAGTCCAGTAACAAAGTATTAGTTACTTCCCATTTCTGGCGATTATTGACATCCACCAAAAAAAATATTTGTTACAACTCATAAAAAACCCTGAAAATAACACAAAAGTCCCAGGTAGATAATAATCTGTGAAATGATTGTCTTATCAATTAAAGAGATACAGTTTTAAAAGATTGCCTTCTCCCTTCACCAGACACCACGAGAGCACCCAAAGGATACGAGGAGTCAGGCAGAGAATATTACTTCACCAGCCGAGAAATCTTCGACAACATGGTGTACAACAACAGGTACAACAACAGTCTCTGCTGTGAAGCCATGAATAATGAATCAGTCTACTGGAGGTGCAGCAACACTGCAGCTTTGTTTCTGTAAAGTCTAAACACAAGAAATTCACAGGTTTCTGGAGTACGGGGAGTACAAAGGGAATCTGTACGGCACCAGCATCGAGTCTGTGAGGGAAGTTTTAAACAGCGGGAAGATCTGCGTCATCGACATCGAGCCAAACGTGAGCACGAAATGGAAAAGTTTTGTGATGCTTCAAGACACTTAATGTGCACAGTGATGGCTGAAATTCAAGTTTTCAAACCACGATTTAATCCCCTTTTAAAGAGCGAGAAAAACTTATGTTTAAACCTAAATGTCCATTAGTAGTTTTTGTGCTTCCAGGCACTTTGATTGATTGATTTGATTTCTACATTTAGGCCATTCAGGCAGTGAGGACCCACGAGCTGAGGGCCTACATCATCTATGTGAAGCCTCCACCACTGGAGCGTCTCAGGGAGACCAGACAGGACGCGACCATCACCACCAACTACTACATCAACCGGCCGTTCAAAGTAAACTCTCCCAACCACACATTTAATTATTCTGATCTCTTTTAAGACTATTTTTCTCAAACATTTGATCAGAAGACTGAGTTCAGCGACTGTCTCACTGTCTGCCAGACTCCATCATAAATATATCATAAATCTACTTACCTATAGTCAATTTTTATTTGACCCTGGACAAATTGTTTTACGTTGCCCAGTTTGGCAAGTTGTCTGTTTCCTTGCCCCACGTGGCATTTAACTTGCCCCAGGCAAGCAGGCAATGACAGTGTGAATCAAGGTTTCTTAAAGTTTTTTTCAACCTTTATTGAAATGTCAAACAGATAAAGGATAACAAGTAGCATTTAATTCAGATTTTAACCATCAGATCAGTTAAAAGAAAAAAGGAAAGAGAACAAGAGGCAGAAAAATGGATTTGGTCACTTTTGAGAAATCAAAACTCTCATCCTTACATTAAAATATATCTGTTTGTATCTGGATTAGTAAGAAAAGATCAATAAACTTTAGTATCAAAATGTAATGTGATGATTTGTGGCAGTGTTGTGTTTAAACTCTCGGCCGCTAGATAAAAGTTTTAATTTAAATTCTGTGCATGTGGTTTGTTCTTTATACCATTACACTTTTACTAAAATTAGAAAACAATATATTGTAACCCCTGTATCATGATATGTATTGCATTGCCAGATTCCTGCCAATTCACAGTCTGAAAGTGAATACATATTCATTTAGTTTTGATTAGATATATTTTATTTCATTTATATTTCCACAACGAGATGAAGACATTTCAGGCTAATTGAAGCTGAATTTATTTTTTTTTTTTTGTTTGCTCTGACAGGATGAAGACTTTCAGGAGATGGAAGAAGCCGCCCGGAAGATCGAGTCCCAACACTGGCAGTTCTTCGACCACGTGATCGTCAACGATGAGCTGCAGGACTCCTGCGTCCAGCTGCTGACGGCGGTGGGGAAGGCGCAGGATGAGCCGCAGTGGGTCCCGGCCAGCTGGATACGACCCACCGCCGAGTCGTGAAGGAGGACGGGGGAGGAGGAGGAGGATGAGACAAGGGAACGAGAGAGATGTGACCCCTTATTATCATGGCAGCATTTTTTTTTTATTTGACTGAATCTTCACTGTAAAGCAAATATCTTAACATGTAAATAAATGTTATGTTTGACGCTGTAGGGGGGTAGGGCATGAAAGAAATCTTAATATTTAGATTTTGTCGTTAGTTGTGTGCTCGATCTGCTCCGTAAGTCGCTTTAAATCCCCAAAGATAAGATGGAGCTGGACTCGAGCCCAAAGAAATCCCTGAAACTGTGTCAGAGTTTAACCTCACAACGTTTGAGTTGAATTTAAACACAGCTGAAGGTTTTTCTTTGTACTAAGACAGTCAACTGCTCCTCCATTGAGGATTTTAAGGGCCAAAGCTAAATATAGAAATATAGATATAATTATATAATAAATACTTGTATAAATGAGTAAATATGTAATTTAATGCTTAATTGTCACCATAAATAGTAAATAAATCACATACTAAATGAGACATTAAATATATAAATGGTAACATTTGTGTATTTATTTATTTATTTATTTGTTGATCTAATTGTGTATATATTTATATAGTCACACATTTCTACATTTATATACTAATTTATTCACACATTTATGTATGTATTTATCATTTTATTTATTCATTGATATACTTTTGTTATGAAAGACAAAAAAGACATAAGCATGAGTAAAATAAAAAAAAGCATAAAAAATGTAAATAAATTCATGAGTAAATTAATACATTTAATAAATTTAACATTCATATATTTAATGTCTCATTAAAATAGTGATTTATTTATTTATGGTGATAATTAAGCATTAAATTACATATTTATTTACTCATTCATTCATTTACTTATTTATTTAACTTTACCCATCAAAAATTAATCTTTGATTAATTAATAAGTACATAAATATACAAATGAATTAACAATTATACAGCTGTGTAAGTATATAGATAAATATATAAATAAATACACAAATTAAACATTTTTATAGGTAGCATCTCATTTAGTTTGTTATGTATTTATTTATGGTGACAAATAGAAATTATAGAATTATTTATTCCTTTATTTAAGCATTTATTGTACATTTATTATGCATTAAATTATTTATTTATTCAAATGTTTAATTATATAATTATCTATTTCTATATTTATTTCCATCCCTTAAAACTCTACATATGCTTTAACTTAAGTGCTCCTTCTTCTGAATAAAACAAACAAAAAAAGCCTAAAAAAAAGGTCAGAGTTTCTGAAGTAAGCAGTGCATCAGAGCCATATCTCAGTGTTAGTTTATTATGATGAAAGTTTATTATATATTATAGACACTGGTTGTTCAAACAAACAAACAAACATTTACCAAAAAATAAGTTAATTTCTTGCCCTGCTCCCCACTCTTGTACACAAACCCACAATAAAAAAAGTGATATTTTTCCAATTGATGTTTACATATTAGAAAACAAGTGGTTTCTTGTTCAGTGTTGTTACGTTTTGTTTTTCATTCTGAATTTGTGTCACTTCTTTGTGGTTTGATATAGTCTAAAATGTGTCAGTGAATGCCAAAGAAAATTATTCAAGATTTATAAGCATTACCAAAAAAGCTGTTAGGCACAAAAATTACATTTTGTGTCCTTTTTTATTGAAAATGATATGATAAAATGTGAAAGTGCAAGCAAAATAATGACATTTTAATATTTGTACCTGTGTGTGACATTAATAAACCACTTCTGATAGTAATTTATTCATTCCATCTATTTTGTTACTTTGCCTCTACTTGTTTTGTACAGGAGCTTTTATTTTGAAGATACAGGAAGTCGTGTGCCACTTTTAAATACATCCGGGTCAAAGCTCTCGGCTTGCAGAAAGTAAATAAAGTAAATTACCAAAATAGCAGTTTACTCACATTTAAACGGTTAGAGCCGTTAAAATATTCTACAATCTAAAGATGATTTAATTGGCTGAATATTTAAGGGCGAGTATATTTTACAACATGGATACAGGAGGCTCCAAGGTAACTTATTTTCCTAAATAACGGTCAGTCTTTAGTGGTAACTAGCTTTTACAGGAGCTAACGTTAAATGTTAGCCTAATTAGACGAAAATTGCACACTTTTGATGTAAACGTTTTACCTTTTTACTTTGAACTGATGTTTTTTGGTGTAAACGTTGTGTTTATGTTTTTTGTGTTACAAACACTAGCTAACTGATAACTAGCTTCAGACTGCTCCGTGATAACAGCTTTCAATTAGGATGGTTATAGAAAGCTAACGTTAGCTTACCTGTAAATATTGTTTCTCCACAATAGAAAATGCGTCCCAGGGAGCTCCCGCCTCTGCCACAGGTTAGTCATGTAAGTACTAATATTATAATTATCAGCCTCATTTAATTTCCTTAAAATCATAAGAGCACCATCCATATAGTTAATAAAATGAGATAAACTTTATTGCGGACACATCACACATTCACACATTACAGCAGCTCAAAAAAGTAATGGTAATATTATCAACAATTGTCTGTAGATTCACCTAAATCCTACACATTGGACTTTTAATATCTTGATATTAATAGCATTGTTTTTCCCACATCAGTATATACCACAATATGGATAATGTCAATAAAATAGAGCTGCAATGATTAATCAGTATTAAATTAATTGCTAACTATGTTGATAGTCGATTAATCAGTTTGAACTGAGTAAAAATTCTCTGATTCTAGTATCTTGAAATGTGAATATTTTCTGGTTTCTGAGGACATCATCTTTTGGAAATACTGATTGGCATTTCTCACATTTTATGGACCAAACATCTAATCAGTTAATCAAGAAAATCATCGACAGATGAATTGATGATGACATGTCCACATGTTTGGACCTGTTTCTCAGCTGACAAGATTGTAACAGGATTAATTAATCGATTAATTTAGAAAATAATCAACAGATTACTTGACATTGAAAATAATAATTACTGCCCAATCTTAATACAAATAATATTCGTTTAATGTATATCTCAGTTGTCTCAATCCATGAGACTAAAATGAAAGGAAAGTAAAAAATGTCTACTTGTTTTTATGTGCTGATTGTCACCTAAGAAACCCTGAAAAGTAATAAAAGGGTGCTGTCTCGTCTGAGTGTATTTGTGGACAATAAAACACAGTGTTGATGTTTATGCACTGCCTCCATAAACATCCTCAGAAAGATTAAACCAGATTCCACAGACAAACTTCCTGGACGTTTCATTCAGCCGCACACAAGAGTCTGAAAAGGCTGGAGTCGTCTGACCTCTGCCCTGAGTAATCCTCAGTCGTGGAGGATGTTTGAACACAGATTTAGCTGAGGATTTAACCGTGTCAGCCAGGAGGTTATGTGTAGCGTCACTCCGCTCTTACTTGATTCTTCAAGGGGGGGATGGCCAGAAAGACGACGGTAAGCTTTTTCATCTGACTGTACGCTGAAACTGAAACTTTATTAAAAGCTAGATTTTAAAAGAAACTCTTTCCTGCACCAGAGTTAATTATTTCTGAGCAGAGCTAATTTGTTGATGTGTTTACGCTACATTTAATAGAACCAAACACCTTCTCAATCCAGTTTTACTCACTGCTAAGTGTCAGGTTTGTTGTGATTGTTTGTCATCATACTGGATTTTCCAAATATATTGATTTGATACCATTTTCAACACCACAGGGAAATCTTGACACAATTTTTTATTATATATTTATTATTTATTATTATTTGTTATTTTTATGTTTATATATTTATTGTATATATGAAGAAGATGTGACTGAATCAAACAAAACTGAGAAACTAGAAACATTCTTTCTTTCTCATTAGATTAAGCCTTTAAAAATAACTAAATTATCAAATTAACTAATCTTAGAAATTAAATCAAGTTAATTATATCAGTTCACTGTCGAAGAGAAGAGAGCAGGACAAAGTGCAGCTAGTATTGGGTTATCGATTCTGCAGAAAATGCCTATAAATATATATCAAGAATAAAAAAGTATCAATAAATTGGTATTTTTGACAACACTAGTTAGTAGAAGAGGTAGAGTAAGCCAATTTAATTGATTCTTGTGGTTTGTTTAGAGCTGTACCAAATGTCAATTAATCGTTTAGTTGTTTGATCTATAAATGTAAGAAAACTGTGAAAAATGTCCAAACTGACGTCCTGAAATGTTTTGTTTTGTCCACCACCCGAATATATTCAGTTTACTGTCATAAAGAACCAAAGAAACCAGAAAATATTCACATTTAAGAAGCTGAAATAAGATAATTTTGACTTTTATTCTCTTAAAAAAAATACTCAAAGTGATTAATAGATCATCAAAATATTTGGTGTTTAATTTTAATTATATTTAAAGTCTTAAATTTCATGTTTTGTCTTGGATACTATATTAATTATCTATGAAATGTTTTTGCATTTGTATGTCTTAGCAGTACAATTGTTCTATATGTCTGATCTTCTTCTCAAAAATCAGAATTTAATGAAAAAAAAGAAATTGATTTTAATAAATGTGGTTCTGTGTTAACGAGTCACTGATGCAAACAGAAAATCAGATGTGTTCGATTGAGTTGATTTGACATTAAACAAACAAAGAACAAAACTCTCTTCTTTTTCTTTTTTGTCTCTAAAGAGAGGGCAACGATCACTTCCCACAATGCCGAGGTAGGTAAATGTGTTACTAAGCCATTGTGTTACAATGTTGTCTTTATGCTCAAGAGTCAAACAAAACTTTTCTTCTTTTGTCTTCTGTCTGATGTGTGGAAACATGAAGTCAAGACACAGCTGGTGAGTCAGGATTAGACATTTAGTAACTGGGTTTTATGGGATGAGCTCATATTTGTTTCAGCTTAAGCTTTTTTGTTTCTTAATTTATTGTCTTGTAAAGGAGACGCACCTGCAACAAAACAGAAGAAGAAGAAGAGGGTGAGACAGGACACAAATGGAGTCGATGACATGGACGGTTCGTAAAACCTTAACCAACCTTTACCTGGAGTTAAAGGGCTAGTTCACCCTAACGTAAAGACTCACAAAGGCTTGAACTTAGTTGACAACACTTACAGGGATAGTTCCGATTATTTAAAGTGGGGTGCTGTCATCATGAAATCATCACAAGATTGTGACTTTTATCTCACAGTTGATGATATCTGCTGCTTTGTAATGACAAACGCTTCTCCCGTGTCCTGTTTAGATCAGGGGATGGAAATGGGAGGTCTGGGCAGCCGGAGGGAGTCTGAGGTCGGAGAGCATCTTACCTTTGAAGCCGCGACGATGGACGCACCCCCACAGAGGAGGAAGAAGAAGAAGAAGACTGCCACTGCTGGTAAATACTATAAAACATACTGCAGGTTTACCTTAAACAAGACAGTAGAAGATCTAAAGTTGTGTAAACTCATGGTTTCAGATCTGGAAGATGACCAAACTGACCTGGTGAACGGAGACACAGTGGATCAGACGACTGATGGAGAGGAAGTGGTCAAAAAACCCAAAAAGAAAAAGTAAGAAAGTAACAGTTGTTGGAGTTAATTATTAGTTTTATTTGTTAGTTTTTTCTGTCTAATCTTTATTCTTGTAATTTTAGGAAGTCAAAGGTTGTTGAATCACAGCTTCCTGATGAGTTGGACGTAGAAGAGGATGATATTATCACCGACACGCTTCCTCCCATCCCCCAGCACTCCCTGTTCTCTGCCCCTCAGGGTCAAAGCCAGCCGGTGGGGAAAGTCTTTGTAGAGAGGAACAGTGAGTGTCAAGTCTCTTAAAGGGATTTTTTCACTGCTTTGCCTCACGGTCTGACCTTTTCTTATGGGAAACTGGCAATATATAAGCCGAAAATTGCTCTCTGCAAACCAACCAAACTCCACTGACAAAATCAGTCATTTTACCTCACAGAACATAGGAGTTGTTGGTCTGCCGCTTCCTTGATTGGTTAGCTTGTTTGTGTTATTGTGTAACTTTGGTTGATTCGGGTTCACCAAAGTCACAAAATAACACAAACAAACTGACCAATCAAGCCAGCAGTAGACCAGTAACTCCTGTGTTCTGCGAGGTAAAATTTGTGATTTTGCCCATGGAGTTTGGTTGATTTGGAAAAAGTGATATTTGGCTTATATAACAGTGTTTTTTTCTCGCTTTGAATGGTGTTATCAACAGCGTTGAGATCTTCTATGTGTGTGTTCACGTGCAGAGCGTTTCCAGGCTGCTGAGCGTACAGACTGGAGGAAGACCAACGATCAAATGGATAACATGACAGAATTCCAGTACATTCAGCCACTCTGGACCACCAGAGACGTTTCTATCAGAGTGCACGAAGGCTTCAGGTGAACAAAAATTCTTGTACAAAGTAAAATACGTACAAACTTGTGGTCCCTCCCTCCCTAAATACCTCTCTTCTCCTTTGTGATCTGGTGCAGGGTGTTCGGCCTGTATTGTCACGGCTTCCTGGCGGGCTACGCCGTGTGGAACGTGGTGGTGGTGTACATCTTAGCCGGGCAGCACCTCACTGCTCTGTCCAACCTGCTGGAGCAGTACCACAGCCTGGCGTACCCCTCGCAGTCTCTGCTCTACATGCTGCTAGCCATTAGCACAGTAGCTGCCTTTGACAGGTAAAGCTGGAAACTTAAATTTAAGTGCAGCTGCTTGGTAACAAGTGAAAGTATGAAGAGGGCTGCGCCTTGTTTGTTTAAAAGTAAACTCTTGTGTTCTCAGAGTGAATCTAGCCAAAGGCTCCATGGCTCTGCAGGAGTTCATCACACTGGACCCCGTCGCTCTCGCCTCCTTCTGTGAGTCCACGCAGGTTTTTAAAGAGTTAACATTGCTTTTCCTCTCAAACAGATGGTGCCTGTTTGGTTTTAATTCACACATTTTGTTTATTTTGGTCTCGCCCAGTGTATTTCTCAGCGTTGATCTTGTCTCTGAGCCAGCAGATGACCAGCGATCGAATCAACCTGTACCCAGCATTCAACACAACATTATGGTGAGGTCACGACTGGAATCTTTAGTTTCTATCTTAACTATGAAATCTTGATACAATACTTTATTTTTCTCTAGGCCACCAGGGTCGGAGCACCAGATTCTCCACCCGTGGGTGACCGTTAACCTGGTGGTGGCTCTGCTGGTGGGGCTGGCCTGGATCTTCATCGCCACCAGACCCGAGACAGACTATACTGAGTGTAAGAGAGAGAGAGAATACTGCTTTATTATCAATATTTAAAGGAACATCCACCTTTAAACATGTATTATCTCGTCCTTCTTCCTCAGGTTATCTGATGGCCATGGAGATTGAGCCTCCCAAACCAGAGGACAAATCAGAAATGACCGCCTGATGAAAATAATTCTGCTCTGACACAAACTGTACAGCTTTGTTGTTATTTTGCACATATTTTTGCACTGTATTTTGACAGTGAACCCTGAATGTGTTGTAGGTTATTTTTGTATCTTTGAAATGTGAATGTGCTTGTCTCTTTTTAAATACAGTTTTATCCATGAACTCCGACAATGCCTCTTTATTACACTGTAAAGCTAATAGATTCTTAAAACATGGTGGAACATACAGTATGTAGTACTGGTAAAACACCCAATAAAATGCTATTTTAAGTGTAATATGTGAAAGTATGGGGGGCATTAAGGGCTGATACTAAATATATAAATGCATACATATTTATATAATTAAACTATTAATAAATATATTATAAACTGCTGATATAAATAAGTAAACAATTATATGATTTCATGCTTAAATAAATGAATAATTATGTAACTTAATGCTTAATTGCCACCATAAAAATTCATGAGTCAAATGGGACATGAAATATATAAATGTTAAATTTATTTGTGTATTTATTTCTAAAAGTAAATACATTAATCAATTTATGAATAAATAAATATACAAATGTGTAAAAATAAATATGTAAATGTATACAAATGAATGAATACATAAATTTGTATGCTTAAAAATATATTTTGAGCTGTTAACGATAAAAATCAGTTCAAGTGCTGAAGCCAGTTACAATTTTCCCTTGATGTGTGCAACTCTCACGAGATTTGTACATATTATCTCTTTTTTTTAATTATGTTTATGATGTGACAACGCTGTTGTTAATGTCTGTTTAGGGTTAGGGACAAAAAACATGTGGTTGGGGTTAGAGAAAGTAACATGTAGTAGTCAGTAAAATGGTAACTCTCGCAATGATAACTTTTGCATCCTCAAGCATCGATTCCTTCTGACGTCAATTAGTTTGGTCTGCCTGCCGCCCAGACTGTGTAGTCGAACACAGAGTAAAGATCCTGTCTGCAGTTTCTGTTGACGTGGTAACGGTGACTGTTATCAGTTTAGGTGGAGATCTCAAAATATTCATGAGTAAAAGTTAGTAAATTAGTGCTAATTAAAAGCGAGCAGTCATGCTGGACTTTGCCATCTTTGCTGTCACGTTTGTCATCATTCTGGTCGGCGCTGTTCTGTATTTATACCCGGTAAGTCACTGCAAGTTTGACGTTAGCTTTAAGTTAGCTAGCCACTTAGCTTTCCGTTATCCAGAGCCATTGTCACGCCAATATCCAGCCTAAAAAGCGTTTATTTAAGGGTTTATTGCTCGTCGGCAAGTGGAGACCTTTCATATAGCATCACTCACGACCTTTAACATATTCTTACAATTCTTTTGTCATTTCGGCACACATCCAACACCAATCAGTAACCTGGTTCAATGAAATACAACTTTAAGAGTTGACAGTGGGCGGTAACTAGCACCGTGAACCCTTCTTAAACTAGCTATTAAAGTTAACTATTGTGAAAAATGGTATTTCTTAGTTAGTTCTTAGTATGTCGATTTTGCCCAAAGACCATAACAGTTGATATTATTTCCTTCAGTGGCGTCTTACAGAATGTGTTTGCCTTTAAGTGAGGAAGTGTTAAATTCCAGTTTGTTGTACAGTTGTAGTTTGAGAGATACGTTGTCTCAATTTTTGCCTCTTTTTAAAGTATTTAAAATTGACTGTGCCATTGCACACAGGCGATTGGCTGGATAAACCAACAGCAGTTAGGTCATCTCAGTATTCAAATTTTGCTGTACCGTTGCACACAGACGATTGGCCAATTTTACCAGCCTGAGTTCTTAGCAGTGAAAACTTCATATAGAGACATTTACACCTGAAGCAGCTCAAGGTTTGACATTATCAACAGTTTAAAATGACTGTCTCTCTCTCTCTCTGTCACTCTGTCTGCCTATCTGTCTGTCTTTGTCTTTCTGTGTCCAATTTTGACATTTTTGTCTGTTTTATTTCAGCTGTTCATAAATTAAAACCTTGATCTGCTTCGGTCCTTTCAGTATTCAAATTTGTCTGTGCTGTAACACACAGGTGATTGGCCAGTTTCACCAACCTGAGGCTGGTCCTGTCTTCTGATTGGTATAAAGCTGTTTTTTGACAGTTAAAACCTCATACAGAGAGAATTACACCTGAAGCAGCTCATAGTGTTAAAACATTAACATAAAAACACTGCCTGTCTGTCTGCCTGTCTCTGTCTGTGTCTTTCTGTGTCCAACTTGGACCTTTTAGACTGCAGTCTTTTTTAAATTTAATGTTTGAGCTGGTTAATATTAAATTCATTCATTCATTCATTCATGAAATGTCCATCTTGCCTACACAGTGGATACATGTCCACTCAGTTGCTGGACAGTCACACTCAAAATTGTATGTATAATTTCTATATACTTTGATTTATCCATTAATTGCTGCAGCAAAAGAAATAAATTAGTCATGTGTGAATAAACTGATAAGTAAATAAATTAATATACAAATTAAAAATATTTTTGTATGTATTTATTCATTTGTTTATTTATTAATTCATTAATTAATTTATGTATTTACTTTTTGGTTATTGTTCATGTCGTTATATAATTTAATTTGTCCATAGTGTAACTTGCTGCAGCAAAATAAGGAAATCAGTCTACTTAACCCATCAAAAATAAATGTGTGAAAAGATTAATAAGTAAATAAATAAATTAATACACGACTGAATAAATAATTATACAAATAAATAAACAAACATTTTATTATTTAACATTTAGATATTTAATGTCCAATTTAATTTGTGATATATTTATTTATTGTGAGAATGAAGCATTAAATTCCATAATTATTTACTAATTTATTCAAGGTTTTTATTTTTTAATTATATATTTATTAAATATTAAATTACACAATTGTTAATTGTTCATTTACTTAAGCATTTTATTCTGTAATTATTAATCATTTAATTTTAATTATGTTGTAAAAACCTTAGAAATAATTAAATATTTCATTGACATTAATGATGAAATTCAATCTCTAATCATGTTTTCAGTCATCCAGAAGGGCCTCCGGCATCCCAGGTCTCAATCCTACAGATGAGAAGTAAGTTGTCTTCTTTATCTCTAGTAAGGAATTTGATAATTAAGATATGAAAATAAAGTGACTGTCCTTCATTAATTGATTTTAGCAGGTTTTGTCCAGGTTGACAGACTTTAAGGGAAAAGCACATATTTACAGGGTAATAAGTTGCAAATGAACATCATTGGCTGTTCACAATAACATCATGGCTTCCTGCTCTTTCAGGGATGGAAACCTGCAGGACATCGTGAACAGAGGCAGTCTGCATGAGTTCCTCGTCAGTCTGCATCAGGAGTTCGGGTCTGTGGCGTCGTTCTGGTTCGGTGGTCGGCCGGTGGTCAGCCTGGGCTCCGTGCAGCAGCTCCGGCAACACATCAACCCCAACCACAGCAGTAAGTGCACCAGCATTTATCACACGATGTGGATTTCACTATAGTCCAACTGTATTAAAGGGTAACGTCTGCATTTTTCAACCTGGAAACTATTTTCCCATGTTTTTGTGACTAATAGAGGCAATTTTTGACATTGGTCCAGTGTTGAGTGAAAGTGTTACACCCGTCAAAAACAAAAATGAGCTGCAATCTAATCCCTCCCTTGATTCATAGCAACCAGACTCCACTCCGTAATGCTTAGTCTCCCCCCATTCAGACACAAAAACATTGGAAAACCCTTAAGAAAAGATCTTACTGCGGCATCTCCTGTAGTTGGTCTCTGCAAATCTATAAGTAATTAAAACCACAGTTGTAAACAAAAATAAGTCTGTCTTTCTCTTTTTTTTTTGCTCTTCTCAGCCGATTCCTTTGAGACGATGCTGAAGTCGTTGCTACGTTACCAGTCTGAGATGGGGGGCGGGACCACAGAGACCGTGATGAGGAAAAAAGTGTATGAGAGTGGCATCAACAATACACTGAAGAACAACTTCCCTCTTGTGCTCAGGGTGATGAAAAGACGTATTTACTCCTACTGAAGTACTCCCCGACACTCAGAAGCACTTACAAACACGCCTTCTGTGATTGTTTTCTTTTACTCAGCTGGTGGAGGAGTTGGTGGGAAAGTGGAAGTCGTTCCCGGAGGATCAACATACCCCGCTGTGTGCCCACCTGCTGGGTCTGGCCATGAAGACTGTTACCCAGCTGGCGCTGGGCGAGAGCTTCAGAGATGATGCTGAGGTCATTTCTTTCCGCAAGAACCACGACGCGGTGAGACATCAGAGTTTTTCTAGATGAGAAAGATCGAACCCTTTACACAAACCCCAGTTGCTTTTCTACACTCAGTTCTGGTGTTGTTCTCTGCTCCTGTGGGTGTCGATCAATTTTATGTTGAAAGTTATGTTGAAACGGTTGTGTTGATTTTGTTTTTCTCTCCTTCTCACATCAACAGATCTGGTCGGAAATTGGGAAAGGCTACCTGGACGGCTCCCTGGAGAAGAGCTCCAGCAGGAAAGCACATTATGAGAAGGGTGAGTGAGGCTTTCATCATGAGTGTTCTCAGCTTCAGCAGAACAGACTTCACATATTTTACCTTTTGTGATTATTTCTGAGTCTAGTGAATGTGGTTTTTGTCTTGATCTTCATTTTTTTTTTCAATTCAGCACCCTCACACTTGCTTTGAGTTGAGATGTGGGAGCATTGTTGTGCTTCTCGGCTGTGGAGAAAAAGGAGGAAATGTTTGCAGAGGCTCAGACATGTCAGCAACACTGACAGCCAGCTAGAAACAGAGTCTGAGAGCAGATAAAGATTGTGAAAAAACAACCTATCCAGTGTTACTGCCTTAATCAGTGAACAGCTGCTGTTTTGGGGACTTTCATTGATCTATCTGCCAGAGACAGTTGTCACTGGGGCTTAATTTTGGACAACTGGAAATGTTTTTAACTTGTAACCTGAGTCTGAGTGTCAGTCAGCTGTGTGCTCATGCCAAAAATGTGTAGAACCGAAGTAAAATGTCCTTTTTAACAATTTTTCTTCCTGGGTGTTCAGCTCTGTCAGAGATGGAGTCCGTGCTGCTGTCAGTGGCGAAGGAGAGAAAAGCCCAGAGGAAGCAGGCGGTGTTTGTGGACGCTCTGCTTCAGTCCAGCCTCTCAGAACGACAGGTGAATACTGATGATGGAGTCACCAGTTCTAGTTTAAACCCAAATATCAACTGAAACATCTTCACGAAACAGAAGTCTGAAATGAACTTTTTGTGTTTCAGATCATGGAGGACTGTATGGTTTTCACTTTGGCCGGATGCGTCATCACTGCAAACTGTTAGTATTAAACATAATCAGAACAGTTCTAGATCAGTTCTCTGTATGTTGACTGATTATTTAACAATTAATATCCCAGTTATTTTTGTAATTAATCAATATTATAGTTACATTTTTAAATGTGTGGTTTCATCCAGCAGTATTCAGTTTACTATGATCAAATCTAGAGATCTAGAGAACATCTGACATTTCTGCGAGAATTTTTTTTTCAAAATTCAATAAATAAACTCTAAAATGAATCTATGTTTTTAGCGACACATCGCAGAGAGTTGTAGATCTTCTCTAATCGGAACAAACAAGGGTGGCACATCCTTACAGTTAAGATAAGCTAAGCTTTATTGATCCTGCATCAGGTAAATTCACTTCAGCAGCACAAGGATCAAAAGTACAGGTAGAAAAAACATACAAAAACAATATAAATACTGATAGAAATGCGAGTAAAATTGGAAAAAATATTAAAAAAAAATATATAAAACATAAAAAATGAAAAAAACTCTATACATAAACTTTATATACAATATATATCTTTTTTTTTTTTTTTTTTTTACAGATAAATGTATAATTGTTCAGGATAATTGCACATTTGATACACACGTTTCATACATTATACAAGTGAATAAATGTGACATTCTGTTGAAAATTTAATAATTGCACAGATATACTGCACTGGTATACATATAACAATGGATATAGTATAAAATTCTGATATCAAATTAAATAAATAAATGGATCCTTATTAATGTAAAACGTCATGTTTGGCAGTGTGTATCTGGGCACTTCACTTCCTGTCCACCTCAGAGGAAGTTCAGGACAAACTGCACCAGGAGCTGGAGGAGGTTTTGGGTTCAGATCCAGTTTCCTTGGACAAGATCCCTCAGCTCAGGTGAGATCTTTGGACTTGACTTTAATCCTGCACATATAAAATCTCACTTTGTATCTCAGACCTTTGGTCTAATTGTAGTGACACATGAAAAGATAATATATTTTGACAGATTTGGCTGGTTGAGGTGTAATAACTCAAGGTCAAACTTCCATTCAGTCCCGGTTTCTGTGTCCAATAACCTTGATCTTCTCACATTTCTGTCCTTGGAAAGATACTGCCAGCAGGTCCTCAACGAGACGGTGAGGACTGCCAAGCTGACCCCCGTCGCTGCTCGGCTTCAGGAAGTGGAGGGAAAAGTCGATCAACACGTCATCCCTAAAGAGGTATCTGGTGTCCTCCTGTCTGCAGCTGTCTGTCCGTTCATTTCTCCTCCGCTCGTCAAAGAATTATCACTGCCCGACCATCAGACAGGTTTATTGTAGGTGTATTGTATTTTACTCAAATAATAAATAAAGATCCCTTCCAGACGTGTATTAAGATAAATATTCTAAGGATGTAACAATACTGAAAACTCACGGTATGATACCATATTAAAAGTTCCACAATATGATATTAATCATGATATTTAACACAACCAAACAATGACAACTTGATAAAAAAGTCCTTTATTAAATGATAAATCTGATCTGTCCGGCTGTTTTGTTTGTATAAAATTCATTTTAACTTAAAGTGCTTCAAGCACAAGCTACCGGGCAGCTTTATATGAAAATAATTGACAGAATTTTTTGGAAAAACTCACAAAAGTTGAAATAATAAATAATTAACACTTAATAAGCTAAATAAATGAAAGATCTAAAGATGTATATTCTGAGGATTTAATAGAATTTTCAAATATATTACTTACTACCTATTTACCATGACAGTATGGGACCTGGAAATTGAAGTGTTACCAGTTGTCTTTGGCAATGAATGTTTAAATGATGTATGTACAATGTCAAAACTATCCTTTTGTGAACTACACTGCTACTATTTGGATTCACTGAAGTTGCACAATCACACAAACCAACTAACAGATCGAGGCAGCGGCAGACCTGCAACTCCAACTCGCTGTTTCCTGTCTGATGGCTCAGTAAAGCAGTAAAATTATCCTAAATATAGCGTAAAGTTAAACTGATTTGAAGTGGCTTAAATACCTTTTGTTGATGACCCTGTTCGTTGCTGTTCCTTTCAGAAAAGAAACACAAAGAGACACTTCTAAGATGTTCTTTCTGTATTTCAGACTTTGGTCATCTATGCTTTGGGAGTGGTCCTGCAAGACTGTGACACCTGGAGCACCCCATACAGGTCTGCTCGATATACATTTCCTTTCTCACAGTTGATATTCATCAGTTTATTTAAAAATGTCTGTCCATCATGTCTGAACTACGAGGCCAACACTTTGTATACCTGCAAAACAAGTAACATTCCCATCAACCTCAGCTGTACTTTGTGTTCAAATCTAATTAGCATATGTTAGCATGCTAACACGCTGAACTAGATGATAAGGATTATACCTGCTAAAACTTAACCATGTTAGCGTTGCCGTTCTGTTAGCATGCTAGAATTAGCATTACTTTCTAGTATTCATCAAAGAGCATTTTGGGGATTGTAGGATGTCACTCACTGAAGAACAAGTAGGCAGGTGGAAGAGAAAGAAGCTAAAAAAATAACTCACTGGAACACAATGATCAAATGTTAAAAGTTAAAATAATGTGACAGCATGTCAGGGTGAGGTTTTTCTTCCAGGTTTAGGATATTTATTTGTCCAATTTGTCCCTCAGATTTGACCCAGATCGATTTGAGGAGGAATCGGTCAGGAAGAGCTTCTCTCTGCTCGGATTCTCTGGGAACCAAACGTGCCCCGAGCTCAGGTAAAGACTAACTTCAAAACACAAAAACACAACTCACACAACCGAGCGAAGACTGAACCAGTGACACTAGGAATAATATTCAATTTTCAGACCCATAGTGGAGTCATTTAGCTCCAAAACAGTTTGTAGAGATGTGGTAGAAATTATAAGCTTTCTTTGAGCGGTGAACAAACTAAACTTTGAACATTCTCTTTGTATGGAGTCATAGGAGTGCCATAAAAAATAAATCAATCTGTAAATAAACAATTTGAAAATGTAGAAATATAAAGAGAAATAAACAAAAGAATAAATAAATGTGGAAAATTAAAAAAATGCAATATAAAATAAAAAATTATAGAATAAATAGCAAAATATAAAGAATAATTATAAGCATTTTAATTTATTTTCACATTTATTTGTTCATTTTTGTCTGTATATATTGTTAAAAAAATATATTTTTTAAATAAATGAGTATTTATAATCAGTCTAATTTGTTTTCATATCATGTTCATTTATTTTATTTTTTTTAAGTTTTCGCATTTAATTATTTTTATATAAGTAATCAGTTTCTGTCAGTTTCAAAAGCAATAAGGGAAAAATAAAGGGATGAAAATAAATAAATTATATTATATAAAAGTAGATAAAAAATGTAATTTAAAAAATCCTAAAAAAAAAAAATAGAGTAATTGATATACAAAAAATCATACATATTTATAGATTTATAAATATATAACTAAATATATACAGAAATTAATGTGAAATAAATGAAAATGCTCATAATTATTCATTCAAAGTTTGTTATTTTTGTTAATATTTCCACATGTATTTATCTTTTATTTACTTTTCTTTACATTTCCACATTTATTCTCTTATTCTATGATAGATTTGTTTTGTTTTAATCCAGCAAACATTGATGTGATTTTCCTGGTAAATTTTATTTGTTCTCTCTGACAGGTTCGCCTACACCGTCGCCACCGTCCTGCTCAGCACGTTGGTGCGGCAGCTGAAGCTTCACCAGTTGAACGGACAGGTCATGGAGGTCCGATCTGAGCTGGTCTCCACACCCAAAGACGAAACCTGGATCACCGTGAGCAGAAGAAGCTAGAACTCGTGTTTAAAAACCCCCTGCAGGGAGAAGAGCTGAAGAATCAAAGAACAATACATTGATCAGCTCGATTAAAAGAATTACCAGCAAAGTATTTCTTGAATGTTGAGGATCCAGTCTGCCAGAGACACATAATTTTTCTTAGTCATGTTAAAGAGATAGTTTGATTATTTGTATGAGGTACTAATCAATAGTCAATGTATGACCTAAAATGGAGTTTGGTTGTTTTGAAGAGAGTGATATCTGGCTTGTATTACTGCAGTTTCCTGTCAGAAAAGGCTGTCTGACAGAAAGATAAATAGGTGAAAATATTCTAAATATAACATGCACTTAAACTGATATTCATTTTTTTAGTAGGTTATACTCTGACTATAGATAAGTCACAACCCTGCTTCTAAAAATCCAAACTTTCCCTTTAACTCCTGTGCCATTTCTGAAGTCTTTTTTTTTTGGGGTAAAGAACTTTTCCCCAGCTTTTTATGAACAGTCGATTGTGTTTTTTGCGTACAAGTTTCACCACCGCATGTTCCCTTAGCCGTCTTTCTGGTGCTTTTATACTGTACAGTAATCTGAGGCCTTAAACGCATCATTACCCTGTCTGTCCACAGGTAAGATTTGCACTGGTTGAAAGACTCCATCTGATAAAGGAGGGAACCTCGGTGGTTTAATACTCTACGATGTAGAGAAAAACTACTTGTGCTGCCTTAAGTTTTTCTATAACTCCCAGTACAACTGCCTGGAGTCAAAATTCCCCGTGGCATGTGGCTTGATTGTCTATTGAAATGGCCCACATGGCATTTAGACTTTTCATTCCTTTTTTAAACACAGTCGCATCTTACATATTATTAAATATGTATGAGGATTTTGTGTGTTTTGTGTCATTCTTTTCATTTTATATGTAAATTCCCTACATCAGATAAAGATTTTTTAATTAGTTTAAGTGGAGAGTTGTGGTTTCAGCCTGTGCATGGACATTTTTAACTGAATGAATTATTACTGGGCCAATTTATCAGCTAGTATCTTGGGTATTTCTCCACAAGAGCCAGGCCTGCTGCTCTGCAACTGAGCCTGTGGAGAGGGAGTCATAAAACAGGGATCACCCGAGAGAGATACAGTCTTATTTTTATTACAAGTGTTTTATTCGCTGAGTTAGTGTGAAACCACAATATTTCTGAACTGGAAACTAATAAAAATGTGACTACAGTAAACCTATTATAGGCATTTAAGGAGCTGTTTTGCTAACCACATTACCGCAGAGGCTCTTTACCAATTGGGAGTCTGCTTTAATGCACTGCTGCTTTAAACATTATTCACTGTGGGAATTTCTGTATGGAGGGTTTTAACAGCCAGAACTAAACCTTTAAATACATAATAATATAATCAAATGCTTAATTAAATGTATAAAAACTTTATTTAGTTTAATGCTTAATGCCACCATAAATAAATTAAGAATTAAATTAAACATTGAATATATAAATGTTAAATTCATTTGTGTATTTATGTATTTACTTATTCATTTATTCACACATTTACTTATCTATTTATCTTTGTTATACTTATTTATTTATTTATACCCTCATTTATCTATAATGATAATCTATTGCTGCAGCAAAATAAAATCCGTCCACTTCCCCCCATCAAAAATAACAACATAAATTAATAAATAAATAATTAATATATACAAATAAATAAATATACAAATGTGTAAATAAGAAAGACAAGTAAATCTAACAGTTATATACTTAATGTGTAATTCAATTTGTGATTTAATTAAATTATATAAATATCTGTAATTAATTAATTCATTTAAGGATTTCAAGACATAATAAGCAGATATTTTATTAAGTATTCAATTATATAATTATTCATAGTGTAATTTGCTGCAGCAAAGTAAATAAATCTGGCAACTTCAGCCATCAAAGAGAAATGATGTATAAATGTGTGAAAAAAAGAAGTTAATTAATACACAAAATATTAAAATAAATAAATATCCAAATACATTGCACATATTGCTATTGTCTCATTTAACATAATTATTTATTTATTCGGTCACTTAAGTATTTAATTAAATAATTATTGTTTGAAATGTTTATGTCATATTGGCCTTGAAAACTCTCCATAGATTTGCTCTCCATCAGCTGTTGGGAGAACCCTGCAGTACCGCACACGGCCGCGGCGGCGTCAGAGAGCAGCATCCCCCAAACACACACACACACACACACACATACACACACACACCGCTCCGCTCCGCTAAAGATGTGAAAATGGCGGAGCTACAAATGCTTCTGGAAGAGGAGATTCCAGCAGGACGAAGCGCACTACTAGACAGTTTCACCAATTTGGAAAGAGTCGCGGAGTACTGCGAGAGCAACTATGTCCAGGTAGGCTGCCATGAAAGATGTTTGAGTTTAATTTATCTTATTTTTTTAACGGCGGGGCGAACTGATGCTAGGCTAGCTGCTGCTAACGCTGCCGATGTGATGCAGCCGTGTTAGCTGGCTAGCTAGCCTCAGCTAAAGCAAAAACAACCCGCTGTCAGGGCGTTTTTATCACATAACCGACACATGAATTATCCTTTCCCTCCTACATCCACTTAAACTAAGCCTCAACAATGCCTATATGTTTATATTTCCATCGATATGACAGTGTGTATGACTTGTACATCCATCGTGGGCTAACTGTCGCGTTAGCCAGGTAAGCTAGCTTGTGCTAGCCAGCTGCTCGGCATCACCCACGGTCCAGATCACCAAACAGGCACCGTGAAAATCAATTTCTCTGCTCCCTGCGCGATCAATCACTGTCGCCACAGCAGCCAGCTGATCAAGCACCCGGCCGGAGATGTAGGACGCGATATCAAGCCAGATTAATCTCTAATGAGCTTTGGTTGACAGAAGATTAACCACCGTGACAATGTTACCAACAACCAGCTGATATATGGTGTTGAACCGAAACACTGCGACTCTCTAAATAATCCACCTGTATTATGATTTGTAACCTCGGACAAAACTCTTTGACTCCACGCCTCCCTATCATGCTCTTATTATAGTCTTTTTCAACGAGTGACAGTGGGTTTTTAGGGGTAGTATTGCAGTACTTGCCACTCAGAAGTGGTATACATCATCTGAAAGGTGGGAACTAGAGCTGCAATGATTAATCGATCATCAAATCAGTCATCAACTATTTTGATAATTAATTCGTCGTTTTGGATTGTTTTTTAATAGAAATGTCTAAATTCTCTGATTTCAGTCTTTCTAATGTGAATATCTTCTGGTTTCTTTACTCCTTTTTCTGACAGTAAACCGAATTTGATGTCATAAACTTTGGACATTTTGGAGGTTCATGCAAGAATTGCATTTTTCAGCGATTGGATGGTGATTGTTCCGGGAATTTGTCTGAGAACCCCCTAATTGTCAATATACATAGAGAAGCTGCCTGTCCTCTGAATGCTCCAGGTCTCTGGTTTGTGGTTGTGAACTTTCTTGCTGCTTTGATTATCCTAGAGGTCATGATAAGTAATTTTGTACAGTGAGGTTAAGTTGAAACTTCCTAACAAATTGAGCCTGCTACAGCCTCCGAAAGAGAGTAATTTTGGACAGGGATGTGGATGTCTCTGCCGAGCTGAAGAGGTTTTAAAGCCTGGGTTGCAGTGATTTATTATCACCATTCACACGGTGTCATCCAGCTTGGAAAAGATAGTGTAATGTTGCATTTCTGTCAACAGTTTTTATGAAGGATGTGGTTTGTTTGTTGCTGTTTTACATTTTGGCTTGGTGATATTCTGCAGGTGTGATCTCACTTGTCCAGCAATTGTGGTTACCTGAGCTTTGTCTCAGGCCTGTTATCACACAGCAGGGTTGAAATTTGGGGCTGCTGTGTTAGCTGGTAGAGGTTTTGACAAGGTGTGATGGTGAAATCTGACATCCTTGATGAACGGGGCTGATCAGGTCTGACAGGTCGCCTCATGAAGGAGGAGGCAGCAGTGACGGCGGCTCTTGGATGTTGGCAGCTCGCTGTCTGGCAGACTGCCCTGGTTTCTTCTCACCCTGCAATGTTTTCCCAGCTGCTGTCAGATGGGTATTACCACTTATAGATCAGCTGGACAGAAGTATTTGTCAGAGGGATATTTAGTAGGATATTCACCTCTCCCTCTAAGCCCTAATTTACATCTTCGCCCTTCCACGTCTGTCTCTAAGCCAGGTTTCCTGTGACTGTGTGAGTCATGGACACTTGTTGAACTTGTTAGTAGCTTTTCATAAGCATTTTAATTCACAGGCGACAGGTGACGGAGTTAAAAGTCCACCCTTATTATCACAGTGAAGTATTAGATGCACAAGTTATTCCTGTGTTTCCCACGGTTAGTTGAGGAGGAAGGTTGGCTTGTTCCATTCAGGTGTGGGTTGAATATGGTAAGAGCGATCATAGTGAGAGAACCAGATGAGAAAAGGTCGTCAGATTCAGAGCCTTTCCAGCAGTTGCATTGCATTGTGGGCCAGAAATAAATGGTGGATCGGTTTCTTTCCAAAGTCAATGATGCTTTTTTATCGCTGGAAACATTTTCAATTACTAAAACCCTCTGGAGAAGCTAAGAATATGTCACTAAATCATAGGTGTTTGACAGCGACTTTGAACTTTATTTTGGTCTTTAAATACTTACAGAAACAATTAGGGATAAATTGAATAAAGACAAATAAACCATAATTACCCATTACTAGGTTGGACTAGGTTTTGTGTCATTATTGTCATTACAGATAATGATTAATTATTTTTCACAAAGAAAGAAATTGACTTTAACCACTTTATTTTGAATTTAACTATTTATCCAGGCACACATGTGATTCAATTAATAGACTTTAACAGTCAGGATCTGACGGTGAGACAACTGTTAACCGAAGAGGAACAAAAATTACTCAGAAATTACTAAACAATTTCTGACATTAAAAAAAGCAAACAACTATTAATCGAGAAAATAATCAACCAATTATCGACCATGAAAGTAGTCATTAGTTGCAGTTTTTAGATGCAGTAAAACATATTGATTTATCAATCCTTGCATCAAGTGAAGACATTAATACACAAGTTAAAAAGTGACTTAATTTGAAAATAAAGAACTTCATAAATAACTTTATTATTAATGTGTATTAATGTCAACAAAGATATTTACTCATAGGAGTACACTGATATGGTCTGTTGGATCAGTATTGGGGGAATACTGACCTTAAGTGGATCAAGTATCAGCCAGATGTGACCGATCAATATGAAATACAGTTGTTGTTGTTGTTTTTTCCAGTTTTTCAGTGACACATAATTCAGTATTTCCTCCTTCAGTTTAGGGTGCTGCAGCAATCCCTGGCATTATGTTACCTCACATAAAAATGACTCCAATGAGCTACACACAGTGTGATACAGATTCTGAATGTAGGAAAAAGAGAGGATCATATAGGCTTATACTCTGAGTGGAGGTGTTGGTATCTGGAGAGGAAAAAAGTCTCTTGGACAAACTCAATGACCCCAAAAATGCAAAGTATGTCACCAACCAGGCATGTGAATTTTCTTAACCTAAGGCATATAAAATGATACCGTGCATCTCCAGCAAAAGATTGTTTTACCAGTCTGTTAGCAAGTCTGTCCTGTAGATGAGGAATGTCTTTTTCTGCCCTGCAGGTAGAAGCTACAGCTGCACCCCTGACTTCTGCCACATAACCTGTTTATCCTCATATTCCAGCAATGATGCACCTTTCACACTCCCTTAAATGATGCTGCTTGTTTGCAGCCTGTGTTTGATGATTTGTTGGATTGGATCGCACTTTGCAGTTCCTCCAGAAATATTTCTTGCATCACGAGTATGCTCTGTTTCACATGAAAGGCAACAGACATGTTATTACTGAGGGTGCTGCTGTTTGACCTAGTGGGGTGATCCCTGCTTGTAGTTTTACTGTGCCACTGTTTTGTTCTGTCTTTATCATAAATAACTTTCCTAAATCTGTTTAGCCAAAAAAAAATTGGCCTGAATTTCTTCTCATTCAGGTTGCATCTTCAGTGTTTTACAGTAGTGAAGTTAAATTTAACAGCATGACCACTTCCTGATATACATTTGACATGTTGTCAATATCTTGAGACCGCAGCGGATGTACAGAAAAATCTATAGTAAGCTCGACATTTTTTCCCCATTGCACAGCTGTAATTTTAAATTGCAAAAATCAGATTAAATCAATCAATCCGTCAATATCCAATCACAACCCAAAGTCTGCTGTGACCTAGAGTGTGTTGTAATCAGTCTGCTGGCTATGTTATGCACACAAACGGACGCGCATGCTGGGTTGAAAATGGATAATGAAGGATTTTTTTGTCAAGGTTGCAATTTAGGAGTTTCATGATAAATTACTCTGCAGTTATTTTCCAGATTAACCCATTAAAATATCAGAAAATAGTGAGAAATTTTCCTTGATGTGGTTCTTTTTGTCCAACCACCAGTCCAAAACACAAAGTGCATCTATTTGCTATGATGTAAGACAAGGAAAAACTGTCACACCGAATTGTCTGAGGTCAGTTTTTACTTGCTTTTGTTTAGTAGCGGTTATCAAATACAAAGAAAAGAAAATTCTCAGAAAACACATACTGGAAGGAAAAATTACAGCAATCAGAACTTGTTGCAGATTATTATTCTGCACATCAGTTAATCAACTAAATGTCGTAGCTCTAAATCAGCACGTGAAGTGATGGACCTCTGATAAGAAAAATGTCATCTCTGATAAAGAAACTTGTCTTCGTCTTGTTGCAATAGTTACTGTGATTAATTTTTTTCACTGTGGAAGTTGACCGTTTAATCACTGTAAAAATATGTTACCCGTTAATAATGAAGGTAAATAAATCTAATTATCCATAAACTTCTTATTTTGTTATAATTACAGCAATAAACAGAACAGCAATGCCATGGGACAGTTTTCAGTATGATTTGTTGTTTTAAGCATTTTCATTTCATGAATAACCATCTAATTCTATAAGACTAGTTGTTGCAGCTCTGATCTGTCCTCAAATATATTTGAATGAATGGTGAGGGAGGTAAAACTACTGATTTTCTTTGACACTATGATATCCAATGCTAAATGTAAACACAAGATGTTTACTTTGATTTAGAATACCTTCAGTAAATGTCACCCTTGTAGCACAAGACACAAAAAGGAAGAATACAGGAGCAGATACATTTACGTATGTAAAAGATTAAACACACCAACAGGAACCTGAAAGCAATTTGTGGCAGCAGGATGGAGAGAATCTGCTGCTTCAAAGGTTTTCAGTGCCAAAAAGTAACATTTTAGTCAAGAAAAGAAAAACCTTCAATGGCTGTAAAGGAATACAGCTGCAGCCAGTTTGAAAGGAGTCTTCAGAGGGTGCTGGTTGGGCCGTGGGTACAGCGTGGGCACATCAACAGGAGCATCAAAGGCCAGATGGATCAGCTAATGTTAATGCTGGGAAATTACACTGCCTGGCAAAAAAAAAAGTCACACATTCTAATATTGCGTTGGACTGCCTTTAGCTTTGACGACGGCGCATGTTCGCTGTGGCATCATTTCGATAAGCTTATGCAATGTCACAACATTTATTTCTGTCCAGAGTTTCATTAATTTTTAGCCAGGATCTTGTATTGATGATGATGGGAGAGTCAGACCACTCTCAGTCAGATGTCACAGCTCTCTGTGCACTCTTTGTTTCTGTCGTTCAGTCTCCAGACAAGCAGAGGGCGCTGGAGGAGACCAAGAACTACACCACCCAGTCTCTGGCCAGCGTAGCCTACCTGATCAACACGCTGGCCAACAATGTCCTGCAGATGCTCGACATCCAGGCGTCGCAGCTCCGCCGCATGGAGTCCTCCATCAACCACATCTCACAGGTTGGAAACTGACACACAAAAACTACACACATGGGCTCACCTGCAAAGAACAATTACAGTTAAAAATTATGCAGTTAACCAATAAAATAATACTTGCCAGATTTACTCATACAATTTTGGCAGTGTCTTATCACCTTAATGCCCTATTGAATGGAGAATAGTTTTACTGTCAAATTTCGAATTGGTTTTATAGTAATTGTTACAGGTTTAACTTGCTTATGAGGAGTGGAAGCCTTGGAAAGAGTGTAGCTTTACTAGAGAAGGTACACATCACATGTGTGCATGTATAATTCAGTATATCTGCAGTGCAGGCAAATGTGTAGGTGCCTGCTGGAGCTGCACACTGGATTAAAAAAAAATCTTTTTGCCTTGATCCCACAGGTTAGATAAAGATTTTCTTCAAAATGCAACAGAATTTGTGGGTGAAGGATACTTGTTTCGCTGTCTGAAACACCTCTGCCTCATGAAAAAGGGACAGTAGACTTTTAAGATTTACAACAGACGGCATCTAAAAAATTTAAGAAAATCTCTTGTCCTCTGCCTCTTGTCCTCAGACGGTGGACATCCACAAAGAGAAGGTAGCCCGGCGGGAGATTGGCATCCTCACCACCAACAAGAACACGTCCCGCACGCACAAGATCATCGCCCCAGCCAATCCCGAGAGGCCTGTGCGCTACATCCGCAAGCCCATCGACTACAGCATGCTAGACGACATGGGCCACGGAGTCAAGGTGGTCATTTTGTTCTTCTCCCCCTAATTTTATCAGTTAGACTTAATTGTGTGGATGAATCACTGCTGCCATTGGAAATGGAAAGGCCTTAATTAGGCTCTGTTTGCTTTTAGTGATGGTATTTAAAGTGAAACAGATGTGTTTACACCAGAGAGGGTGGGAAGATTAGTAGTAGTAAATTTGGGCAACAGAAAAACGAGCTAATGAAACATGTAGGAAACTACAGAAGTCAAGAATGCCTGGGCTGGCAATTAATTTGTTTTCAGTGCCGTAGTTTTTTTATGCCATAATTTTTCAATGCAATAATGTAGAGAAAATGAGATGTTTTCTCATGATAAATTGTCTTGAGAAACTCTTTTTAAAAGGCTTTTTTTTCCCTCGATATAACAAAAATTAAATTAATAAAATGAATTAAATTCACACTAAAACAACCTTTGTCATCTCAAGACATTTATGTTTAAAAAGGGTGTTTAAGTAGCGCTAGAGTAGTGGTGTCCTCAGTGGGGTTGAGAAATAATTATGGGGCTGAAAATAATTTTAAAAACACAAAAGTGTTTGCTTTTCTATCTTTTTTAATCTGTTTTTTTGTCTGAAGTTCTGTAGTTTTACCTCTGCGGGCCTCTAAAGGTGATTCATACAAATAATTTGAGACACAAAAAAGTCACTGATTGAAACACACAAATACTCAAGGACAAAACATCACTAGTGTCTTATTCTAACAGTTCACATGCATAAGAAGATTGAGAACCACTGCTTTAGATTGTTAATGGGAATTTATCTTTTAGTGTTTTTTATTAGTCAGGTACAAGGTGATGAGATCTTAAAGAATAAGTGTGGAAATCAGTGTAAATTTGGGTGATTCAGTGCAGAAAATGTAATGGAAAGGGCTTCTAGAGGTCAAACAATCACTATTGGGTTTCAGTGATGAGTAATGTAAGAAAAAATCAATGACTCTGGCTTTTCACCAGGATGGGAAACTGCTGTCATCCAGGACATAAATTCAGCTAAATCTGCTCCCCGTTTGTGTGAATCTGTCACCTGCTAGCAGGTTCATCTGCACTGATTATGTCATTTAATAAAACAGTGAAAGTGTCTGATTTTGGAAAGCCAGTCTCCCACCAACTCTATGAACAAAGGCAAGCTTGTTTTCCAGAAAATCGAATCACCAGCTTTGACCTGACAAAGGTCTCAAAGAACAAATTCCTCAGATTTTAACACTGAACCATTGTTGCCTGAATCTAACCAGCTTGGCTTTATGGAACACATGCATGAGTAACTGTTGTTTGTCTCCCTTCCTTCACAAAATAATCCTCTGATTTCTTCTTCTTCTCTCTCTTTTTCTGCTTGCCTAACTTTATTTTGTAATCAACCGTAGTGGTTGCAAAGGTTTAAGGTAAGACTTTCAAAGTAAAAGCCTCAAACGAGGGAGGTGGTGTTGTGATTTCTGAATGAGTTGTTTTTTGTCCTGATTTGCTGTGAGGTGTCTCTTTTTGATTTCTTTCTCTCTTTTTTAAATTTTAAGGAGTTTACGTTATGAAGGTTTTCATTTATGTGTTTTCATGTTCCTGCCTCTGAAGTTCTTCAGTTAACTAACAGATTTCTACACTCATGTTCTCCTCGTGCAGGCCAGTGCTCAGAACATGAAGGCCGGAGGAGGAGGCGGACTCCCTCGCACCAACCCCCCCACACAGAAGCCCCCCAGCCCGCCCATGTCAGGGAAAGGGACCCTTGGGTATGTAACGTGTGTTCAGATGGACGTTAGGGACGCAGCGTTGTGTCCTTCAGAGGCTGAGTTTGTTTTTGTGGCTTTGTGGAGAGTAACCACGAGCCCCTTCAGATGGACCTGGTTGCTCCCAGTTTCATCATCACTCCTGTACCCCCTTTAATTAGTGTCCTTGGGGTGCATTTCAGTGCCAGTTCTCATCACACTGGTTTTCTTTGTTTTTGGTTTGTTCATTGTGATGCTGAGTTGGGAGTCTTACCCTCTTTCTCCTCTTTATGTACGAGAGATTTTCACACCAAACTTCATGCTGAAATTTGGCTCCGTTATGGTTTCTTGGACTTTTTAAGGAGTTTTTTCTGAATTGTTAAGACAAGTTTCAACTATCTTTGAAACTTTCATTCACTCATCATCCATGCATAGCTGTTCTTCTTCTGGGTGGAAGGCTGGAAAAAGGAACATACATATGCTCAGTATTGGCTTCCTAAAACAGACTTTTGTGTGGAAAAAAATTCAACATGAAGAAAAGCTGGCAGAGTTTTTACAAAGAGAGAAAAGGAGTACTTGCTTGATCTTTCTAGACAAAGAATAGCACTAGGTAGTGTTAGAAACTTCTCAGTACAAGTGCTAACATGACATTAAATATCTTGCCCTCGTATTGTTTTGAACTGCATATAGGTCAAAAAGGATTTGCAGATCATTGCATTCCCTTTTTATTTGTGTTACTTTTTTGGAATCAGGGTTGTATGTTAAATTGTACAGTCCCTACACAGTTTCAGAATTGCATAGTTGAGAGAAATAAATAGATGTTCCATGAATAAATGTTTCCTTGATTGCTCTTCCTGGATGACTTCCTTTTTTGATTTTATATGACACCTAAGTGTTTTATCTCACAGCAGGACACAGCTAAGTTAGTACTTTGAGACACTCCCTAAACAATTCCTTGAATTCCTAAATTGAAATAACAGATTTTAGAGGAGATTTAAGTACAAAGTGACAGCAGCAGGACATTTACATTTGTGGTCAGGTCTCGAGTCTCCAGGCCACCTGACTTGCATGTGTTTGGACGGTGGGTGGTTGACAACATGCAAAAGTCCATCCTGAAGGAATTGATATCTGAAAGCAAACCTTCCTGCTGTGAGCTGACGTCACCAAACACAAAACCAGCGTGTTCCCTCAGGCTGAAAACACTGACATTTTACAGAAGTAAAGGGTTCTTGAAACATGAAACTGTCACATTTCAGCATGCAGTTTGATAAAGTCCAAAGAAGGCATGTAATTGGTTCTGGAAAGCCCCTTCGGTTGTGACTGAGCCAGAGTTTTAGCAGACCTTTGTGCAGGTGGTGAGCTCTCACATCTCCCCGTCTTCAACCTTTTATTGGCATTTGTCTAATGCCAGGGCACAGTAGGGATGTTAAGACAAAGGTCACCATCAAAAACTCAACTCTTCTTGATGGCTTTAATAATCAGAGTGGGAAATTACCAGCAGCTATCAGCTGGAAGATGTCAAGTCTTCAATTTGTTCTGCTTCACTTTACAAGTTCAAAAACTGCTGATCCTTGTTTACAATGTTTATGTTAAAGGGATAGTTCTGAGTATTTGAGGTGGAGTTGTCAGTGCGTTTCAAATAGTAGATGGCGTTGTGCAACAGTAACACATAGTTAAGCCATATATATTTACACTATTTTTATCGCTTTACCTTGCTGTCACACATCCTTTTCTAGTGGGAAATCACCATTAAACAAGGCAAATATTGCTTTCCCCAAAGCAAACGCCATTATAATCAGTATTTTGACCTGGCAGAACAGTGGAGTTTCTGCTCTGCTTCTGTGTTGACTGATTACTTTGTTTGCATTCTCCATTTATCTGCCTGTAAAGCATGGCGCTCTTATATAATGACCAATATTAAGTTTGTTTACTACTTGTTTACTATTTCAGTGTTTTGGCAAGTTGTATGTTATTTTAAATGTTGTATTTTAGTGTATTTTTATCGATTTTGCAGTTACAGTTGTACTCAAGGAGAGCGGGAAGTTGCATAATTATCTAGTAGAACTTGGTTATAATAAAAGTGATATTGGCTTTGAAATTTGGATTTTATACAGGGCGAGGATAAAAATCTCAATTTACTTTGGAATGTTACTAGAAATAGGTTTACTTACAATGTAGTAAAGTATCTGAAGTATGCACACAGTCCTTATGGATGAGGAGGGATTCCTGATTCATTTTGGGGTTGTTATTTTCGGTGTTATTGCTGAAAATGAGGGCCGACAGCAGATCAGGTTAAGTTGCTAAAACACATCTTGCATCACACATCATCTCTCTATTTTTATTGCTAATGTGTTATTGGTTTATTTTACATAAATGTTTGTATTTCAATAGCTTCTGACCCAGTGACAAACATTGTTGGGCCCACTACACTGGACAAATTAGGCACACTTCTTTAAATTGGATTTAGGTTCTTCGCTTTTTTCCGAGTCATATTTATTTTTAATAGAATTGAGCATTATTCGATCCACCTGTTGGTACCTGTTCACTGGTGGCACTGTAAAGTTCTTTTCCTTCATCATTCTTATCCTGTTTTATCAAAAAAAAAAAATAGACCACCCTTGTCTCAAAAACATCCAGAGAAAACCCTAAATACTTAAGACGCTGACTGTATCTCAAACAACCCCACTTCACGTAATTGGAACTATCCCTTTAACTACAAGAATCAGCCAGTATATTATCAGATATTTAATCAATCTGTGCCTGAGCATTGTGAAACGCTGTTACTGCTCTTATCTTGTCTGTAAACGCTTTAAATAATCTTAAAGATGGAGATGTTTTCTGTTCTGTGTGTCTGACTGTTGAAGGTATTTCTTATCCCACAGGGACTCTGCTAGTGCAGCACATAAACGTTGTGTTCTTGTCACCCCTGGGACCTTCCTGGGCGTCAGAGTGTTTCTGTGTGTGAAAATGTGTGTGTACGTCAGCCCCCTCTGTTTGTGTCTGACTTTGTGAGTGATTGAGTGTGTCCACCCCTTCATATTGACCTTCAGAGGCGTGTGTCGGTGTGTGTGTGTGTGTCTCTGTCCCTTCAAGACGCATGCCGATCAACCACAGCTCCAACCCTCCATGATGCACCTCCTGCCGCAGCCTGCGTGGCTACGGGCGGACATCTTACTTGTGGTTTTTTAATTTCTCTTCTGTTATTCAACTTCTTCTTTGTTTGTTTCTCAAATTTACTTTCAGTCGTGTGTTTGTGACCCAGCCCGCCCACTCCTGGCTGCCCCATATTCCTCATAGCAACGTTTTGCCATGGCAACAGTGCTCAGAGATGGGTCACCCCACTGTGTCAGCTGGGAAATTTACATGCCAGTACAGCTTTTCAGGCCCAGATCAATAAATCTCAGGGTTATGTTTTCCTTTCCCCCCCTGTTTTAAAACTGAGGACAACACCAGAATAGCGCTGCTGTTGCGTTAAAAAACACTTTCTATGTTTTTATTTAAAGAATTTGCATGTTTCTTGCTCAGGGACAGATGGGAATTTAATCCTATAGGCCTCTTGAAAACTCTTCAATCATTTCAGAATCTCTTGCACTGAAAACAAGGCAACAAAAACTGCTCAGAACACATCTGTCCAAAGATAATGTGATTTTCAAGCTCAAATTAAACTTAAGCAAAACTTTAAAATAACAAGTGTGTGAGCTAGTGATAAAGTGACTCTCCTGGTGCTTAATCAACTCTAGAAATCAGGATTTGAACTTTAAATGTTTTGCTTTACCAGCCTTATTAAAGTCAGTTATACAGCAGTCAGACTCCTGCAATCTTATCTACATGTGTACCATTGCAGGACACAGCTGCTTATATAACCTTGGGTCCACTTGATGAAAGCTGCTGGTCAACATCTACCAAACTATAAAAGCAAATACATCAAACAGCATCTGATAAAATATTCTTCACATAATTTGAGGCAGGTGTTTTTTATCTTTACATACTATTTTTGTTATCTAGGAAGTCGTTTTAATCCCTTTAGTGCGCTCTTGTCCTCTTCCAGTTGGCATAAAATTTTCTTGACAGATGGATGGAAGAGAAAAAAGAACACACAGACTCTCATTGTTTACATAGGCCAGAGTAAAGGAGAAAAATAAAATTATTAAGGTTCCAAGCAAAACTGGAAGGTCTTGCAGGGAAACATACTTTTTCAACATGTGATCAAGTTGAAAGGAGCATTGAACAATGTTGCAGAACAGAAGTACTGATGAGTTTTATTTTGTCACTGTAAAATGTTCCACTCAGTTCAGACTTGGTATCAAACTGAAATACTTTTATGACTCCAGTTATTAAACTAATCGCACGCTATTTTGATAATCAATTGAGTTTGAGTAATTTTTTGAGAAAAAGAATAAGCTTCTTAAATGAAAATATTTTCTGGACGTTTGAGGACGTCACCTTGAGTTTTGGGAAACATTGATCAACATTTTTCATAATTTTCTGACATTTTAATTGGCTATGAAAATAATCTTTAGTTGCAGAGACTTTTCTTTCATTATACCAGAACAAGCGCACATTGTACATCTTGTGGAAGTTGATTTTTATCCGACAGCAGCGTTACCTTTCCGTCCTGACTCCGCCCGACAACACCTGTGGATTCACCCCAGCCAACCCCCCCGATGTTCACCACCTGTCATACCCCATTTTTTTAAGTTTGCACTTGTTTGTTTCTTGCTCTCCTCCTCCCCTCTCCCCCTCCCCTACACTTCTCTGTGGATGCCCCCACCCCACCCCTCCCCACCCCCTTCAACTCCTGTCCTCCTGACCCTCGCAGGCGCCACTCCCTATAGGGCGCAGGCCGGTCGTCCACCGTTGTCCCTAACGACTCGTCTCGAGCCCGGCCAGCGCAACATGGCGCACCCCAGCAGAGCCCTGCACGCACTGCATCCGTTAATCAGAGGAACCGCACGTACAGGTACCCCCTCCCCCTTCAGCATGCCTCTCTACACTTCTAAACCTCCTCCCCTTTTCTTCTTCTCCTCTCCTACACTTAGCAGCCAGCTCTTGAACATGTCTTCTTCTCTGAAATGACTCTCGTGGGAAGTGTAATCACTTTTACTCCCTCCTTCTTCTTCTCCTTCTTTTTTTAAACAAAATTCCACCTGAACTCACAAGTTTGACCGACATTAACCTTTTTGTGCAACAGGAAAGCCCCAGATTGACAGTTAATTTGAAATCCTCACCTGTTTGCTCTCCCGCTGCTCAGAAAGAGCAAAGAAATGAGGACAAGGTAGAGATCCAGAGCTGTATTTAGCAGCTGAACAGGTTCCTATGGTAATAGTCATTAAATAGCAGCGTCCCCCACAGTCCTGTCAACCCCATGTCAGCTCATCTCCCAAGAGAGACCCTTTCATCCCAAACACGGAGAGATATTCATAGATTCCCCTGTTTGTCTGCGGTGAAGGAGTAAAATCATGGGGTTGGGAAACAACATGGAAAGTTTTAGTCATTCCCATCTGTTGGCCAAATGTTTTTAAGATTTCTGCTCCGGAAATAGGCGAGATAACTTTTCCCCGACTCTCCTCTCAGCAGTATTTATCTGCAGCGCTCCATCCACAGCTCATTTTCCTCATCTCTCAGCCATGCGCTCTCTTCTGTCGTACATGAAGTCTGCCCCATGTGTCTTGCGCTTCCTGCTTCTTCAGGCGTGTCATATCTTTGTCTTTGTCTTGTGTGCGCTAAGTCACCTGTATGTCGTGTGTCCTTGGTGAGCTTCAACTGCTTTTTATCACTGTGACATAGTCATTTCAAAGGCTCACGCTAACACATCAATGCTCTTGAGGTGCCACTTTAATAATCGAGTTATGTGAAGTGAGTCAGACTTCAATATGCTGAACACAGCTCACCTGAACTCTGTATTATTATAGGCTGGTTACATCCAATGTTGTGTTGCAGCTGGAATACAAGGCAGGATAGGAAACTAATGACATGAGGAGCTTTATTAAAAATTAAGATTTTATTTAAGAGCGTTTAAAGTAAGCGATCTGCGTGATTAGCCCGTGTCCACTGCATGAATTTTCAAGGGTCCAGGAACCATTTCAGGATCTCAGAGCGTGCCTGTAGGACTTGCGCTTGCACAAAGAAAGAGTTTACTGCCTGGGCAAGCAGACTGCTGTTAATGTCAAGCCCTGAGCTTCATTCACAGTAAAGAAGCAGTTTGTGCCAAAGTATCAGTATTAGGACAAAGGATGGACATCTCTTTAAGTTAAAACATTTTTGATACACTGAAAGTATGAACAAGTTAAAGACGGATTAAAATATGGCTGCATGATAAAATCAGTGCTGATAATGAAAAAATTATCATTTACTATTATGATAATGAAGATATTGTTGATAAATATCGGCTATGATATCTGAATTTACAGATTATCTCAAAGCATTCAATTAGAATTCTATGGCAAAATGCTCTATATAAGCCAGAGTATATTTTTGAAGTGTTTGATATATTTAAATGAAGTAGAAAAACCACCTCCACCTCAGTATCTCTGCTTTTTATTCATTTATTGATAAACCAGCAACCACAGTAAATACATTGAACAACACAATGATCTGCTGAATCTTCATGCTTCATAAGAGGTGATGCAAATGCTCTTTAGTTCCTGACTTCTGTTCCTGTGGCTCCAGTTTCTTGAAATATGTTGGTGAAAAAGGGCTATTTGTTAGTATTTAGTTCTGTCTTTTTACATAGAGACATTTTGGAAAAACTGATAGAGTGCACTACATTTTATTTTGAAAATTAGGCGCGGTCTGAGTGTCTGCGGTGTGGCCGAGTGTGTTTGACGTTTGTGTTCTGGCGTGTTTGCTGCCCTACTCACCACCAGCAGTGGCAGCAGCGAGGCAGCCACCCAGCAGTCGCAGCAGCAGCCGAGAGAACAGCGGCAGTGGCAGCGTGGGCGTACCCATCGCTGTGCGACCCCAGCCCACCCTCAGCCTTCCCAGGTAACGCCTGCTTCCTGTTTGACTGCAGGATCTGTGTGTGTGCGTGTGTCAACTAACTTGACTAATGTTTGAGTATCCAGGATTCTACATGCTGAAATGAATAGTTTATGAGGTGTAGGAACCCTGGATGTACTGGAATCCTTTCCTCCTTCTCACAATCTTGTCTTGACCCCGCTCACGTATCTTTCTCTCCTTCCTTTATTTTTTTAACCTTTTACAATCCCTCGCCTTCAGTCTCAGCCCCTGCCCCATCCAACCAAGCTAAAAATCCCCAACACTGCCACCACCCTGGACCCCCACCTCTGCCTAGACGGCCCCCACAGGCCCCCAACCCCTGTAGAGATCCGCCTGTACCCCCACCTCCCCAGCTCCTGCCTCGCGGCCCCACGGCACAGGCCCTGCTCCTACGGCAACCCTGCACAAGGTGAGTGTAATCCGCTGGGAGAAGCTCGCTCGATCCTCCATCCCGCCTCCCTGACATGCATCCCCTGCTCGTGAGACTCTGACGTGTTCATCCGCCCGCTTGTCTTCATGTTGACTCAGAAATCCTGAGGTTTCTCTTATCCCCTGCCCAGATCACACACACTGAAGCATCTGCATATATAAGATCCATATTGTCTGCTGTTTGAAAATTTGAAATCATTGTTCAGAGAATTACTGAAGTCCACATCTGCTTTAATGTTGCTTGTGCAGAGAGACTTTGAAATGAATAATTTCCTTCTATGATACTGATTTAAATGTGAAACTTAATCTGTCTCCACTCATGCACCAAATCATAAAATATTTGGAGTTAATTTGTTAGTCCTTCACATGGCCACATGGCGAGAGTTTCAGTCAGCACGAGCGTGCAGGTTCTAACCACAGAGAACCACAGTCTCCTCTGCTTTATATTCAGAAGTGTCTTCCTCTCAGCGCTGCACACTAAATCAGAAAAATCTACGTAGGTAAACAAGATGTTGTGCTGTTGAATCTCTTATCTGCAAGACTTCTTGTCCTCGTTTTATCAGCTACCCCAAACTGTTGTGCGGTGAAGAATAAATTCAACTTTTGATGTCGTTGGAAAGCTTTTCACCCCAGAATATTTATCAGAACCGTCTGGACTGGAATATCAAAGTCTGGATAGTCTGGCCAGTGTGCAGCTCTTCTGCCACCAGCCTCAGAGTTTCCATTCTCCACTGCTGCTGGATCCTCCGCTCTTCATCCCTCACAGCCTCTCATCAGCTGCCTGTTTCTGTCTGTGTTGACGGTGGTGTTGTTCTGATGTTTAATGCATGAAATGTGTGGTGAAATGCTTGCACTCTGAATCCTCCATTCATGTGCATTTATTTGCCTTTTGTTGGTCGTGTGTTACTTTCTGAGTTTCGTGGCTGGATGTGATAATTATCAGTTCATGTGCAGGGCTGCAACTCAGGACAGAAAATTAACACCATTAGCCAAATGTTAATATTGATGAATCACGGCAATCTCTGACTGCACATGACAGACTGCAGGATAATTTTCTAAGATATATCCTGCTATTCCAAATTTAATGAAAAAAGTATTAAATGTAAAGGAGGCTAAATTAACCTGACTGTTCAGGACACCTCTCTTCCTCCTCCTCCTCCTCCTCCTCCTGCTGCTTCCCTCTCTTGTTAACCGACTCTGCTGCCCCTGGTGTCGTCTCCTCTCAGGTGCTCCTCAGTTCTACAGCATGAACCGCGGTGCAGCAGCCCCAGACCCAGCAGGTGAGGCTCGCTGCCATACCGCCGACCCTCGTCCGTCACCGGCCAGCCCAACATGGCCACAACCAGAGCCAGCTCAACGGTGGACCACACTTCGCCCAGAACCAAGGTACCGCACACACACTTAATGTCGTGAACCTGTGACAGATTTAAAAGTATCATAGTTAAAAGTTTAAAGCAAGGGAGTTTAAAGTTTGTGAAAAACAAAAGTAATCAGAGAGCAATACATTTTGTGCATATTGTACAGACAGGCAGCCAACTTTGAATTACTGTTATTTACTTTGAAAATTGGGCCTGAAACCTGAACAGTTCTTATTATTCTGTTTTTAAAGGGTTTTCCTCATCCACTTGATTTTCTGTAATTTTATTCTCTGAATTGGGCAATGATTTTTTAATGTTCCATTTCTCTCTAAGCCTTTAATTTTGCGTGTCTGACTCTGTTGTGTTTCTGCATCTTTTATGAAAAATCTCACTGTGGTTTTGTGGTTTGTCATTTTCCATCAACATAACTGTCTTCACCAGCTTTCTCTGTCCTCACTGCTCTTTGCAATCTTTTGTTCTCCGTCAAATCTCTTATAGTACCACAACCAATCTTTATCCTCTCATTTATTGTAATATATATATTATATATATATATATATATATATATATATATATATATATATATATATATATATATATATATATATATATATATATATATATATATATATATAAATATATATATATATTTCTTAACACTTAATTATATTGCAGAGTAATCAAGAGTGCGTAAGGGCTGCAGGTCATCAGTCTTTTGGCTAAGAAGAAGTGAGGAAAAAAACAAAAAATCTCAGCAGGAGTTCAACCTCAAGATATATTTAAAGTTTTAGTTTAGTTAGTTGCATTAACTTCCGTCTGTTTGGGAAACCAGTCTTGAATTCTATTCAAAATGGTCTTTAAAAAAGGTCTCAAGCAGTCCTAAATCTAACTTGTTTAAACCTGTAGACCTGAATTTTTGGTATTTTCTTTTAAAATTACATATTTGATCATTTTTGCCGTACTCCTCCTTCAGTTTTGCCACAGCCTCATAATATTCTCAGGCCAAGATATAGTAGGAACTAAAACATTGTGCAGGTGAGATAAATATATCAAAATATATTCATGTATTTTATATTATTGAAGTGACATTTTATGATCACTCTTCTGTTTATTACATATTGTTTTGAATTAATATTGTTAGTACTATTATTATTATTACTTTATTAATATTATAAAAATAATATCTTCATGTGAATAAGTTTTAGTCTAAATTAATCAACTTTTGTGATTAGACAATCAAAATCAAATTAATGAGAATCATTTGCTGCTTCTGTACACCACAGGTGAGAAGAAGAATTAATAATGATGGATTTCTCGGTCTGTGCTTTGCTAAAATCATTGTTCACACACTGTAACTGTTGCATTAACTCTGTTGTTCTTATTCCTGTTCATAAACTCTTTTCCTGTGCTTCTCTTGTTTATTCTAACCTCATTCTCTCATGTCTTTGCTGTCCTCTTCTGGTCCTGTCCTCCTCCGTCTCTGTGCATTGATTCTGTTTGGTGATAGCCGGCCCGCTCGCCCCTCCCCTCCATGCAGATCACCCCTCAGCTGCCTCTGATGGGCTTTGTGGCCCGAGTTCAGGAGACTAGTAAGTGGCTTTTAGCCCCTCGCTCCCTGCATGACCGCCATTCGTTACAAGTCCTCTCCCAACAGTTGGTGTCCGTATTCGTCTCTTTTGCGGAATATTTTCTCACTGGAGTGGCAGTGGTCAACCTCCAACATCAGCTGGTCAGAGATCTGCTGTCACCACATGCAGGATGTGACACAGACATGGACACAAAGGAACTGGCCATAACCTAAGATTGGACAAGGTCCTATCTGTCAAATAGATTGTTCATGAGATTAACTGACAATAAGAAAACCAAATGCTTATTCTTTAACCAGTCCCTCCAGGAAGTTCAGTGCTTGATCGCAATAAGTAACACAGATTCAACCAGTGCTCAAGAGTTCGGCACGTCCTGCAAATTTGACCAATCACTGCAGTGTTTCCACAAATTTGAACAATCATCGTACCCCACAAAACCATACGTCTCAGTCAACCAACTCTGTTTTATTATTTACATTTTTGTATTTATTTTTTAAAGTCTATGGGTTTTGAAAAGATCACAAGTTGTCACTGTTACAGACATTAATAAATGCTCTTTGCACTTTAATGTATTATAATTTTGTGCTGTTTTGACTGAGTTCTACCTCCAAAAACATTTTGCTTCTGCTCTTAAAATCTAAATGGAAATAAAATGACTGTTTATAAAAAAAGTGAAACAATTTAAAGAAACAAACCACTCCCCCATGGTCCCATGAATTTTTGATTGTTTTGTGACACCACGTGTTGAAATCGTTGTGAATTGTGTCCCTTTGGCAGCAAACGTGGTGGTTGACCACTCGATAAAAGAGTGAAGGAACATGTAAAGCATGATGTGAAAAATGAAGCATGTTTGTGTTTGTTCATGAGCATGTTTCTGTCTTTTTGTTTGTGTCCTTCCTCTGATTTCTCCAAAGAATCCTGTAACAAAAAGTCTTTAAATGCACGTTGAATCAGTGTGTGCACAGTTTATGTCACTCGATTGTGTGTGTAGAATTTGTGTATCAGTAAAGTGCTGTCTAAACGTTTTCCTTTGGTTTGCGATGAATAAAATCAACAGTACAGAGCATCTGAATGTCTAAATGCCTCCAGCTGGGACTTTTGTGTTCTTCCTCCTCTGCATGAGACACCAGTATGTCCTCTCGTCTGACTAATGCAGCGTCTTTGTGCCTCTTTCTTTGCCTCTAATTGGTTGTCTTTTATTTCCCGCCTGCCTGAAAACTATTTCTAGTCTCAGACGTGCGCCCCGCCTCCGCCGCGAGGAGCCGGTGTTTGAGAGCCCACCTCCTCCTCCTCCGCGGAGGACTACGAGGCGACGAGGATGAAGAAAAGTCGGCGGTGGTGGGTACAGCGACCTCACGCCGAGAGGACCATCTGGCTCCACGCAACTACCTGGAAGGTCGCGCACTGCTCATTCATGACTGAACTGATCTGCTGGTAATTCTAGTTTTTAAATTCACTCATGAGCTTTGTCCTTCTTATTTTCCCGCAGTGGTGGCCATCTCGACTCGCTCGAGACAAGGAGGGCGAGCTGCCGTTCAGGAGGCGCCATCATCTCGTGATCAAGAAGAGCGACGGCTGGTACGGCGTGATGACGGGACCACGGGCCTCTTCCCGGCAACTCATCCGAGTCCATCATGCACTCGCACTGAACAATCCCTCCTCTGAGCGGACGAGGAAGAGGAGGCGGGAGGAAGCGTTGGATGGGTGAAGGGGAAAAGAGGGAGGGGAGGGGGCCGAGGGTGAAAAGGTCAAAGACTTTGATCAGACAGAGCATGATCACCTCTGGGCGAGGAGAGGAAGAAAGACAGAGGAGGGAGGAGTTTTTAAAGAAGTTGCAACATGACAAACTGATGCCCAGTCACTCTCTCGACATAGGCGCCATTGTAAAACAACCACTACTCTAGATATATCCTTCCCTGTAATATTTCTTTCTTTGATTCTTTATTTGACTGAGGAGGACTGTGGAGGACGGTGATGGATTGTGCATTTGAGAGTTTTATGTTACATTATGAGGCCACAACATTGATTTTGCTTCATATTTTTCTTTTGTTTTACCAATTTGCCCTTATTTTAAGCAATATTTATTTTGATTTTTGTAGTGGGATAAATGGTGAGAAGGTAGAGGCTGCTGAGAGGATTGGTCGGGATTTCACGCGGCAGCCTCGGAGAAAAGGGCTGGAGGAGAAGGCCTTCATGTGTAGATTTTCTCCTAAACACTCCAGAGACATTTTAGAGAAAAATACTCCTCTCTATATATAAAGTATAATGCAACAACACTATCCTCGGTGGGGTGAAATACACAGTAGTTTCGTACTTGACAAAGTATTTGGTTAGTACCTCAGCAGGAGCGTGCAAACTGACATTCACTTAGAAAAGCACATCAAATGTCTTAAGCTAGATAAAGTGGGTCAGAAAAGATGTCTGAAAGCAAACAGGAAGCCAGATTTTCTTTTTCTTTTTTTTTTTAAGTTGCTAATCTGAAAGGGGGCGAGTTTAGTCACCATGCTTCATAGCTGGCCAGTGTGCTTTGTTTCCTGGAAGGAATCGTCACCAAGCCCCTCACGAACGAGCGAGATCCTCAACTGCACAATGACCTGGATTTTGAAGTCTTACTCTGCAGCTCCTGTCATGAATAATAGAAGTATATTAGCTCGACTGGCGAGGCTAATCATTTGCAGTGTTCATATGCATTTGAAGAATTTTTTCTTTTTTTCTTCCGCTGTTTTACCAAGGGGCCCAGAATCGAGTTTGCTTGCAGAGGCAGACTGCATGTTTAAACGAGAAAAAAATCTTTTCTGCTCTACTGATGATTAATGTCTTAATATTTTTAGATATGGTGTGGTTTGGTTTTTGATATTCACCTGCAACTACGACAACGATGCATTTAGGTCATTTCTAAGACGCATGTGCCATTGAAGTGTGTGTTGCTGTTCAGAGGTTATCACTTCATTTGCAATAAATTGGCCAGAGTGGGGTGGAGTGTCGTTGAACTACAAATCTTTATTTTTCTTTCTTTTCTTTGTTTTTCCCGAATTGTTTTAAATCAAAGCACATACATTTGTAGTAAAAGGTGTAGAAGAAGAAATAATATAAATGTGAGATGTATTATGTCCTCAAACAGGACTTATTGAATATGAAAAGAAGCCAGCTGTTGTGTTGAAATGGTTTTAACCGTCTTGAAGCCCGATACTTATAATGTGTCGGTTTGATGCTTAGTCCTCCGTAAAGTTTCAATACGCTGGCTGTTGGGTGTTTCACGAGGGCTCAGTGCTTAACTATGTCAGAATCTTTATTTTCTATTAAAAAAAAAAAAGAAATAATAACAAGTGGGTCTGTATGAGTCTTGCATGCCATTGTTCTTATCTGTACTGGTGTCCCAAAACCTTCGTGGCGAGATCACCCATTCTAAAAGACAAGCAGCCCTGCAGCTCTGACCAGGTACCAGCCTCATCCAGAGACTGTACAACTTTTCAAGCCATCAAGTCGCTCTCTGACCTGAGGGAGAAGGAGGCGGGAGGACAGTAGCCGTGAAAACATGTGTAAGCTGCTAGTGAATCCTGCGGACAAAGAAACCCAACAGGCTGTAGGTGATAGTAGATCTAACACTCAAGATTATCTGCAAAGCTTGACTTCTCATAACACTCATAGGATGACACTTTAAAGAAAAAAAATAAAATAAAATGAGGCCCTTTGGTCTGCAGGATTCACAGCTCCTGGAGTCACAGACGTCCTCAGGTGTCAAGTTCAACAGTCCATAATGCCATTGTGTTGCACAGTTAAAGTTGAATTGCAGAAGTATCATATTTGTAAAATCATGAGAACAAAGACAATAAAATTATTAAGATTTATTGGTGTAGTAATGCTTGTTTCTTGTTTTATGTATTAAAGTTGTGTTTCAGTGTTTGGACAGAAATATATTGGAATATCGTCCAAATCCTGCTTTTCTGAGACTGATGAAGCTGCTGGAAATGCATTGTTGGTTTACCAGAGTCCTTCAAATTTGGAAGTCAGAATCAAGGCCCAGCTGCATGCTTTTAAGTTTTTTTCCCCAGATTTTTGTCATGATACGTGATGAGTCATGCTTCATTTGTGAGTTTTTAGATGCCTGGTTGTGGCACAGCCTCAATATATAAACCATAGGGACAGCTGCATGTATCCTAAAGTGCTCTTGCACTGAGTACAGTGAAAAGACAAGAAATGTAATGTTCAAACTGATAAACTTCTTCTTTTTTTTTAAATATACACTCATGAATTTGATTTGATTTACATATCTTGTCTTTGTACTGTATTTCTTTTATGTTAGGAATTTGATTAATCATAAGAGCTTTTATTTTATCATAGCCAAGATTTGTGTGTGTGTGAAAATCTATTTAAACAATTATTAGCAAGTGCTCAATGGATAATAATTGTTTGCATCTAAAGTGATTCCATTGAGAGCAGGTTGCATGTATAAAATTAAATAGAATAAAGAGTCACAGATCTTATATTTTATATTTTATCGACCTGCTGTATCAAGTAATGATCCCTTGTTCTACCTGTGATACCTGTCGACTTACAGAAGAAAAAAGTGTAGAAATTATGATTTTGCTTCATGAAACCGTACTGTAAACCACGTGGTATAGTCCAGGTCCTCGCACTCCTCTAGAAATGTAGTTGGAAGCTTCCGCTTCCGGTTTGGCAGTCGGCCTAACAACCGGTGGAGCACATGGCACCAGGTCAGGTCAGTGTATCGTTTGTTCATTGGATTTTCCTTTCAGAAACGCTGGTTAAAACAAAAACAGTGGTTATTTCATTCTTCTTTTAAAATGCAAACATTAAAATGTTAATACGAGGCCTTTGTCTTTGTCGTGGTCAAAAAGAGACGAGCTAATTTGTCATTCATTTTCTATGAATGGGAGCTGGCCATCCGGTACTTTGCTGCTACATCATGCCCCCTTTTGGTGAAACATGCACTGTGATTGGACTGGCGGCTAATGCAAAATGTATGCAGATTCAAAGCATAGAATAAGAAAACTAAACTAAGAGCCAAACTCCTCTGGCCAGTCAGGCCAGTCGATATCTTCACTATTTTGCTGTTTTGGTACTGTCGCACCAAACCCCATTCTAAAAGCAGGTGTTTTATAGTAGAGCCGTATTTTTGACAGTCAAAACTTTATTTACAACATCACTAAGACTCTTTTCCGATATACTTTGATCTACAGACACAATCGGCACGTGTCATTAACTCAGCAAACATCATTAATTATTTGTGATGAATTGTTTGACACAAACACAAACTCACTGGTCGCTTTCACAGTGTTTTCGCCCAAAGGGCGTGGTCGTGGCACGTCACGTATGGCTGCTCTCATTCATTTCGTATAGACCAAGAACAATAAAATAACTACAACATAGAAAAAAAGTCTGACCAAGGTGCTTTTTAACTACTTGATTTGTGACTGAAATTAGTTTCAGAAATGAGAAAACATTTTCATGATGCTTGAAGGTTTTTAAGAGTAAGATTTTAAGGATTACTTGCAGAAGAAAATAAATATAGGAATTGAGGCTGTCAGACTATATTAATTGATTCATTCATTCTAAAATAATAAATATAAAAAAATGAAAACTGTTTTTAAATAATATGTGATGTTTATGTCGCAAAATAGCACAAATATCTACAATAAAATAATAAGAAATTGTTATTTTTCCATAGATGAACATTTTATGGCAAGAATTTAAAATTCTGACAAATCTTCTAAATCTGAAAAAGATTGTATGATCATTGAGAGGAATTTTATTATGGTTAATGTCATAAATTATAAATATAATAATAATAATACAAATAACATGTAAAAATTAATAAATAAGACATAATATTTGCTTGTAAATGTTGTTATAGAATAGAAACAGCAAATAATTAGAATAATTTTCAGTGTGAAATACAGCTCATCAGCTATTATTAAAGTTTTTTTCCTTCAATCAATCTAAATTAACCTTATTTGACAGCCTCAATTCCTCGACCTGTTTTCTTCTGGTAAATAATCTCATGAACCTAAAACCTAACGTTTAACATAATGAATTGATCGTGCGGTTTTCTCATTAGATCAGTCATTTTGCTGACAAATGAAGTAGAGAACTTTTATTTTCAAGGCAGCACAGTGGAAAAATAATTGACAGAGCGCAACATTATTCATCATTATAATTAGATGCAAGCCCACAGATACCTTTTACATCATATTTGATAGATCAGTATGATCAGTACTTTCTAAACAACCATGTCCTCTGCCCTCTGGTGGACTATCAGTGCACTGCACTGTTGTTCATATAATACATAGCATACAAACAAAATATCATATGGAAATATAAAGATTTTTTTGCCAAGAGGTCCAGTTCAATTTCAAATTAAGTAATTAATGTAATCATTTAATGTGTCAGATTTTTCAGGCTTAAGTTATATATTTCTTTTATCAAAAACAAAGTTTCTGCCACAATTTCTGTCAGAAATTCAACAGTTAAACTGTACCTTGGTTGGAAAGATGCGGTCATTTACAAGACGAAGTGCAAATGTAGGATTGCTAGTGACTCTTGCTATAATTCACGTCAAATTTTGATTTATTTTACTGTCTGAGAGCTCAAATGACTCTTATGGATATGTTTTAAAAAATCAAATTATTGTCTTGTTAATGAGCGGTCTCAGAATATGAAAAAATGGCCTTTTTCCTTTCTGTTTTCTAGTCTTTTATGTTTTGGTGCACCAAGTAAAAATGAAAACCATTTCTTAAATTTAGTTAGTTCATACCTTTTGACCATGACAAAGAAAAATGCCTTGTATTTGCGTTGCATTTTGTACTTTAGGGACAGTTCACCCCAAAGAAAAATACATGCTTTCCCTGGCCTGTAGTGCTATTTGTGCATCTCGATCTTTTGGTGTGAGATGTAGAGTTTGGGTTGTGCTGCTCAAAACACCCAAAAAGTATGTTTGAAAAATTCAAAACCTGGCTAATCCACAGACCTTGGTGTGAATAAAATACTTCCTTTATGAAACTCCTCACAACAAGGTCTGTGGATTTTTCTAAGAGACACTGCTTTTTAATGTATGTTTTTATGGGGTGTTTTGAGCATCACAAATGATGACAAACATGTAATTGTGTTATACCGGAGACAAGCCGATATCTCCAAAACTCTACAATCACAGCAAAAACATCTAGATGGATAAATAGCACTACAGGTTAGGAAAATATGTATTTTGATTTTTGGTGAACTCTCCCTTTAAAAGAAATAACCACTTGTTTTTTTTTTTACTGCCTGTTTCTGAAAGGAAACATCCAATGAGCAAACAATACACTGACCTGACCGGTGCCATGTGCTCCACCTGTTGTCAGGTCGCTGCCATCCCAACCCTGACTTGGCAGGCCCCTGCACTACTTGACACGCCCGGTGTACCAAGTAAAATTTAGCATAACCCCTCCTTCTATCTCTCGGAGCTTGGGGAGATACAGCCCCCTCCCAGCCCTCCCACCGATCAGAGCCCTACTGCCGCAGCGGGATTCGAACCAGACGGTACACGCCTGCTGACCACCGTAAGGCCGTTATCGAATCCACTGCGCCAGTGACCCCTCACACTGAGACTAGTTCTCCGGGCGCTTTTAAGTCGCTTTGGGTGTTGGACTTCAAAATTCACTGAGGAGGATAAGGATCGAACACACGACCTCAAGCTCCCCAACCGTCCTCTTACAGCCTGAGCTATCGGATCAGGTAATTATTTATAGGTTCTTAGAGGTTTTCATTGCATTCTTTGGGCTCTGGTCTTCAAAGTCACTGAGCCTTGTAAGAATCGAACTCACAACCTCAAACTCTCAAGCCGTTGTCTTACGGCCTGAGCTATGGATCAGGTAATTATTTATAGGTTCTGAGAGGTTTTCATTGCATTCTTTGGGCTCTGGTCTTCAAAGTCACTGAGCCTTGTAAGAATCGAACTCACAACCTCAAACTCTCAAGCCGTTGTCTTACAACCTGAGCTATTGGATCAGGTAGTTAGTTTAGGTTCTCAGAGGTTTTCACTTTTTCTTTGGACTCTGGTCTTCAAAAGTCACTGAGTCTCATAAGAATCGAACTCACGACCTCAAACTTTAAAGCCATTGTCTTACAACCTGAGCTATTGGACCAGGTAATTATTTGTCGGTTCTTAGAGGTTTTCATTTCATTCTTTGGACTCTGGCCTTCAAAAGTCATTGAGTCTCATAAGAATCAAACTCACGACCTCAAACTCTCAAGCCATTGTCTTACAACCTGAGCTATTGGATCAGACAGGTTTGGACTGTTTTTAAAGATTTTCTTCACATATTAGACAAGAAAAAGTGGAAAACTGATTGGATTGGATTGGATTTTCCGCTTTATCTCATCATTTATTATCCTTATAAGGACCTTTACATACTTATTCAAAGTTGTATTTATTAGTGACAATACTAATACTTTGAAAAGTTTAGGACTGGGGAGCTTGGATTTGATCCACCCACCTCAGGTTCCAGACATTAGCTGCTTATCTTGTTGAGCTATTCCTGCACTTGTTTTTTTTTTTTTTTATTGGTACCTGTGGTGTTCTTAAGTGTGGTTGTAAATTTGAATTATTTCCCTTGTAAAAGCACCAGAGTGCCTAGTGATGGTGGTGGATGGTGGGTTGGTGGTGGTGTGGTGGTGAGGTGCTCATCTGAGAGCACTTTGGTGTTGCAGTCACGACTGGGCAGAAATCTCCAGACTTCTCCCACACCACCACCACCCCACCCACCACCTCAGCCACCACCACCACCACCACCCAAATCAAACACATAGCTGGATGAATTAATGAGTTAGTGACAATACTAATACTTTGTGTCTTATCCTGAATACATTACAATTAATTAATGAACATGTGTTTTATCATTGAAACATGAAGATTAAAGACACAAACATATATTTGACATATGAATGGATCCTGACACTGACAGGTAACACAGGAGGAGGAGGAGGAGGAGGAGGAGGAGGAGGAGGTGATAAATAAGTTGTAAAATGCTCCAAAAATGAGAAATAAAGAACTTTGGTCATTCATTGCTTTTGAATATGTCATCCTTATCAGTCACGCTGGTAACTGCTTGATTAGTTGCACGTGAATGTTATCAATTAGATTGATTACAATCATCAGTACATGCACAGTGACAGAGCAGCCTGTAGGGGCAGTATACTGTCTTTAAAGACAATATCACTGCTCCTCAGGTGGTGCTGCTGGTGATGGTGGGGATGGTGATGGTGGCGAGTGGGTTGGGCGGGGTCGGATCTGGAGGTAGCTTATTTTGGTGTTGTGGGGTAAAGATGCAACAAAGTTTAAAAAAAAAGTGTCAGAAGGAGCAACACAGATCACATTAAGATTTGTTGTTCTTCCGATGACATCGTGCCAGCAGCATAAACATGTACAAATTGTATGTTGTGCCTCTGTTTATCATATTATATGTGTAAAATATATCGACAGTAATCCTAATGCGTTGAGGAAAGGGCTTAAGTTGCAGAAGGGGTTGAACTGGAAACCTCGACAACAAACCCTGTAAGGTAACCGCTGGACTATTCCAACCTCGCCACCCACCCCCGCATTTTTTTCTTAAATGTCAGAAACTTGGTGGACTCGGCAAACTCTGGCCGACGTGGGACTGACATGGCTGTGCTACACTTGCTAGACTTGGTGCACCTACTACACCTGCACACTTGAACACCAGCCATGTCACTACCACGTCAGCAGGGGCAGCACAGTCTCCACCACTGGACTGGCCTACCAGTTTCATTCATTTAGATGTTTCTCTGCTCCAACACACCTGATTCACATGATCAGGTTGATAATGAAGCTGATCATTCATCAAAATAATCTTTAAAAAAATTCAAGGAGGAGTCTAACCTCCTGAGCCATTGGGTTGACTTATACTCTGTTTCTGAGTTTTCACACTTTATTTGATCCTTTCAACTTTTTAAGGTAATATCACCTGTGGACTCCATAAACATGAAGACCATAACTAGATCACATAGGTAGACAATCTGAGTTATCTCAAGTGTAAAAATAAACAAAAATGTCATAAAAGTGATCAATAAGAGTTCTCTGTGATTATGATTCTTATATGATAATTAAAAATGAAGAAGAACTCTTGGGAACACAGACACAGTTGGATTGAATCATATCAAATAATAATACAATGGTGATAAATGTTCTCCTCAATCTTAATCTTCAGACACTGAACTCTGAGTCTAACCACCAACTGCACCTCCCACCCCTCAGCCACAATTTCTCAACTGTGATAGGCCAGTCAAGTGGTGGAGACTGTGCCCCCTGCTGACGTGGTAGTGACATGGCTGGTGTTCATAAGTGTGCAGGTGTAGTAGGTGCACCAAGTCTAGCAAGTGTAGCACAGCCATGTCAGTCCCACGTCGGCCAGAGTTTGCCGAGTCCACCAAGTTTCTGACATTTAAGAAAAAAAATGCGGGGGTGGGTGGCGAGGTTGGAATAGTCCAGCGGTTACCTTACAGGGTTTGTTGTCGTGAGGTTTCCAGTTCAATTCCCCTTCTGCAACTTAAGCCCTTTCCTCAATGCATTAGGATTACTGTCGATATATTTTACACATATAATATGATAAACAGAGGCACAACATACAATTTGTACATGTTTATGCTGCTGGCACGATGTCATCGGAAGAACAACAAATCTTAATGTGATCTGTGTTGCTCCTTCTTGACACTTTTTTAAACTTTGTTGCATCTTTTTACCCCACAAAATATTACCTCAGATCCGACCCGCCCAACCCACCTCACCACCATCACATCCCCCACCATCACCAGCAGCACCACCTGAGGAGCAGTGATATTGTCTTTAAAGACAGTATACTGCCCCAGGCTGCTCTGTCACTGTGCATGTACTGATGATTGTAATCAATCTAATTGATAACATTCACGTGCAATAATCAAGCAGTTACCAGTGTGACTGATAAGGATGACACAATTCAAAAGCAATGAATGACCAAAGTTCTTTATTTCTCATTTTTGGCATTTTACAACTTATTTATCACCTCCTCCTCCTCCTCCTCCTCCTCCTCCTCCTCTGTGTTACCTGTCAGTGTCAGGATCCATTCATATGTCAAATATATGTTTGTGTCTTTAATCTTCATGTTTCAATGATAAAACACATGTTCATTAATTAATTGTGTATTCAGGATAAGACACAAAGTATTAGTATTGTCACTAACTCATTAATTCATCCAGCTATGTGTTTGATTTGGGGTGGGGTGGTGGTGGTGGTGGTGCTGGTGAGGTGTGTTGGGCGGTAGGTTCTGGTGGTGTGTGTGGGAGTTTCAAGTCTGCGGATTTCTGCTGTCCTTCAGCCCCCACAAGTAAGCCTCGAATCCTTCCCTCACCACCACCACCTGCCACCCCACCACCCGATCACAACCACCATCATAGCGCACTACTTTTGCAGGAAATAATTCAATTTACAAACACCACAGGTACCAATAAACAAGCAAGTGCAGGAATAGCTCAACAAGATAAGCAGCTAATGTCTGAACCAATTGGGTGGATCAAATCCAAGCTCCCCAGTCCTAAACTTTTCAAAGTATTAGTATTGTCACTAATAAATACAACTTTGAATAAGTATGTAGGTCCTTATATAATAATAAATGATGAGATAAGCGGAAAAAATCCAATCAATCAATCAGTTTTCCACTTTTCTTTGTCTAATATGTGAAGAAAATCTTTTAAACAGTCCCAAACCTGTCTGATCCAATAGCTCAGGTTGTAAGACAATGGCTTGAGAGTTTGAGGTCGTGGAGTGATTCTTATGAGACTCAATGACTTTGAAGGCCAGAGTCCAAATGAAATGAAAACCTCTAAGAACCGACAAATATTACCTGGTCCAATAGCTCAGGTTAAACGTAGACAATAAACAAAGAAGGCGTGAGTTCAGTTCGATGTATGAGACTCGGTGACTTTGAACCAGAGTCGAAAAAGTGAAAACCTCTGAGAACCAAAACTAACTACCTGATCCAATAGCTCAGGTTTAAGACAATGGCGAGAGTTTGAGGTGTGAGTTCGATTCTTACAAGGCTCAGTGACTTTGAAGACCAGAGCAAAGAATGCAATGAAAACCTCAGAACCTATAAATAATTACTGATCAATAGCTCAGGCGTGGAACAACGGCTTGAGAGTTTGAGGTTGTGTTCGATTCTGAGGCTCAGTGACTTTGAAGACCAGAGCCCAAAGAATGCAATGAAAACCTCTAAGAACCTATAAATAATTAGCTGATCAGATAGCTCGAGCTGTAAGAGGACGGTTGGGGAGCTTGAGGTCGTGTGTTCGATCCATCCTCCTCAGTGAATTTTGAAGTCCAAACCCAAAGCGAGACTTAAGCGCCGGAGAACTAGTCTCGTGTGAGGGTCACTGGCGCAGTGGATTCGATAACGGCTTACGGTGGTCAGCAGGCGATGTACCGTCTGGTTGAATCCCGCTGCGTAGGGAGCTCTGATCGGTGTGAGGAGGCTCGGAGGCTATCTCAGCTCGGGAGAGGAGAGCTTAAATTGCCTTGGTACACCCGGCGTGTCAAGTGCAGGCCTGCCAAGTCAGGGTGGAATGGCAGCGACCTGACAACAGGTGGAGCACATGGCACCAGGGTCAGGTCAGTGTATTGTTTGCTCATTGGATGTTTCCTTTCAGAAAACAGGCAGTAAAAAACAAAACAAGTGGTTATTTCTTTTAAAGGGAAGTTCACCCAAAATCAAAATACATACTTTCCCCTAACCTGTAGTGCTATTTATCCATCTAGATGTTTTGCTGTGATTGTAGAGTTTTGGAGATATCGGCTTGTCGGTATAACACAATTACATGTTTGTCATCATTTGTGATGCTCAAAACACCCCATAAAAACATACATTAAAAAGCAGTGTCTCTAGAAAAATCCACAGACCTTGTTGTGAGGAGTTTCATAAAGGAAGTATTTTATTCACACCAAGGTCTGTGGATTAGCCAGGTTTTGAATTTTTCAAACATACTTTTTGGGTGTTTTGAGCAGCACAAACAAACTCTACATCTCACACCAAAAGATCTAGATGCACAAATAGCACTACACCAGGAAAGCATGTATTTTCTTTTGGGAACTGTCCTTTAAAGTACAAAATGCAACGCAAATACAAGGCATTTTCTTTGTCATGGTCAAAGGTATGAACTAACTAAATTTAAGAAATGGTTTTCATTTTTACTTGGTGCACAAAACATAAAAGACTAGAAAACAGAAAGGAAAAAGGCCATTTTTCATATTCTGAGACCGCTCATTAACAAGACAATAATTTGATTTTTAAAACATATCCATAAGAGTCATTTGAGCTCTTAGACAGTAAAATAAATCAAATTTGACGTAATTATAACAAGAGTCACTAGCAATCCTACATTTGCACCGTCTTGTAAATGACCGCATCCTTTTCCAACCAAGGTACAGTTTAACTGTTTAATTTCTGACAGAAAATTGTGGCAGAAACTTTGTTTTTGGATGTAAAAAATATATAACTTAAGCCTGAAAAATCTGACACATTAAATGATTACATTAATTACTTAATTTGAAATTGAACTGGACCTCTTAAAAAATCTTTATATTTCCATGATATATGCTATGTATTATATGAACAACAGTGCAGTGCACTGACAGTCCACCAGAGGGCAGAAGACATGGTTGTTTAGAAAAGTACTGATCATACTGATCTATCAAATATGATGTAAAAGGTATCTGTGGGCTTGCATCTAATTATAATGATGAATAATGTTGCGCTCTGTCAATTATTTTTCCACTGTGCTGCCTTGAAAATAAAAGTTCTCTTCATTTGTCAGCAAAATGACTGATCTAATGAGAAAAACGCATGATCAATTCATTATGTTAAACGTTAGGTTTTAGGTTCATGAGATTATTTACCAGAAGAAAACAGGTCGAAATTGAGGCTGTCAAATAAGGTTAATTTAGATTGATTGAAGAAAAAACCTTTAATAATAGCTGATGAGCTGTATTTCACACTGAAAATTATTCTAATTATTTGCTGTTTCTATTCTATAACAACATTTACAAGCAAATATTATGTCTTTATTAATTTTTACATGTTATTTGTATTATTATTATTATTTATAATTTATGACATTAACCATAATAAAATTCCTCTCAATCATACAATCTTTTCCAGTCTTGAAAGATTTGTCAGAATTTTAAATTCTTGCCATAAAATGTTCATCTATGGAAAATAACAATTTCTTATTATTTTATTGTAGATATTTGTGCTATTTTTGACATAAACATCATATTATTTAAAAACAGTTTTCATTTTTATATTTATTATTTTAGAATGAATGAATCTCAATTAATATAGTCTGACAGCCTCAATTCCTATATTTATTTTCTTCTGGCAAGTAATCCAAAATCTTACTCTTAAAACCTTCAAGCATCATGAAAATGTTTTCTCATTTCTGAAACTAATTTCAGTCACAAATCAAGTAGTTAAAAAGCACCTTGGTCAGACTTTCTTTCTATGTTGTAGTTATTTTATTGTTCTTGGTCTATACGAAATGAATGAGAGCAGCCATACGTGACGTGCCACGACCACGCCCTTTGGCGAAAACACTGTGAAAGCGACCAGTGAGTTTGTGTTTGTGTCAAACAATTCATCACAAATAATTAATGATGTTTGCTGAGTTGATGATGTGCCGATTGTGTCTGTAGATCAAAGTATATCGGAAAAGAGTCTTAGTGATGTTGTAAATAAGTTTTGACTGTCAAAAATACGGCTCTACTATAAAACACCTGCTTTTAGAATGGGGTTTGTGCGACAGTACCAAAACAGCAAAATAGTGAAGATATCGACTGGCCTGACTGGCCAGAGGAGTTTGGTTAGTTTAGTTTTCTTATTCTATGCTTTGAATCTGCATACATTTTGCATTAGCCGCCAGTCCAATCACAGTGCATGTTTCCACCAAAAAGGGGGCATGATGTAGCAGCAAAGTACCCGGATGGCCAGCTCCCATTCATAGAAAATGAATGACAAATTAGCTCGTCTCTTTTTGACCACGACAAAGACAAAGGACTCGTATTAACATTTTAATGTTTGCATTTTAAAAGAAGAATCAAATAACCACTGTTTTTTGTTTTTAAACAGCGTTTCTGAAAGGAAAATCCAATGAACAAACGATACACTGACCTGACCTGGTGCCATGTGCTCCACCGGTTGTTAGGCCGACTGCCAAACCGGAAACGGAAGTTTCCAACTAGATTTGTAGAGGAGGAGGAGGGGACTTGGACTGTACTAAGTGGTTTAGAGTACACAAAGCCGAAACATCTCTACAGTTTTTTCTACTATAGGTACACAGGTATCACATGTAGAACAAGAGATCATCTGTTATAGTAGGTACAGAAAATACAAATTACATGTTCAGTTAATTAAAAATATATATTTCCATATTAAATATATTTATGCCTTTATTTCTGGCAGGCAGTTATTTACTCTACATTGAGTGTTGAAGATCAAATAAACAAAAGTTTAATAATCTATATTATTTGTGTATCATCCCATGGTCCTTTTGGAAGTCTGTGGTTAACAAATAGTTTTAATTTGTATAATGATTTAAATCATGAAATTTGACAATTAAAAGGAGCAGCTCAAAAAGGATATTTTTTTCCCCCAAATGACTACAACTCTTTTTTGGCTAATACACAGTAAATGTATCTCTTTGTATTTTTATTTCTTTATTTTAATTTAAGAGGTTTATATATTAAAAGATTAAATAACCCCACAGAACAAAAAAAACAGCCAGCTACACATTTTAAAACAAAAAAAAAACAGACATTTTATATTTATTTCAGCTTTACTTATATTGACAAGTTATAACACAGCAGCATTCAAACATTCACAGATGTTCTCAGATGGACAAAAGGTATTATAATCTCAAATAAAAGGCCAAATAAAGAACATAAAGTACTTCTTTGATGATAAATAAAACATGTAAATACAGCAATACATGTATTTTCAGTCTGTCTGCGTGAGTCTGACAGGAAGATGCACTTCATTTAAACTTCACTCATGTGCAGTGGATTCAGGAAGAGCAATGTCTCCCTCGTGTGGTACAGAGTGGTCATTGCAGATAGATGTGGCAGGTTTATACAAAGGGGAGTGTGGGGGAAAAATCTACAAATTAAATGTTTTCCTTTGTCTTCGATGAAGGAAATGTCCATAACACTTGTCCCAGCCTCAGATAGAAGTAAATTTTACCATAACTTTCAACAAACAATCTGAAATGTGGACTCGTCAGACTACAGCACACTTTTCCATCAGTCCATCTCACACAGACATCAATGAAGATTTTTTTGAAGACATTTCAGACTAAATACAGTATAAAGCAGTGTAAATCAGCCTGAAGATGGTTACATACATGTCTCATACAATTGTCTGTTCCCACATGCAGTACACACACACACACACACACACACACACACACACACACACACACACACACACTCAAACACTAATATAATTAGCAAAAGTAAATGATCAAAACAAAACCATTCTTTCCAAATAATCACCAAACAACAAGTATTTGATTATTTTATTTCATCTACTTTTTAACACTGTCTGGCCTAAATTCTGAGAGTTTTGTTTATATGACTTCATTGGTGCATTTCAACATCTTTGACAAAGCAGCTGAGACAAAAATAGGCGGCCACGGATCTCAGTTTACGACAGAGGGCCATGCAGACCCCAATGATGTAACAGCATCCTCACTCTTATCAAAGATTATTAAGATGGACAGACCTCTCACTCTGTGGCTTTTTCTTGGTACAGCAATAGTCGTCACTGTTTCGGTCGGAAGTCACAATACAAAAGAGAGCCTCTTATGATGATGTGACGTATGGGACTGTACATCATTCTTTGTTCTCAATTGAATTGTGCTTTCAATTACACATCTGATGTTAGTTAATGTAAAAGATACTTTTACAAGACAAAATGGTTCCTGTTACATGATTAAATCACAGTTTAATTTAGAATTATGTTGCACAAAACTTTTAAACTAGCTTAAAATTAAGGAAGATTACATTTAAACCTCTCTTTAAACGTCAGTTTAGCTTTTACATTTCATTTAATTCTGTTCCAAAACTTAAAATGTTAACTACCTAGCAAACAAATAATGTATCACTTTGTTTAATTTTTTTTTTCATAGTAACCAGGTCCCAACATCACTCAAATGTATTTATTTTTATGTATTTATTTTAATTTGGGTACACAAGCATCTCCATATTAACTGTTAAATTTCAGTTTACATAATAAAATAAGCTTGGCATAACGAAACGAGAGGTTAAATTGTGCAACAGAACTGTGTTCAATTTTAAATCTGGATTAATTCATTTTAAACCTAGTTCTACTAAACTCTGATGAGTTCCAATCTTAGATTATATTTAATCCTTGTTGGTGTAACCCACTACCTCTATTCGAATTATGACTGGGATTTTCACTTCCTGAACTTCACTGATGAGCTCCGTCTTTTTCCACCGAGTGAGACATCCTGTCAACAGAAAAGATCTTGGGCCACACACGCCCAGCCTCAGCACCAGCTCATCCTTTCTCCAAGGGGTTTTTCCCCCCGTTATGTGCGCACCAACACCACATGAAACCATGAGAGGTATGAGGCCTTCGTGATAAGGACAAACAGTGCTGGACCTGGTTCTCCTGCTCCCGAGCTCGTCTGCCGCGGTTCGGTATGTCTTTGAGCCTGCTTCCCCTCTCGCCATGCCCGCTGCTGAACGCTACCTGCCGCCGCCGCTGCTGCTCCTTCTGCCGTCGTTGCTTTTGATTTCCTGCCTGGATGGGGCGGTGAGAGCAGCGGAGGAGGAGGGCGGCGGCCTGCCCTCCTCCTCGACCGGGGACAATGGCCTCACCGTCGCGGTCGGGGACTCGTCCGCAGCCGAACCGACCGGCCCGGGCCGATTTGTGGGCCCCTCCGCTCTGACGGCAGGTAAACAAACAGAAAGGAGCTGCTGGAGTCAGGCATTGTTACAGAAAATGGAAATCAGCTGCAACAGACGAACCTGCGACTCACAGTCTGCTGTGCATCACATGCTGGGGTTTGTTAAACTGAAGATAATTAGGCTGAATAATGCTACTGTTATGAAAATATCTTATGATGCTTATTTATATTACTGTATCAATATCCCATTGTTCATTATTTACACATTATAATCAGGTTTGTTGCAGTTTTCTCAGATTTTTTGTGTGCAAATGCTCTAAGTATGAATATAAATACTAGAGCTCCAGCTATTATTAATTTCTTATTAAATAAATCTCTATTTGGATAATTGATCAATCTATCTAAGTAATTATTTAGTGAATATTTTCTGGTTTCTTTACTTCTCTCTGACAGTAAACTGAGTATCTTTGAGTTGTGAGCAAAACAAGACATTTTGGGAAACACTGATCAAAACTTTTAAACATTTTCTTACATTATTTAGACCAAACAACTAACAGATTAATCAATGATGAAAATAATCGTTAGTTGTTGCCCTATTAATTACATTCTGAAATGTATGAAATGTCACAGGATTCAAAATTGCCTTCAGTCTAACCCTTTAAACATGATTTTCTTTATACAGGATCTAAAATATGCTATATAATAAATATACATAAACACATTTTTTGCAATGATCCTTAAGAGAAATCTATCTTTTTTAATTATATAACTGAATATATTTTTAATAATATATAATTACTTGCCCCTGTACAAATTGTTTTATTGGCATTTATCAAATAACAACAAAGACTAAGGTCAATTGTTTAATTTAGGGCTGCTACATCTATAAAGTGTCATAAAATAGTGAAAATGTCCATCCCAGTTCATAGTCCAAGGTGATGTCTTTAAATGTCTTGTTTTGTCTAAAACTCAAAGGTATTCAGTTGGATAAGATGATAAATGGAGATTTGAGAGGCTGAAAACACCATTTAGTGCTTCTTTTACATGAAAAATCGCTTTAACAATTAATTGATAATCAAAATAGTTTATATGTTTAAGTCTTTATCACCAGTTTCTGAGTTGGACAAGTGAATTGATACATTTACTTGCTCAACTTTGCTTTTTACTTGCCCTGGGCAAAGCAAGCAGTCCTTATTACTGAGTCCTGAATGTACACAGAATACTGCATATGAAACTAAACACATTAAAACAATCTACATTATGTTCTGTTCAAGAGAAATGTTTTCATATTGGCACATAAAAGACAACCTCTTTGCTGATATCGATATAGACCTAGAGACAGAGATACTAATACTACTACAAATTATCCCAGAGGAAAATTATGTTTCTCAAGATTGTGTTGTCTTTGTCTTATTAGAAGAACATTTTAAGATCTTTACTGGGGCTCAAATTAGTCTCAGGCTGAGACGAGACAAAGGCAGTTTTTCCGGAGCCAAACTTAAGAAGCATGAGAAAATGGTCTCGTATTGGTCTTAAACTGATAATGTCTTTGAGACACAGGCCAGACAAAGACAAGATATTATTTTTGAACTTTTCCTTTCTGGGATGCCCTTAATTATTGTATCCTAAACACCAAGCAATCTATCTGAATGAGGAGCTATTTCTATTAATATACTGTTGGATATAATTCACAGGCAGTGTGGCCAACATAGTAATAGGATTAAAATGTAGAATGTGGAGGTTTGAGGGATTAGGGATTTTATCTTCTTGGCCTGAGCAGGTGATAAATTAATGGGGGGCATGGTAATCCTGCACCACTCTGCTGATACAGAAGGTACCTCTGCTCACTGATGGCCTCTGTTTACATTTGGCGTGGGCATGGCTGGAGGGATTACATCCTGTAAAACAACAAACGCACCATTTCTAGGAACTCCAACATACTGTTTATGAACAGTTATAACACTAAATACACCCACTTTCAGTCTAATTAATGCCTCAAAACCCCTATTAGATATACAAACAGTCTGATCAAGATGAGAAGGCTGAAAACTAGAGATGCAAAATGTGCAAAATGCAGACCCAAGTGACAGATATTATGGGGGGAGAAATGTCAAACATGGCCGTGCAGTGTAGCTTTTCTTCTCTGTCTCTTGGTTTTGATGTATTTTTCATTCTCCCACTGATTCAGCTGTGCCTGCCTCATCACTTTTTCATGGTGAAAGAAAGGTTACTGAGTACTGCTGGGAGGAAGTGGTGGAGGCTGGTCTGCATACAGATCGAACACATGCAGAGACACGAGTTACCACAAGGAAATACTTTGATTTCGCGGACATTCACTAGATCCACACTGGCTTCATCACATTTTTAATTAATTTAAGTGATAACAGAAGGTGATAAATACAACTGCCTCTTTGCTAAGCCCCTCCTGTGGACTGTAAACTGTAAACCCAGTTCTCAGCCCTATTCTGTTCAGTTCAGGACATTTTGAAAGACTAAATCAAATACCTTTTCTTTCCAGAGTCCCAGTTTGCCCTGAAGGTCCTGGTGAGGGACATGGTGACCCGTCAGCCGCTGCCGGGTGCTTCAGTGGACGTTTACATGAACCACACCCTAAGGAGCTCTGCCCAGACAGGGGAGAGAGGCGAGGTTCTGCTCTGGGTGACGTACAGTCCAGGCCTCAGTCTGACTCTGCTGGGAAGCATGGAGGGCTACATCCCCAGCCCCCTTCCCTGGAGCACCACCAAGAGACCGAGTGAGTAACACCCCACAACAACCAACCAAGTCGCTCGTCAGAGTCGGCTTAACTACTTTGCAGACTCTGTTAATATATTGCTCAATTTAACCATTATATCTGCTCCTCGTAAAAGAATATTGCAATGTACCATGAAATGGAAATCAAGAGTGCTATTTGCTTTCACACAAATGTTTCCTGTCAAACAGAAGGAGTGGGGAAAAAAATCAATTGTCTTAAGTATCGTGATTATTTGTTTCTTTACTTAATTCCTGAATTAATTTCTTATATCCATAAATAACTAGCGCTTGGTCCGTTAACTGCTAATTCCCATTGACATGCTAGCAGAAATTAGCCATAACATTATCTTAGATCCAGTTTACTTCACATGCTTAACATAAAACAATGTGTTCAGAGTTCCTTTGTTGAGGAAATTTGGTCTGTTGAAACAAACTAACAGCTGCTGACTCAAAATCCAGCTGTTCCTCGGAGGACACTGCATGCCAGGAGAGGGCAGCACATATGTTTTGAATTTTATTTATTGCGCACAACTTGATGAGCAGGGACAGATAAATGTAGCACTTCAGTTCAAAACGTATCACCTTTTTATTAATTCTACTGTACTTTTATTTACCACTTTAATATGCAGTCAAGTCCAGGGTGTTGAAAGGACAGTTTCAAGTTCAACTTCATATATTAACAATGTTTATTTAAATGCACACATTGTGCTGTGTGCAGTTTTCAGGGGCACTATGAATTTTAGCCTAACATCCAGATTAAATTGTTTGGGTAATTTTATGCAACTGATTTTTCCTTAGATTAAATTTTAAGGGATAAAGGGTTTGACGTAACCAGGCACTGGCTTTTTTTCTCTTACATTTAGGTGCAAGCAAGCATTCATCATATTCACGGACATCAGGATGACAATCTGTAGGGTGACCGGCAATTGTTTACATCCACTTGGCTCGAAGTTAACCTGACCAGCTGACCCTGACCTCCCCTTTAAGAGAGGACGCTAAAGGAATCGATCTGAGCATAAAGAGCAAACACAATCAAGGCATTTAGCTGATACTTTCACCCAGAAAAACATGCACTGCCCTTCATAGACACACTATTTTGGCTGTCTTAACAAAAAAGAAAGAAAAAATGCTGTGTGAGGCCGGAACTGAGTGAAAATCCAGCAGGCTTGTGCTTTATTAGTCATTTGTAAGCACTTATTTTTGGTAACGCTAGCCAAGGTATTCTCACAACTGCATTATTCATGGTCATTACAGATTAATGAAGTGTCTGCGACAACATACAACTTGTCACTGAGGTTTGTTCATGATGAAGCAATTCATGTTCCCAGTGTACAGTCGAGTGTAACTGAACGCTGTGTCCTGTAGTCGTTTTATTGATTGTCTCTACGGCAGCATGTAGAAGTGGAGCGCTCGGGAGAAACATATCCCTGCCTCAGCAAACTGTCTTTGTCCTGCGCCGAATCAAAAGCAGAGGGGGGTGGGGGTTGTTTAGCCACACAGATCTCATGTTGGTGGGAAAAAAAAAAAAAGGAAAGGGGGCCCGGGTCCTCCTCTATTGTCTGTGTTCCCACTTCCTCCATCAGGCAGGGAGGTGATGGTTTAAAGCAAAGACGGGGCAGGTGTTGGGAGGGATAAAAATCAGAGGGATGATAAAAGTGTCATCTGTCGAGACCTGCTTTGCTCTGCATCATCAGAGGCGCCTCCCTTTTGTGCTGCTGAGCCAGACAGCTGAACCCTAAAAAGAGGTTTTCATGCACTGCTGCCATCTGCTGGTGGTGTTACAGGCCTACAAGACACCATAAACAAGACTTTATGTCCAAAAACCAAAGGAGAAAACAAAAAACTTATCTCTCGTTAAATCACACATCTGTCATTTCTAAAATGATTATTTATAGATAAAGTGGAGGGACAGATTGTTTGAATTATTCACATTTCTACCTATAATGTTCACTTCTGTGTCTTTGATTTTAGAAATAAATTCTTTTTGTCTCCCTGCAGTTTTTTCTGCTGTGACGCTGCTGCTGCTCCCTCACAGTCAGGGGAACATCTGGCTGTTTGAAGACTCGGTGCTCATCACCGGAAAGTTACTTGGTAAGTTTAAATTCTTTTTGGAGGTCGGAGCAAATCAGGACTTTAATAAAGGATACATACAGCCAAGATTAGATTAGATTAAGAAAGGACCTCCACTGTGAAGTATCTTATCACAATACCTTGAAGCTACTTTACATATAAGTATGATGCATTCTGTGCCCAGATTTAAATGAATCATATCCCATGTTGTTTTTGCAGACAGCTCATCACAGCCATTGGTTAAGTTCCCCAAGAACCTGCTTACGATGTCTGATAAGAGCAACATCTCCTCACTGACGGCGTACCTGACTATACCGCAGCACCACCTAGCTAAAGACTGCGCCAACTGCACTCCAGGAATCATCAGCAGCAAATCAGGTGAGCGTTAATACAGTAACACCACAGTGGTGTGTGGACACAAGGGTCAGGGTTTCCTTATTCTATGATAATTCTTTAAAAAAATGTCTCTAAGCCAATTCTAAAAGAATTTACATCACTTCTCATGTCTGCAGTGTTCAGAAGCATTGAGCTGAAGGCAGTAGCAGCTGTCAACGTGCTGCTTTACTCTGGTGGTGAGGAGCTCCAGGTTCGAGGGCCCATTCAAATCAGCCTGCCCCTGGGACACAGAACGCGCCTCAGGGCCGCTGATACTGTGCCAGCCTGGGCCTTTAACCTAAAGACAGGTAAGAGTAAAAATTACCTAACAGAATAAGAGCCAACACATGCTTACAAAAACATTCAAAATAAGATGAATACATCGTTAGAGAGATCTAACAAGCCAATGCTGTATTGTACAGTAAGAGCAGATAAAGCTCATTTTGATGCTGTTTGAAGGTGCCTGGGAGAATCAGGGTCTGGGAATAGTGAAAACAGTTGGTGATGAGCTGGTTTGGACCTACACCGCTTCACATCTGGGCCACTGGATCGCTGCCCCCCTTCCCTCATCAAACGGTACATAACTAATCTGCTTTTACTAACTCATGTAAGTACCAACTTGTGTAGCAGCCTACTGGCATTTCTATTGGTAAATGTTTTCTATCTATACGTCTGACTATTTAGATTACGCTGGACATGAAAGCTCTTTGGATTTCATATCATACCACACCTACCTGTTGATGGGAATACTGGGAGGAACGCTGGTTATTGTGATTGGACTTCTTTCCTTGCTGCTGTGTCACTGCGGGTGAGAAATCTCCTCAGAAATCGGTCAGGTTGAATTATTTGTTTTCCCAGTCAGAATTATTTTTCTGTGTACTGTATAGTGAAAAAACAGTTGGCCTTGAAAGTTTTGATTGAGTACCAAAGGGAATATAGTCATTGTCAAGTTTAGTAAACAATTTAAAGCTCATTTTGTACCCAAGTTGGAAGATTTCACATTATAGATTCCTGTTTTTCGTTTTATGCCTCTGTGCCAGCGACAGGGGCATTATGTCTTCAGGCTGTCCACCCGTCCCATTCTTGTGAACGCAATCTCAAGAAGGCCTTTGAGGAATTTCTTCAAACATGGCACAAATGTCCACTTGGTCTCAAGAATGAATTGATTTGATTCTAGTGATCAGAGGTGAAACATCAAGGTTACCATGACCTTGTGTTTGTGCCATTCTTATGAACATGATATGTCTGGAGCGCCTGTAGGGAATTTTGTCAATTTTGGTACAAATTCCCTCTTGGACTCACGGATAAACTGATTAGAATTTGGGAGCCAAAGGCCACTGTGACCTCACTTAACATGTTTTTGTCCATAATTCAAGATTTCATACACTGATTATGACAAAATTTCAAAAAGGTCACAGGTTAACTTGACTATTAAGCAAGCAATTAAGCAAGGTAAAGGCAATAGTAATATACCAAAAAAATACTTTCAACAATCCCTACTAAAGAAGGGTGTGGTCGGTCATGGTGTGATTAAATTCTGTTTCTCCCATACACAGAAGTTCTCATCGAGAGCCCAGGAGGAGGAGAGCACGCTTTTCCAAACTGACGGTGGTGAAAAAAGACCAAACCACCTCCACCCACATGGAAGAGGGCCTGTTGTTCCGCTCTGGCGACAACAGCCTTGCTTCCTGCAGTGTCCAGTGTGAACCCTCCACACCGAGGCACAAGGCCAACTACAACATCTATGTGGAGGATCCAGGGAGTCGCCCGGCTGCTCCTTTTTATGAGAACATCCCTCCGGATCGGATCAAAGGTCCACAGCTGCCGTCTCACTACATCAACAGTGAAGAGGTGGCTCGGCTTCGGGACAAGTCAGAGCAGAACCGGGCCAACATGAACTCTGACAACTTCTTTCCAGATAAGCTGGTTCATATCTACAACCAGCCAGTGGCTATCATTCAGGCACCAGAGCTTTTTAATGCTCAGGAGCAGCAACTGTCAGGCTGCAAGTCTGCTACATTCCCCCGCAATGGAGTCGAGTACGATGCTCACTCGGAGCCTGCGAGTAAAGACAGCTACACCCAGACACTCCCCAAAGTCCCTCACCACCACTCCCAAGGTGGAAGCAGCCCACAACAGAGCAGCCAAGATGAACCCCAGCCTTTGGAGACTCCTCCCCAAGGACAAGGCCCTAATGCCAGTGTGTGGGGACGCTACAGTAACCTTCTTGAATCCTCCGTCTCTGTGCCTGGGACTCTTAATGAGGCAGCTGGTATGGAGGCCTTCAACAGTGGGCATGGTGTACCCAGTGAACTGCAGGGAATTTCAGAGCGCACCTTGCTGGAGCTGACCCGGGGCAAGCCCTTGTCGTCTCACCCCCGGGCCTGGTTTGTCTCCCTGGACGGGAAGCCAGCTGCCCAGGTTCGCCACTCCATTATAGAGCTCCAGAGCCGCCACCGCCCGCCGAGCAGCAACGACACCAGCCTGGACTCAGGGGTGGACATGAACGAGCCTCTGCAGAATATCCGCGAGACAGAGCGCGACAGGCCTTCAATCAGGGCCTCTTCCCTGCCGCACCACAGCAGAGCGGGGCGTTACGGTGAAGAGCAGGACCTGAGCAGTAGTGAGAGTGGCACTACAGCCACCTGTACACCAGAGGACCCTTCCCTGAGGAACATTTTAGACGGGAGCAGTGGGGCTATTCCCAACATTCCTGAAGAGCGAGATGGAATGGATACATCCAGCGCTCAGGAGGATAGCGAGTCAAGAGGTACCCCGCCTCCACGTCGCCTGAGGAAGGTGAGGGAGAAGGGGAAGACGGAAAAGAGGAGTGCTAAGCATGTCCGTGAGGGGAGACCTCTGACAAAGAGAAGTTAGAGCATGGCTCATTGCAAACATCAAGACAAGCATTTTTTTCATTAGTGCTTAATTCTCCACTTGCACAATGTAATATGACGTATATCCACTTTACAGACCATCCGCCATTGTTTCAAATCTGTAGGAATTTAAGGCGAGCCCTCATTGCTTCAATATTGCGGGATTTCTGTGTAAAAAGGGCTTCTGTGGAGCTGACCACCTTCCTCAAACTCCAGAGCCAGCCAGGCTAGCTAAGTAGCTAACCTCGCTATTTAAAAACACAGACGTGATTATCAAAACGATCAAAAATACTAAATAAACACTAATGCACAATATATAGAAAGCAAACGGTAAAATATTGTTTTTTAACTAACTTGGAGATGAAAAAGCACTCAGGCGACCGCAGATTTGACAGTGGAAGCTAACTGATGGATAGTCCGTAAAGTGGATATACGTCACACTTCATTGTGCAAGAGGAGAATTTAATTGTCCCATTCATCATTCAACCAACATAGAGCTATTTCCATCACATGGTGTCACATCAGTACTAAGTAATCCAAATTAGTTTTTACCACTTGTGCTCACACAGGCATTGTTGTTGTTGAGTTATGTGATTGTACAACTTTGCCAAAGAATGCATAAGCTAGCTCAAGAAATAATGCAGGATCTATGTCATGTCGAAGCATTATGTAGCTGCTGTTAGACAGGTTTGTGCACCATGTTCTCTCATTTTCCCGAATCTGAAGATCACCAGCGAGATTCTTCACAGCAAAATGTCCGTGTGAACACGATATCCCATATTCCCCAGTACTGGCATTATAGAGGGTGCCTTCTTACTGCCTGTAATCAGTAAATATGATTACAAATGACACAGTATTGGTCTATATTTAGTAAAATCTGGTGAGTTTGCAGGATGGACACAGATACAGGTCTATGTGTAGTGCACTTATCCTCACCATAAATGCCTGCTGTAAATTAAATAAGACATAGAAGCTTTCCCGTGCTAACATCTTGTTTTAATCATACTGCCTCATTTTACTTAAAAAGAGACTTTGGGGTTCATGAAAAGACTCAGTTATGTCATTACTGGAATCAGCTGGGTCAGAAAATTTTAAGTTTTTAACTCATGACATGAAATACTCCTTTGTATCGGAGTAAAACGCGGATGTACATTGTAAAGCTAAGCTGCCATTTTGAAGCTGACACCTGATATTCGAGGTTTTAAGCCTTTGATTACTTTAGAATGCATGAAAATGAATGTTTGCTTGTGTGTATGAAAATATGTTGTGTTTTACTGTAGAGCTAACATTACATCATCATAGCTGTTAGATTACTTGGTGGCTGAATGATTCATTTCATTGTCTAGTCTTAAAAGGAGACTCAGCGTTGTGCTGCCAACTGTAACTGCTGTAAGGTATGATTACAACAATAATGCACCGGGACGTCTACACTAAGATTATGAGTAAATCCAATTTTGAAACACATCCATGGGTAAAACATGAGACTCGGCGCTAAAACGTGTCAGGGTTTTGTTTTATGGGATTCATGAGTGTGACTGGAGAGTGTGGGACAACTCAGATCGCCCGACTGAAGCAATTCATGGTTCAAACCACTGCTGTAAGCAGAGTGAGAAAAGAGTAGCTGCTGATTGGCTGGAAGGTTGTTCTGAGGTAACAAAATTATATATTAATTAATATTAATTTTCAGTGTTAAGGAAGCCAAAACCTTCTGCCTAGCCCCTGAAGTTATGCATTGTTATTATTTTCTTTTTTATAACACGCAGTATTATCTTTTGTAATTATTTTCATTATAATATGAATTGCGTATCTTGGGGTTTTGCCTTCACAACCTGTATCCCCAAATACTTTGGACAAAAATACATTAAACTCTTGATCAACATTACCATTTGATCACTTATTTGAAATGAGAACATTTAAAGATGTTTTTAAGATATTTTCCAATTGAAAGTTGTGGCACTTGCACTTTTGGCTGTGCCGACTCAAACGTCGTGATCGACACAACCTCTTCACACTGAGCTGAAATGAAGTTTCTTTCAGGGGGAAACACTGGACGTCTCATGAGTCCAGGTTTGTCCCCTGACAGTTGATGTTTTGGCAGCAAATGTGCGACTAGTTTACCAGTCACAGAAACAAGAGAAAACCTTTTTTTTAGACAATAAAATGACACATACAGCGATACGCTTCCATCAGAGCCATCAGAGACCACTCCTTTGAGGCAGACCAGAATGCCATTGTTTGGGCCAGACCAAAGTTAGAGTCTGGCGTTCACAACAACCCAAACAAACCTCACCAAGGGAGTTAAAGGTCCTGGGTTTGGTGAACTGGACTAAACAAAGTTGGCATGAACGCACTCTTCAACTAATTTTCAAGAAATATCTAAACAGAACATTTTTACTTTAGTAGAATGTAAAGTAACGTCACACATATGCCTGTGTTTCATATCTGTCCACCACCAATTGACATGGCAGCTTTTGTCTTCAGTCACTTTAACATGAGCCCACTTGTTACACCGGCACACAAAAATCTCAGAAACCTATTGAATTTTGAGTGTGTAAATACTACAACAACTGCAACAATTTAAGACTGAATCCTGATATCATTGATATCATCCATGATCAAGTTTGGCAAAACACTTACCGGAAAGTGGTTCTTCTAGCAATATTTACCATAAATTAAAATTTAAAACGGAACTTTGCAGCCACAATTTTTGCCATATTTAGTCTTCCGTCACGGTACTACTGTAAATTTTTTTCACGGATGAGTTCATTTTCTATGTATAAGGCTTGATTCTGTAGCTACATTCATGTGTTCTTTTGTATGTATATAGTAAAGGAACATTTCATGTATTACGTGGCTGTGATTTAAATTATTTTGTGCTGTTTTTATCCCATTTAACACTTTAAGCAAAGGTCTGAGAGGTGCGTCGGTGTGTTCAAATGAATGGTTGAATAAGAAGGTTTTTGAGCCAGTGTCATATGCGATATGTCTTTTTTTAAAGTTAGTGTAAGGAGTGAGTGTCTTTTCAAGGGAGTGTCGTGTACAACAAGCCTGAGCTTTGTGATTTTTAAATGTAGCAACAAGTTGAGCACTTAATCTTTCAGTATGCTTACAAATGAAAATACTTTCTCCTGCTACTCATCAGCTTGAAAATACAGTATATCCCTGCTTATAAAGCAACATGAGGAGTTTGTGAACACTTTGTGCTGATAATTCTTGACAAGCAAATGAAACGCACTGCCACTCCCGTTTTAAAGTGATCTCGCTGAATGTATTTGTGTTGATTTTAATGTGTTCTGTAGTGTGCTCCTTTTGTGTCCACCCATTGAAACTCATGGGCTTTTGTTTCTTCCAAAATGGGCACCTCTTGTGTTTTACCTCTGTAATGATGGTAGTGTTATTAGTCTTGCCTTTTTGTGCACTGAATTAATAAACTTACTTGATACCATATATTGTTCAGAAGCTTTTGTCATTGTTTTCTCAACTTTGAAGTACAACCCCAATTCCCATTAATGCTGAAAGGTGCACACAGGTTTTGATGATGTCTGGCTGGCAGAAAAGGTGACGTATCACAATTTATAAAAAACAATAAAATGAATCAGTTTGAACATTAAATATCTAGTCTCAGTACTTTATTCAGCTGAATATAGTTTTTGCAAATCATTGCATTCTGTTTTTATTTATGTTTTGCGCAATGAAAAGGGAATTGGGATCATATATATATATATATATACACACACATATATATTATTATATATACATACAATTTTAGCAAAATGACAAACAATATTTCAGATTCACATCTTTTTGAATCGTATACTTATTGATTTCCTCTACTGTACAAACAGTTAAAGGGATATAAGTGCAGATACATAACATGAAAAAACAATTTTAATTCTCTGTCTCCCTCTGATGCGGTTTCTTTATGAGGACTCCAGTCAGTCTTAGCTCTGAAATGAGTCTATTGTTTGCATCTTTAACTGTTACCGTGCCTGTCCTGTTGGGTTTCAGTCTAGTTCGCCTGGCAGGAGACGGAGCTGTAGCTGTGTGGTTAGATTCTGGTCTGCATAAACCTACGGAAAGGTTCAGCTGTGGTTGCTCTCTGATTTTTGTCACTGCAGCGCACCTGTTAGGTGAAGCAGGGTTGTGTTTTGCTGCTGTCTTTTTTGAAGAATGTGCACCAGAATCAGTTTTACTTATGTGACCAAAAGAGGAGCCGCTTTCTAGAATAAGAAGAGTTTGTTTTCTCTGTTTTCCATCCTTTGTCACAGTCTCTGTTGCAGCCATGCCTGAGCCTTGAAACCTGTCAGTTATCAACTTTTGGGGCGTGTTTAAAGTTGATGAGGAGCCTGTTAGCACCTCTAAGCTAAGAGAACCAGGTGAGGGAAGGGCTTTAGTGTTCCTGTCCCGCAGTGCCACTCCTGGAACAAACAGGTCCTTTAAGTTATTTCCCGCTGGTTTGGTAAAGTCACTGAGAAGGCAGGAGGCCGACTTAGGGGAGGTCTTCCTCTCACTGGTTCTCCAGGTCAAAGGGTTATAAATGACAAATCCATCCAAGGGGCAGCAGTTTGACTTCCGCAGGATCCCGTCCACACAGTCTGTGTGGAACTGAAGCGTGTGTGAACATGTGAGGGGAGGGAGGGTGGGAGAGGATGGTATTTTGTATAGTTTGTTACATAAGGTTTGTTTAAATCGTTATGATTTTGCAGTTTAATAGTTATATTTTGTAACCTCAGCAGTCTGGGTTCGGATATGCTTTAAGCAACTTGATGTAGAATTTTAACATGTTAAAAGTTGTAACACGTTTTGTATTGCTATATAGATGTTGTTATGATGTCATGATGATGAATCCTTAATGATGTGATTTTAAATACTTCCTGTTATACTGTCATGAAGATAACGAAAGCACATGGTGAAAGGTTTTACCTTGTGATGGCAGGGCAGAGTTCGTACACGCTGACCGAGGTTGAACTCCTGCAGGCAGATCCGACACTGCTGTCCCTCATCCAAGAGCCGAGACCCCGGTCTCACCCTGACCACAGGAAGACACCCCAACACGTTTTCTGGCAGGCCGTCTGCAGCTACAGGGATGGTGCTGCTGCGTAGCCAGATGAGAAATAGTGGGGGGAAAAAAGCATATTTGTTATCAGTATACAGCAACAGTTATTCCTAGTAATTCTCAGGATATGTTTGTAATACATGAGAGACCATTGTGTTAAAGGAACAGTTTACCTCAAAATCAAAAATACATATTTTTCTTCTTATCCATTTAGATTTTATTTGGTGTGAGCTGCAGTTTTGGAGATATCAGCCACAGAAATGTCTGACTTCTCTCCATTATAATGGGTTAGAATGGCTCTTGATTTGTGGTGCTCAAAGCAATGAATAAATAAATAAATAATTCAAAACCAATGACTCTTTCAAAAAATAATTTCTTTCTAGTAGAAAGAAAATAGTTCCAGGAGATTTTACTGTAGAATGAAAGTAGTTTCTCTATGAAACTGGTCACAACAAGGTCTGTTGTGTTGTTAAACACAAATATCCGTCTATAATTTTTCCTAAGTACAACTGCTGTAAAGTCAACTCTTGAGCCTGTTTCTTGTTTGAATATCTTTTATATTTCCTGTTGTTTATATTGCTTCTTTACTTAGTTATTATTAATTGCTTGTTATTACTGCCTCTTTCAATTTTTCTATGCTGCAAATTTTCCTGTTGTGGCTTATCTAATATCTAATCTAGAAATTACTGAAATCAAATTCCATTCTTTCAAGAACGTGTAGGAACCCTGATGTTTTTATGTAGTTCCAGCAATATTATTATAAACTACAAAGAGAGCATACTTTTTGGATGTATTCAGCAATTCACCTGTCATTTGCTGATTGAGAGGTCGCTCCTGCTGGTTCATCACTCAGGTCTGCCACAAGGTGCCACTCTTCTCTCCTTTTCTGTTTAAGGTTTAGATAAAGAGTTTTTATTTTCTTCAGCTGAGTATTTATTTAATGGAAATTAGACAGACATGCTTTGTCATTAAAAACACTCACAAGCAACAGAAATATTATGTTTATACAGAAGATTACTGCAATGCGTGGCATTAAGAGCCCTGCAAATTTAAGTCTTAGCAGAATCAATGTTCTTTGATCAAGACTTGTGTAGTTTGTACCGCTTAAAGCCTGAGGCGTGAGATTAGCTGATGCAGAACAAGTATAATTTCACAGCTGAATCCAAGTAGCTTACTGTTCGTGAAGCAAACAGATGCTGTGGGTGGTAGCGTTTCTTCGAGCAGTTGTCACACAGATAGAAGTAACTGCAGACTGTGCATCTGAAAAGACGATAACTGGGAAGTTACAGCGCATATCACAAAAACTAAAATGATACATGTTTTTCGAATTTGTTTTAGCCCAGACTTAGTTGCTCACTTGAAGCATTTTCCAGTGATGGGGAAGACTCGACAGCTGTGACAGAGAACCCCCAGGTGTCTGTCTGGCTTCTCTCTTTCAGCAGCAGCGAAGAGCTTTGCAGCGTTTTTCACCTGCTCCTGGAGCAACTTCAAAGAGCTGAAGTCCTCCCTGCACAGAGGGCACTTCACTGTTTCTTCCCTGTCTGAGAGTCTCTGGTGATCCGCCCACACTTTCATGCAAGAAACGTGGACGTTATTGCCACAGCCGAACCTGGGAGAGACAAGGACAGCACATGAGGGTGCAGAAAATCTGTCTGCACGGTGATATAAATAGACATTTTCCACATAAGTTCTTTGTGTTTGAAAGATATGTCCTCTTCTGTTAATATCAGGAGATCTGAACCTAATTTTACAACATCCGCAAATCTGTGCTGGTGGTTTCCGCTAAACATGCTGCATGTCAACATCTGGATGTGCTGCAGAGTGACTGATAATGCTGTGCGGGGTCATGTTCGGGACAGTGGTGCAACAAAAGTTGACTAGAATATCTTACACCATCCTGAAACATGCTTGTACTGAAACAATAACAGTGTGAAAGCCCGACCAGAGCCGCCCACACACCTGCAATAAGACACAGGCTGTTTTTTCTCCAGCAGCTCCTCCTGACAGATGGGACACACATCCTGGGCTTGGATGACTTTCCGGCAGACACTTCCAGCCTCCTGGCTCGTGATGACTGGTTGGCTCGGGGTCCTAGAAGCAGCAGACGGGTCTTTTTCCGTCCGGTGGGCTTTGGTTTGGTGTGACCCGTGGAGCACCTCCGAGATCTGTCTCTCCACGAGTCCATGCTGAAATGCATCTGGGGCAGAGTTATTTTTAACAGCATGTCAACAGGAGCACATGTGCGAAGGTGGGTCAGGTCTTTTAAACTGCCTGCAAACTTTACACAGCACGTGTCAGCACAAAACTTCTATTCTATTTCTTTAAGATGAGCTGTGCGAGCAGAACATATCACTGAAGTTATAACAAACATCACAATCTTGTGATCTATTTCTATGTCGACAAGCCTGCCCAGTTTTTCAGTTACACTACAGAAAATGTCCCAAGTTAAAGCCTACACATTTTCTCTAAAAGGAGGCGAAAGCGTCAGCCTTTAGATCACTTGTTCTTCCTTTTTAATAAGACTCTGTTGCCACACAGTATTGTGCATCAAAGTAAAACACTGCAGCTATTTCATCTGGATTTAGAGAATTCATATTTTAAGAAGCAACAGTGGCAATAAAACTGTATTTCACACTATGACGGTTAACCATAAGGAAAAACAACTCTGTTCTGTTGCACTACTCTTGTGCTGTATAGAGTTATGTGAATTAAATGAAGCTTCGACGCAAAGTTTACAAAGTTTCTCAAGGAATTGTTTCGGCCCTAATCCTGACCTTTCTTTTTTTTTAATTAGTGAACTTGGCACCAACCAGTGAAATCAGGCCTCAAAGAGCCAAAACAAAACACTTTAACAATGTAACTGAACTGAAAGGTAGAGTCTGCAATCAGTGTCAAAACACCAAAACAACTCACAGTCATGTTCTCTGGGCAGTCTGAATTTCCGCAGTAAAACCCTGGAAAGATAAAGATCAGCGGTTCATTGTGAGGTTAGTAGCACTGATGTAAAAGTGAATATCACTGATAAATAAATTACACTGATACAAAAATTCATTCAAATTACATAAAAATTGGTCATTAGTAGGCCTGGGTATCATTGGAATTTTTATCATGTATTTCAGTTGTGTTTTACAAAAACAAAACATGAATTGTCTAAATACAGTACAAAGTCCATCTTAATCAGGTAGCATCTGATCAAACAAGTAAACAACACTAAGAATACAATTTTCGTTACTTTACATTTTCATACTTTGAACTACAGAGAATATTTGGTCCAAAAAGTAGTAAGACTAGATACCAATCCCTGTTATTAGCCAAAAATGTAAAGGAAATTAAATTGATGGTTTCTCATAACATACGATCAAATAAGGACATCATATCATTAGCTTAAACCACTTTGTGTGTTAATCTTTTTCTGTGTGTTATTAATACCAGCAGATGTGTTTGCATGGCTCCTGCTCCTTGATAAACACTGGGCAGGTACACGTATGTGGGTCACCCAAGCACACCTGAACAACACAAACAAGAGAACACGCTGGAGTGAGGATACAAATCATATCTGGGGAGTCTGAGCAATATGAATCATGAATCACAAAATGATTTATTCTTGTAAATACAAACGCATTCTGAATTTGATGCCTGCAGCATGTTCAAAGTCGGGACAGGAGCATGTTTACCCCTGTGTTACATCATGTTTTGTTTTAACAACACTCAGTACGCATTTGGGAACTGAGGACACTTATTGTTGAAGTTTTGAAAGTGAAATTCTTTCAAGCAGGCCAGTCTAGTCCCTGAATTATCTTATTTACATTTTTCATAGCGTCCCAACAGGGTTTTACCTTGAAATTCCTTGTCTCTCCTTCCTCTCGGAGTAGAAATCCTGTTGGGCCAAAGGATTTCAGGAGAAATATAGTTGTGTTGAGGGCTTGATCTTGGTGGGAACTCACTGCCTCGCTGACTGTGTTCCTCCAGGCTGTTTTCCTGAACATCCTGTCACTGCAAAATAAAGGTATTGATCAATCATCAACCCTGTAGTAATAAAAATGAGAAACTGCCAAGGGGTTAAAAGTCTGACAATACAAAAAAAGGTTGCTTTGGATAAAAGCTTTATGAAATGTTTTGAGCTTTGGCTCAGTACTTATGATATTTATAAATAGTAATATCTCTTAATTTTGATTTTTTTTAATGTCATAATTCAGATTTTTAATCTCTCATTTATTAATTATGACATTTAATCTCATAATTATGATCTAGCTACTTCATCCCCCGCTGCTTTATTCTGAAATAGCTCAATATAACAACAATAACAACAACAACAACAACAACGACCATCTAGTCTGAACATTATGTTGTTAGCTTAACATTAGCTAATTAAAGGGATGTACCGAGCGTTACACTTTTCCACTACTTCCGCTTATTACAGTCTAAATAAATTTATTAAATAATAACAATAAACTTACCACAGGAGGCGTACACATCTCAAAAAGTACTTTGGTTGGTAATTTCCTTAAAATGAACTGCAACTTAGTTTCTTAGTAGGACAAGGTTCCGCAACGCCGTAGCTATGGTGACTGTTGCCAAGGGATTGTTGACGGCCGTGGATGGAACCCTAGATGTTCTAACTCTCGCGGGATTTGTATAGGCCTTCTCCTTGTTGTGCGCGTTGTATAAATTAAATTTCGTTTTAAAATGTGACAAAGCAGTGGTTAAAATATGGATAGGCGTAGGGACAGAGGCTGGGAAACAGGGAAAGATTATGGTTTGGGTTAAAATGATAAGTCTCGCGAGATCTTTCACGTGTCTGGGGTTCCCTTTGTGAACCCCCATTCTAAGTGTCGTGCCAAGGAAACTAAACTTTCATTATTATTATTATTATTATTATTATTATTATTATTATTATTATTATTATCATATTGTTGTTGTTGTCATTATTGCATACGCTGATAGAACAAATGAAAGATTGTTTCTTCTTCAAGTTCATGGAAAGTGCAATTATTAATTATTATTAATTCTAAACTTTTCTTTTCTTTTTTTTCAGGAAATATTCAATGCAATATTCTCAGCTCTTTTACGTTATTACTAAAACCAAGATGGTAATCCCAGACACACGAAAAATCTCGCGAGAGTCAAAATTATAATCCAAACCATGACCTTTTCCTGGCCCTAACCAAATGTGTTTGTCTCTAAATCTCAACAGATGTCAACCACAGCGTTGGTACGTTATAAAACATCATTACTTTGTGCAACATGCACAATGAATAAACAACCTGTAAAAATCTCGCGAGAGTCCCTCAAATCTAGGGTTCCCACCTAACCACGACGATTAATGACCGGCAGAGGGCGCCGTTGCAAAGGAATAGAAGCCCTCTTATTCACACCAAGTCTATACTGAAAAAGAATCTCTTGAATAATATCCTGTATATTTCTTTCTTTTGGATCTGGGCCTAAATTTGTCCACATAACATGATTATTAGTGTTTTTACCATTTAATTTTTTTTCTTTCTTTTTTTTAACATGTAAAGCAAGCTTTCGGTTAATAAAAAATTCCCATTTGATCATAATTGTCATATATTAAAAAAAGAACCTCAGAAAAACAATCAAGCGTAACAGGAAGTACTCTATACAATAAAGCAAATTCATTAAATTGTTTATACAACTTACAGAACTCTAACCCTTAAGATCAACAGCTAGGACATTCAAATTTACTTTATATCGTATTACGTAATATAAATTATGCAATTGAATGCTTATCAACACTTTGCAATGTCCAATGTGGGGATGTTGTTCTATGTTTTGGTCTGTTTGTTTGTTTAGCAAAAAATGACAAACAATCAGGTGTGGAGTAACAGCACATGTAAAACAAATTTAAATGACAAATACATATAAGAACATGAGACTGAAATAGTGAAAGAAGACAATAAATAAATAAACAAATAAATGAATAAATATTGTACTGTAATGTAAGTGATTTTTTGTGTGTCTGTTGCAATAAATCAGTTAGCAGGCTATATCATCTGTGAGATTTTGAAGAGTGTACTTCCTTAGCTTTGTTGGGTGTCCCTCTATCTGCCTCCGTTAAAGGCATGCATGTGATGTCATCCCCAGCCCCAGTCAGTTTTTATCAGGACAGCTCAGTGTCGCCTCCGACTCTGCTGAGAAACACACTGAGGGACTACTTTTGAAGAAATCACAAAAACATCTGTTTTCTTTTTCTTGCATAGATAACCTGTCAGACTGAAGGATTATTCTGCAAAAGGTGGCAAACTGTGATATTACTTTTCTACAGCTGCAAAGGTAAGTTTCTTTAAAAGTTTAAGTTCGTCAGCATGTAGACTGAGATTACTGTTCAAGAACTGTGGTTACAGTTCTCAAAGCAGCTCAAATATTCCTTTTTCAAACATCCCACTGAACTAGAAATGTTATACTTAAGACTATATATGCACATAAAGGTGGTTTCTGATTAAGTACAAATTATATTTAACTCAACTTTGCTGTTGGCAAAGAAAAAGGTGAAGACAAAGTGAAAGAAATCTTTATTTTCTATGTTGTGTATAGAAAAATATCTATTATGATTAGTGGGCCATTCTACTAAATTGGAGCAAACTGCCGTCCCACAACCATAAAGCAAATTTAAAAACTGTGTAAATTCTAGAAGATGTTTATGAAGATAATTATACAGATAATTATCTACTGAAATCCAATAAAATAATATATGAGGTACAGTAAGCTTAAAATAAACATATATATAAAATCATCGTTTGTAGGGTACTTTAAATCAGGGGGTGGCTGTCACAAACCCTAACCCCTGAATTTCAACTTGAATTTGAAAATGATACTAAAATGAATTATGCACATTTTTCCATAGTTAATTTTTTAACAGATCCTCTTGATTTTTTTAAAAGTAAAGTTTTAAAAGTAAAGTTAAAAGTAAAGTCAAAAGAAAAAATACATTTATTTAGTATTTTCTTTGTAAATCATTAAGCATTGGACAACATTTTTATGTCAGGAAGTATGTCTGTGTTCCCTTGTCTCTCATGGTGAGTAGACAGGTGAAGTAAATCTGTTCAAATGTGTGAAAACTGTCACTACCAAAAACCTACTTTCTGCTATGAAGCAAACTTTTTTGAGTGTTATTGCAGAAAACTTAGTTTTTACGTGTGTTCAGTGGTTCAGAACTGTGCTATCTAACCATGTGCTAAATAGCATCTTTGAGATAGGCTCAAAATTAGCTAAAATTGTCACTCCTGAAAAATAACTTGTTCTGGTTGCGACAATGATGTTTTGCTGGTGACAAAGGGAACACTTAATCCTTAATTTGGGAGAAACAAACAAAATTTGGTCCCAGTCATGCAAATCAAAAGTATATTAGCATAAATTAAAAATGTCAGTCGATTATTGAAATGCCTGCACTTTACATCCAATAAAGTTGGGACATTTTGTAAAACGTAAATAAAAACAGAATGTAATGATTCACTAATCATTTTCGACTTGTATTCAACTGAATAAAGTACAAAGTGGCACAGTGGAGGTGTGTTAGTGCCCATGGCATCATGGGTAATTGTCACACCTGTGAAGGCCCCATTAATGCTGAAAGGTACACACAGATTTTGGAGCGACATACGCTGCCATCCATCTTTGTCTTTTTCAGAGACGTCCCTGCTTATTTAAGTAAGACAAGGACTGTAGAGCATCGACTTCAACAATTAGTGTCCTCGATTCCCAAACACTTCCTGACTGTCTTAAAAAGAACAGCTGATGTAACACAGTGGTAAACATGCCACTGTCTCAACTTGTTGGAATGTGTTGCAGACATCAAATTCAGACTGAGTGTGTGTTTACAAAAAATAATAAAGTTAATCACTTGAACATTAAATATCTTGTGTCTGCACTGTATTCAATTGAATATAGGTCAAAAAGGTTTTGGCAAATCATTCCATTCTGTTTTTATTTACATTTCACACTAGATCCCTAATCTTTTGAAATTGGGGTTGTAAATAGTCTCATAAATGATGTTTAAAAATTTCTGAAAATACAATATGAGAAATAACTGCACATTCCATACATATAACATTAGGGGAAAAGACTGAATCAATTAGAATGGCTTGATATAATTTCCTATACATACCTGCCTCTTTGTGTGAGTATTAAACTGTGAGAAAATGTATTTATACCCCAAAGCACATGAGCAGAGATTATAACAAGCTACTTAGTGTGCTGCAGAAGAGTGTAACCCTCTGTGGATCTGGACACATGACTATATTTCACATTTAAGCACGATATATTCAGACAGTCCAGGTGTAAACTGAGGAGAGCGTAGTGCTAAATGCATGAAGAGACTGCGTTACAGCTTCTAAATTCTGACCACATGTTTACTGATTTCTTTAAAGCAAAAGAAAAAAGAAATGCCAAGAGATATTCTGTCACACCTAACAAGTAAAATCTGCTCACATAAAGTTGTAAAATGGGATTTCGCAGACCAATGTGTTTTTAATAAAAGATACTTGACAGAGTAAAGAGTGTAAATCCTGGTGTTCTGGGACAGACGACCCACACAATAAGGGAGTAACTCCACACTGAGTTATTAAGTGTCTTTGTGAGCCATTAGAGAGGAATACTGTGTGTCTCTGGGTGTGATCGAGAAGATATTAATCTTATAAACTGACGAAAGTTTCCTGAATTAGCTCAATAAAAAAAACACATAATTTCAAGGCGGCTGTCTTCACAGATTCTTTAAGCTTTGAATCAAAGTCTTTCTCTTAAAGGAGAAATCTGTAATATATTAACTGTCATAAATAATAAAATGATCATGATATGTCATCAGAGATTAAGGAAACACGACAGCTGCAGTGTTCTCCTTTAAAACTTCATAGAAAGGCTAAATACACTCTTTAGGTTCCAAAAAGGTTCATCAGGAAGGGCTGAGGTTCCACTCAGAACTATTGGCTTCTGAAGAAACCTTTTTGGAAAAAACTATTGGTAAAGCATTCTTTGTAAAAACCCTTTTCAACTGAAGAACCTCTTTTGGGAAGAAAGAGTTCTTTAAGGGTTAGTGAAATCATCAAAGAACATTTTATTATGGTTCCACTTGAAACACTTTAAGACTTCAGACTTTCTACCAAGAGCTCAACACAAAGTGTTCTACATAAATCCTTGGTACCCATATGGGAGTTTCTTTTCTGAGAACCCCTTATATTCCAAAGTTTTTTATCTAGAACCCACACAGGGGGTTCTACCAAGAACCCTTTTACAGTTTAAGAGTCTTATCTAGAACCCATGTGGGGGTTTCTACAGAGAACCCTTAGGTTTTAACTAGAACCTACCCAGGGGGTTCTACCAAGAAACCCTTTTATATTTCAAGTGTTTTTTTTTCTAAAGCCCACCCAGGGGCTTCTATGAGAACCTTTTATATTCCAAAGGTTTTTTGGATCCCACCCAGGGGGTTCTACTGAGAACTTTTATTATATTCTAAAAGTTTTACCTAGAACCGTCTGTGGATTTCTACAGAGAACCCTTTTAATTCCAAAGACTTTATCTAGAACCCACCCAGGGGGTTTAACCAAAAATCATTTTATATTATGGTACATAGAACCCTTGACTTCAACAATCCTTGAAGAACTCTTTCTTATAAAAACGGTTTATTGGATGAAAAGAGTATTTAATGGAACAGTTAGTCATACAAAGAACCCTCAATGAACTGTTTCTTCAACAAAGGTTTCTTCAGAAACAAATGGTTCTGGGTAGAACCTCAGGCCTTCATGTTGAACATTTTTGGAACCCTTAGTACTAAAAGAGTAGTGCCAACAGAACCCCTATTTATTCTACTGTTACTATAGTTAGAACTGACATTTTTTCCACTGACTGTCACACCTCTCTGAGCAGGACTCGTTATCTTTAGTGTGGAAAATGTGGAAAAATCTATTTCAGCTCGGTTATTACGATTTTTCCATCTCGTGAGTTTTAGTGAAATGTTGATGAAGTTGTTGTTTGCGTAAGTCTCACACCCCACTTCAATGTTTATTTTTCTAACAGTTTTAATTGCTTAACGTTTGGAGCAGAATACGAATCATTTGGTAACCCAGTGAAACATCAGTGAGTTTGCAGCACATGTTCTCACACATGTTCTGCCACACTGATGTCTTTTAAACTTGCTCAACGTGCATAATAAGCATGCAGGAAGGAAGCCGTGAGGAACAGAGGAAGCAAAAGGCCAAAAAGGGGAGTCCTGCCCTTACAAATTAAAAACACGGGCTTGAAGACATCGTCGTACTGTCACTTTGTTTACATGACTTTTGATTGGGGCAAAGGTGAGAGGAACTGGACATTGTTAAAAGTAAAAATTAACCTACATCCGCTATATGGATTATTGTTTCACTTAACAATATAAACTGTAAAAATCAAATAGCTGATTTCTAATTTGGGGATAGAAACTGAACTATACAAGGCAGTTTTTGTCATCTAAACATAATGATAGGCTAGAGGTTTATAAATGAAAACGTAGAATTTTAAAGACTTGATTGTACAGTTTGGGTGTGACAGTGCAGAGCATGTGACCTGGAGTTTGGCTCCAGCGCTTGTCGACACATCATGTGTTGGATCACGTCGACAGCTGCTGCAACTCAGGAAGCATTTTTCTGATTGAGCTCTTGGGGAAACTATTTGGAGTAGTGCTAACATTTTTACCTGTTCCTCCAAATCGCATAAAAATAACTTCAAATGAAACAGAAATAGGAGTGAAAATTAATGCTGGGTTGTTTCAAAACGGATTAATTTTGTGTGGTTTCTCTTATGAGACAAAAAAATCACAAATACTATGTGTTTTCTTTGTCCAAGTGTCTTTTGTTTTATTGCACAGATTATAACGTCTTAATATGTTTTTGCAGATGGATTTAAAATGCCTCATGTTTCTCCTGGTCCTCTGCGTCCTCAATAAGGTAGCCTTGTTTTTGTATCTGAACCATGAGTTGTTTGTTTGAAATATGCTGTTTTTTAGCTAAAGTACTAAAGTAAAAGTATTTGCCTCTTAAAAGCAGCACTCTCCCCTTTCTTTCATTTGAAACTCCTTATCTGATTGGCTGAATATTATTATCCTCCAGTCCTTAAAGGGACCTGTGAATTGAATAATAATGTCCAAAATCAAAGCAGCAGGAGCTGAGATACACTAAATTTCAGCTCTTGTTCTGGGTCAAACTTGATCCTACACTTCCCATAATGCAACTTGAGAGCATCTCTTGTTAGACTACCTAGTAAATATCCATGTCTTAATGCCGCTTGTGCAACATTCTCAGACTTTTAGTGGTAACACTTCATTTGAAAGGGTATGCATAAGACTGTTATTACATGTTACATGTCATGACACCTGTCATGAACCTGAAGCAGTCTTTATGAATGTTTATGACAGTCATTTGATCTATTGTGTAATTTTTAATGCAAAGTTGACATTGTTTGAAATGTATTTGTTATGACAACTTGACATTAATCAAGCAAATAATATCTTTGTCATGACAACTTAACATTAACCATGATATAAGTATCTGTTATGGCATCTCTTAATCAAGGCATGAATATCTTTGTTATGACAACTTTAATCATGTCAAGTTGTCATATCAAACACATTATTTTCTTGGTTAATGTCAAGTTGTCCTGACAAAGACATCTTAAATGTCAACTTTGCATTAAAAATGTCATTGACTGAATGGCACTTAATGACAGCAGTAATAAACATTCATAAAGAATAATAGAATATAATAAAGAAGACTTCGTGTTCATGTCAGGTGCTGTGACATGGTTATGACAGTCTTATGCAAACAGGGCCACAGAAGGCATTCTACTATTCTCTCACCTGTGAAATATAGATTCAATGAATGCTATGATGAAATATAAATGATCTATATCTGATCAATACCTGTGGCTGAACTGATGGTTGTAGTCTCATGTTGTATGTTTGTGTGTCTGTGTGTGTTTGCGTGCTGAAACCTCCCTAATAACAGCTGCTTGTGGCTTCGAGCCCTGAGAACGATTATCAGGAGCATCTGAATCATCGGGGCGAACATCAAGTGACGCGGAACCAAATCGCCATGGCCCAGTACGAATGTTTCCAGCGGATTGTGAAAGAATCCCACCAGAAAACAAAAACAACAGGTGAGAAAGCGACGGCTCAGTGGAAGAGAGTTTCATGTTAATATTTTCCACTGCATGCATTGCTACATATTAGTTTGTGTGTGTGTTTGTGTGTGTGTGTCCTTTGTTGTCAGGAGGGTTAGAGTGCAACACAACGTGGGACGGCTGGCTGTGCTGGGATGAAACTGAAGCTGGTGTGACAACAGAGCAGAGCTGTCCAGACTATTATCACGACTTTGACCCTCATGGTAAACTTCTTCGACGTCTCAGATTTATCAATTCAGCAACAATATATTAACCATGACTAACTTTACTACCCTTTAATATTTAGAATAATGTTGAATGTGAAACAACCCTTTTTGAAGCCTCGAGTCTGGCATTATCAGGGTGGCCATCTTAGGTTTTTTTTTTTACTGCGACTTTGGCAGTGCTTGGCGTTGGCTCGTCTGTTCAGCAGGAAATAATGTCTGCCTGCCTTATTGCGGCTAAAGAGCTAAAGAGTACACTGAAATATATTTATGAAAATGTTTTAGGCAAGAAATAGAAAAGAAAGAAAAAGAAAATCACATCTGTATCACTTCATAACCCGAAAAATTTGGATGTTTTTCACGTTAAAACAAATTATTTTGATGTTATTACGACATACATGCAAAAGAAACTTTTCTTGTAACAACAATATATTATTTATCTTGTTAAAACATGAAATGTTTCACATTGTAGCGAGTCATTACAAATCTTTGTTAAATATAGCAGACTGTTGCTATGGCCGCAATTCTGATCATAGACTCTGGTAGAGCAAGTAAATCATCTAAAATTATATTTTAATTAATATTTTGTGTCAAATTATTCTTTTTTTAAGTAAGCAGCTGTGTATGAAGCGGGATAATGCACATTATTGCAAACTAAAATGTAAATAAAAACAGAATGCAATGATTTGCAAATACATTCTGACTTGTATTCAGTTGAAAACAGAGCAATATTATATATTATATTGCAAATACACACTCATTCTGAATTTGATGCCTGCAACACGTTTCAAAAAAAGTCACAGTAAGAGTCAATGTTGTGGAACCTTCAAAAAAACGCACAATTTTGGATCTTTGGACATTTCAAATTGTTTGTGTAAATCACTGCATTCTGGTTGTATTTAGGTTTTACACCACGTCCCAACTTTTTTGGAATTGAGGTTATAAATGCAAAAAAACATAACTTTGGATTTTCGGGAGGGTTACATGTCGGTGAACTATGGAGAAAGCTGCTTCGCTCTGCTAACTTTAATTGATGCTATTTCAGATCAGCAAGGTCTGTTGTCTCTTTGCAGCCTGCTTCATGTTTTTTTTACACCTTATTTGTTCACAGCGATGGCGTCCAAAGTCTGCACAGAGACAGGCGAGTGGGGACGCCACCCAGACAGCAACAGGACGTGGACAAACTTCACAAACTGCAAAGACAACACCATACATCATGGGACAGTAAGGAGGAATAAAGACAATAACAGAATAAAGAAAGGTGCTCTATAAATCAGCTTTGGTTGCGAAGTTGCATTAATTTTTTTTTTTTCTTACAGTCGGCCATGACTCACTTCTACTTGGTCATGATTGGTCATGGCCTGTCACTGGTGTCTTTGCTCATATCATTAGGAATATTCTTCCATTTTAAGTAAGTGTGGCACAGCTTTCTTTTATTTTCCCCTTTATATTTTTACATAATCTTAAACCTTTTGTGTTTTTTAAGCCATGTATGTGAAAGGACTTTAAGGATCTCTTAAAAAATTACTTATTACACATCTGTAAAGCTAAATAAATGATTTATTTGAGGGACGGTTCAGATTATTTGAAGATAAACAATGCACTGTTGTGAACATGTCAGAAAAAAAGGTATTTTACTCACTTAAATAAAGTTCACTGACAAAAATCTGTATCAGTTTAAGTGTACACTATTTAGAATATTTTCACTGCTTTACTTTGCTGTCAGGTGTCCTTTTATGACAGGGAACTGCAGTAATATAAGCCAAATATCACTCTCTCCAAACCAACCAAACTCCATAGGCCAAATCAGTAATTTTACCACACAGAATACAGGAGTTGCAGGTCAATGGCTGCCTCAGTCTGTTTGTTTGTTTGTGTTATTGTGTGAGTTCGGTGAATCCAAATTAACCTCTTTGAACACTGAAGTCACACAGTAACACAAACAAATGAACAGATTGATGCAGCGGTAGACCAGCAACACCTGTCTTCTGTGAGGTAAAATGACTGATTTTGCCTATGGAGTTTGGTTGGTTTGGAGAGAGCAACATTTGGCTTATGAGATGGCAGTTTCTCACCAGAAAAGGCTGTCTGACAGCACAGACAAAATTAAATTAGGTTTTTAAGCAGGCAGTTGAATCAGTATCAAAAGATGTGTCTCTTCTTCTGCTGCCTTCAGGAGTCTGAGCTGTCAGAGGATAACCCTCCACAAAAACCTCTTCCTGTCATTCGTGCTCAACTCAATCATCACTGTCGTCTGGCTCACGACAGTGGTGAAGAAAGAGGGACACACGTATAACGATTCTGTGAGCGATTTTTGCACTTTGTGTAAAATCTGCACTGGCATTCGGTTAATCACTGAAGCCATGACAGCTCATACTGCCTTTCCCTTGCAGGCGAGCTGTAAGCTGGTCATGTTCATCCACCTGTACCTGCTCAGCTGTAACTACTTCTGGATGCTGTGTGAGGGCATCTACCTGCACACACTGATTGTTGTGGCAGTGTTTGCAGAAAAGCAGCATCTCATGTGGTATTATCTGCTGGGGTGGGGTAAGTAAGCATTTATGCAAATATTTCATTATGGCTGGGTTTCACCAACAAGGATTAATTTCTCAACCAGATTAAATCGTGATTTAACTTCCAATTATGTCACACCAAACTTTGAAAGTATCTTAAAATGAACAAAGATTAAATTAAAAGCGCTCTTTAAACCTCACTCTAGGTTTTTACTGTAAATCTAGACTACTTACACATATGGATGCTTAACTTGTAACATGGCAAACAATATAACTTTTTGTTAACTTTTATCTTATTTCAGTGTATTAGTTTTTAATTGTGCAAAGGAGCTCCTCTCAATTTTAAATCTGGATGTACTTATTTTAAATATAGGTTTACTCATCTCTAATTAGAATTAATCATGACTAAATCAGTATTGGTTGGTGCAGCCCAATCCATGTGCATTTCTCTGGTGACACTCAGATATCATATGTTGTGATTTGATTGTGCAGGTTTTCCTCTCGTGCCAGCTGTGATACATTCAACAGCACGCCACTGCTACTACAATGACAAGTGAGTCATCTCAGTCGTCACCTCCACACTGTAGCTACATCATGTGTTTTCTTACCGTATGATCTGACGATCTGGTCCATGCATTCACAGATGTTGGGTCAGCTCAAACACTTCCTTGCTGTACATTATCCACGGCCCCATCTGCGCTGCGCTGGTGGTAAGCACCGAACCCCTGTGGGAAATCCAGATTTACTTTTTTACTAAAGAGGTAGTACAATAGTACATTAGTCCAGTCAGAGTTACAAATTTTCTAATGCTTTACACATACTGTACACATAAAGTAGAAAATGTAGCCCTTTAAACATATTTTTTTGTTGCAGTCCAGAGCTGAGTGTGTCAAATTGGCAAGTTTTAAGTGCAGTTTCTCAGATAATAATAATAGTTTTTATGTCTAGTATTTAGATGATATTTAAAGAAACTGTTAGACTAACTTTCTGATGAGACAATGTGACCTTTCTTGTTACCTTTCTTCCCGAAATCAGTGTAATTGTGTCACAGGAATAAGATACCAAGGCACATTTTTGCCCTCAGTCTGGTCAGCTTCAAAGTGCACCATATTATCAGCTGGACGTGACGTTCTTGGCGAGTCAAACACATTCCTTTAGAAATCTTTTAGGAATCGCCCTGTCCATTTTCATTTTCTGTTTTTGTCCTTTGTCTTACATGTTTAAATGGTTTTCCTTGAGCTGTGCTGGGGTTTCACCCAACATCCATTTCAAGTTGCTGCATTTTAAAGTTGTTTTTTGTATCAAACTGAATGCCTTTTCGATTCCAGGTGAATCTTTTCTTCCTGCTGAACATCGTTCGGGTTCTCATCACCAAGCTGAGGGTGACACACCAGGCTGAGTCCAGTCTCTACATGAGGGCTGTGAGAGCCACCCTCATCCTCATCCCTCTGCTCGGCATCCAGTTTGTCCTGCTCCCCTACAAGCCTCAGGACCACTGGGTCTCTGAGATCTACCTGTACGTCATGGAAATCCTCATGCACTACCAGGTCAGTATATCCACCACATGCACAAAACATGCAAACCAGTTTGTTTAACTTAATACAAATCATTAGTACATGATATTAAAAGCTCTGCAGACTTGTTGTGCAACTGTCCAGTGGGAATATCCTTAATTTTGCAATGGTGGTTGAAAATATGACAAATATTTCTAAAATAAGAGCATGAACATGTGGCACCGTAAACTCTATTTTTGCAGGCTCTTGTGCAGCTGTTCGAGCTTAAAGGATCTCCTATCTTGTGTTTTCTCTCACAATGTTTTTCACACGCAGGGTCTCCTGGTTTCTACAATATTCTGCTTCTTCAACGGGGAGGTGAGTCATGAGCACGATTCATCTTTGTGACAATAGTCAAGCTCGGTGACCAGGACCCAAAAACGCAGATTTGCGACCATGTGGGTGGGCAGGCACAGGTCACAGACAGAAAGCAGTCCAACAGATCCAAAAGTGTGAGCAAAATCCACAGTCCATGAAATTAGAAGAAAGTCCAAAACTGAAGGGAGACACCAGGAAAAATACTAGGGCACTTGACGCAAAGGACAAAGATGAACTGGCAACAAAAGAAGGAAAACACAGGGCCTAAATACACAGGGAACTAATCAGGGACAGGTGAAACAAATCTGTGATAAAAATTAAAGTAAAAAAAGAAAAAGATAGGAAGTACAACAACAGAAAATAAGAGGGAAGGCAAGAACTTCAAAATAAAACAGGAAACAGTTTAACTAAAACGCCAAACCATGACGACTTTGCCACCAGACAGCCTTTTCTAACAGGAAACTGGCATTATATAAGCTAAATATCACTCTCTACAAGCCAACCAAACTCCATTGGCAAAGTTAGTGACTTTACCTCACAGAACACTGGAGTTGCTGCTCTACCGCTGCCAAAGTTTCCCAAAGTCACACAGTAACACAGAAAAGCTAACCTACTGAGGTAGTCGTAGTCCAACAACTCTTCTGATAAAATGGCAAATGGTAAAATGACTGATTTAAAAACCTTCCAATTGCAGCTGATCACAGACAAACTCAGTATAAAAACAAGGCACGCCCATTCTTTCTCTTTGGCGACCTTTACTTGAAGTTCTCCCAAAGATAAGTTTCTCATTGTGTCTTTTCTTGCAGGTCCAGAGCGTTCTACGGAGGCACTGGAATCAGCAACGGATGCAGTTTGCCGGCACGTTTGCCAACGCCGACTTCTTCCGCTCAGCCTCCTACGTGGCATCGTCGCTCACGGAGGTCCACCGCTGCTACAGCATCGAAAGCCACACCGAGCACATGAACGGCAAGAGCTACTCAGATATATTCAGATCGGACAGCCCTTTCGTGTGAAGGTGGCCCTCGACGTTCAGCACTGGAAGCTCAGCGCTCACTGTTTCTTTCACTCTTTGCCCAAGATGTTACAAAGATTGATGTCACTGTTTTCTTGGAGTTACACTACTGTTGGTGGCAACTGAGTACAAACTTTTCGTTTGTTTGACATCTTTTCCATCTTTTCCAAGTTTTTTTTTTTTTTAAGTTTTTGACTTTTTGTAATCAGTATTACCAAAACAGAAGGAGCGTGAGACCAAAGACACCGTTTCATCATTATATACATTCCACGAATGCCGGAAACAAGGAATCAACCAGCCTGAATGTAAAGCATTAACACGAGGAGTTTGTGCTTTTTTTGCATTGTGTGGAATAAACTTGAAGAGCGTCCGATGAACAAGAAGCTGTACTGTTACGATCTTGCAAAGAGTGAAGTTCTGATTTTTTTTTCTGGCCATTTCAAGGATGCAATATGAAAATAGGTAATTATTGGTGAGGGTTTTATGGAAAGGAAGTGCATGAAAAGCCTGTTTCACAGTCTCGCAGTCAAGTTGTAGGCACATAATTCTGCTGTGGGACTTCTTTAATGAGCCACGGTTGCTAAGACTTAGCTTAATGGTTAGCTTGATTAGCAAAGAAGGGGGTTAGAAGGAAAGCAGTGAGATTCTTTCTGCCCAGAGAGACAAACTTTATGCCTTCAAGAAAGTAAGAGTTATGGTTGTCACGCTGACAGAATTCCCCCTGCAGCAACTTAGGTGGGCTCAACCGCACAGTATGCAATATTAGCACCATCCTTTTGTTTGTTCTTGCAGATGACTTCATTTATGATAAATGAATGAAGTAATTTGGTGCAGGCCTCACCTCACTGCCCAGCGAGCAACAGAATGGTCTGAGCAAGCTAACTGCTGGGTGCAAGTCATTTTTACAAAACATTGCAAATGAATTCCTGCAGTCTGACCATGTCTTTTCCACACATTGCTATATCATTACCAACAGAGCATGTCTATCAAGTAAATTTAATGCTACATACAGTAGCAACACACACATATACTGGTGTAGAGCAGAGTGGGCTTGTATATAACAGCACAGCTAACACTAGCTGAGCTAACGTTAGCACGATAGTACAAAGTTACAGTTAGGTATCAAACCTACAACTCTTGTTATGTGTTTGGCTGACACTTTTTCTTGACTGACCCTCAATATTACAACATTACTCCAACAATAAAGTACAATCACTTCACTAGTTAGTACCAAACAGAACTAAACATGTAAAAAGTAAAAAAAAAAAGTATAAACACACTAAAATAAAGAAATAAACAGCTAGCTTGCTTTGCTAAATGTCAGTTTTGCTTAGCTACTTCTGAATTAAAGGCATGATCCCTTGCAGAAAGTTTTCTAGTATGTGTTATTTCCTTTAGCTAAGTTTAAAACAGACATTTAGTTTCACAATACCATGTTTTCAGAAACATAAGGTTAACTTTGTCTCATCACGTCTGGCTTGGTGATAGCCGCAGTATCTTTTAAGTTAATGCTTTGTTAGGCTCACTGTGTTTTTTGCTACATATCTGATTATTCCAAAATGCTGGAGAGATGATTGTGAGATGGTCACAGATGGAGATGTGACTGAAAAGTGCATGTGTTTGTACATATATTTGAGTGAATATAACATATATCAAGGCACAAAATATGAATTGTATTTAGATATGTATTTTCAAGTCAGTTAGGAACACATCAACATATATTACTCACGTTACATTTTGAAAAGCCCACAAACTGCAGCTGGTTATCAATAATATTTCAAAAAAGAGTGAAAAAGTCACATTACATGTTTTTAGATAACTTATCTTAACTTCTCTTTTGTGTCCAGGAATTTTGATTCATTGATTTGACAGTTTGCATTGATAATTACAATCACCACTACTACTACTGTTATCAACATCCAATAATTCTACAGTAAGACTGGTTTACACCAACAAAGATTAATTTAATCCAATATTAGTTTTCACCATTACTAGCAAAACTAGGTTTAAAATGAGTAAATTCAGATTTCAAATTGAGCAGAGCTCTGTCGGACAATTAAAACTAATCTCACCTTGTTAAATCCAAGTTTAGTGATTTCAACCAAAATTAAATAGAGTTGAATCAATATGGAGATCCTTGCTTACCAAAGTTAATATAAATAAATAAAAACGTAAATTTGAGCACTGTTAGGATCAAGTAAATATAAAAGACTAAAAGTTAACTTTTGGTTGCTCTTTATTCCTTGACAAAACCTTAACTTGTTAGCTAGCTGGCTAAAAAAAAAAAAAATTGAAAAAGTTGATGTTGGCTAAAAATTTAACATTGTTACATATGTTACATTATTTTGAAGTTAGCTCAAAAGTTAATCAGCCAAGTCTCCTCCTTTAAGAAAAACTTTAAAAGTTAAACTTCCTGAAGTGTTAATGTAAAATTTATACTGGATCACTTTTTAAATTGGAGTTTAAAGTTTTGGTGTAACCGATTTAGATTTAATTATAGGTTTAGGGGTGAAATTAAACTTAGGTTTGAGTACAGAATTAAATTTAATGTTTCTTAATTTTAAGCTAGTGTTTGTGTAACATAAATTAAGTTAAACCATGATTTGATTGGGTTTAAAAATTAACCCTTGTTGGTACAGCCCAGCCTAAATGTGATCAAGTCTATCACCTCCAGTTAGAGATAAATGGGAATTTTCCTGTCAGAAAGCTGCTGGTTTCAGCCTTCTGAAACAGGAATTACACATCAGTCTCTTATACTTTACTAATATAAACTTTTTTTTGCTGTGAGTTACATGAGACCAGTATGAAGCTACAGCCGGCAGCCGGTTTGCTTAGGTTAGCATAGCATAATGACTGGAAACAGGGGGAAACAGCTAGCTTAATTCAAACTAATTCCACTTACTGACACAAAATATCAAGTATTATTTTGCGAAATGCCAAACTATTCTTTTGAATGTGCAGCACTGAACCCTAAATTATTCAAGCTAAAATACTTTTTCTTTCTTTCTCTGTTGGAATCAGAATATGTCTGCTATTCATAATACTGTATGTGTACTATAACAATTTACAAGACTGGGTGGTTCGGTCTATATGAATTTTAGGCTACACTGATTTCTGAACTGATTTTTAGTAATTTAGTTTTGTATTTTGCTATAAAACAAATAAAGTTGGTGGATGTGCTCCTTAGTGGGTACACATTCAGATAGGCTATTTATTGTATATTACACTGGATATATATATTTACAAGGCTCTAATGTCTAGTTGATGGCATTAATTTCTTAAAGGTATAGTTGAACATTTTGTAAATTACACTTTTTTGCTGAGTGTGAGATGAGTAGATTGATACCACTCATGTGTCTGTACGGTAAATATGGAGATACAACCAGCAGCTACTTAGCTTAGCTTAGCATAAAGACTGGAAGCAGAGGGGCACGGCTAGCTTGGCTATGACTGAAGATGACTGATTTTGTATAATTAATACATTATTGTATTTGCTTCATCAGTTTAATCAGTGTTTCAGTCTTAACATTTAGCATTCTAGTTGGAGCCAGGCCAGCTGTTTCCCACCGTTTTCCAGTGTATATGCTAAGCTAAGCTTGTGGCAATAAAACGAATGAGTGTATTTTCCAAAATGTTAACATATTTCATTAAAGAAAACTTCTTAAAAAGGAAAAACTAGCTTGAAGTGGTTTGCAGACATTTGTATTAGTTTGAAATACACTGAATATTAATAATAAAAGGGATTTGTAGCGTTATTGACATGGAACACACAAGTTAACTTGCTAGCTTTCTCTGGAGTTTTCAACCATATTCCATTGCCTTCTTCAGTAAATGGAACTTCTTCTACTTTTTTGCCTTATCATGTCATTTACGTTATTTTGTGTCTTGTTACGCCTTTTACATTGTTTTTAATCTGGTTACTTCACTTGTAGTCTCATTACATTTTTTTTGTCTCATTATGTCTTTTATGTTGTTTTTTGTCTTGTCACATCTTTTCCGTCTTGTTATGTCTTTTTTTTTGTCTTGTTATTTCTTTAATGCTGCTTTTGTTATATTTCATCCGGTTACACCTTTTTTTTTTGTCTTCTTCTGTCTTTCACATTGTTTTTCATCTTGTTACTTTATTTTTAGTCTTATTAAGTCTTTTTTTGTCTTGTTACGCCTTTTATGTTGTTTTTCATTTTTCTTTTTTTTTTTTTCTGGTTACGTCTTTGTCTTGTTACATCTGTCGTGTGTGATATCTACTGATGGATACACCAAGCAATCATCTTTTCCATGTGTCAAGGTTCCATCCATTTTGAATGAAATCTGTATTGATGTTGGGAAGGCGGCACAGGATGATGCAAAATAAAAAGAATCAATAATTCACTGTAAATGCATTAAAAGTAAAATAATAAGCCTCTTTTGAGAGAACAGATATTTGTGTCTAAAATGGAGAGAATAAAAGTAAGAAATTGTTACAAAAATAAATCTAGCACAGTAACAAAGTATTCGTACTTCTGCAAAAAGCTCATAAGTGTACCGTGATTTTTAGATACTTTATCCTAGATATGATTTTCCATCATCAATAATGAACCTTGTTGTGAAAGAAAAATAGATGTGTGTTTTTGTTAGTTTGCGCTCACGTCGTATGTGTTGTCTTTATCTGAGTCCCAGTCTTAATCTAATTTTCATTTTTGTAACATAGTTTTGTCAATAAATCCAGACAATGCCTGTTTGTACTGAAGTAATAATGCTGTAAATAAAAACAAACTTTCAGATTCAGGAGAAGCGTTTCTGTTTCTTTTGTTTGTTTTTTTATTGTTCCCATCTCATTCCCATCCAAGACAAATGAAAGAAAACATGTAAGTGTATTTTCTTTCCCACATTTTAATTAAGGGTGGGATTTCCTTGTCTGACCTTAGAAAATGTCTCCCACTGAAATGAATATTGTTTCCAGACAAAGCAGGGCGTGTTACTGTCTGTTCCTCGGCCAAAACATATATGTGAGCAGGTACAATTAGGAAATCCCACAGGAAAAGTGCTATATCTATCCCTGTGGTGCATCATTTATCAAATTCAGAGCAGAGAAGCTGCAAAATCACTTAACGTACCGATTTTCTTTAAAGTGATAAATACATCCATCTGCGAACAGACCACATGATGATCAAAAGCATGTGTGCATTGTGCGTGACCGTTTATCACTACAAGTAATATTTACGAGCTACTTGCACGCCTTTCGTAGACACAGCCTCAATCCACAAAGTACTCTGGGATCCGCGGTTTTTGGACAGTGCATGTGTTTTGTTTGTATTTGCGCTGAACATTAAACATCTGTGTCTGGTTGCATAAAACCACAACCAGGTTTCTTTAAAGTTTTTTAATCTAAGGATGCCTTCGTAAAATGAGTTGCATGAAATCATCCTAATGGTTTCCTCAGGATGTTGCAATGGAGAACCCTTTAACCTTTAGGCTTAGTGTTTTAGGGTTATTAGCGATGATTTTCCTCCAAAACTTTTAGGGGATCCATAACAGTCCCCTGAAACAAATAAAATATTAAAAAAAAAAAACATGCGGACATGTTACATATTGTGGCTTTAAATTTGAAACTTAAGCTTGTTTACCTATCACAACACTACCCGACAAGTCCCACCTTCCCGTATTTACTTCAGTGGAAATCAGAGCAGTGGATGCATTGCAGGTTTCCTGTTTCTAAGAATACATCGCCATTGAACTCTTGATCCGTCAGCTCTTGTGTGCTGGTAGCAAACACTTCCTCAGTCTCATGACTAACACTTGTTTACTGCCTCAACATCCGAATGCCTCCGCTGAAACTTAAAGCATTTAGCCGATGTTTGGCGTCCAGAGGGTTGCAGTTCTGTGCGTTTGTCAGGGACGTTTCCACAGGACATGACTGAAGGAGACATAATTGTCCCACATGGTGACAATCTTGCAGATGTGGCTGCAGAAATGAAGTAAATGATCATGTAAATCTGCTCCGCGTTCTCAGCTTTAATTTTGTATTTACTGTCGCTGTCTGATGCACTAATCTGGGGTAATTTCCCCAGCGTGAGAAACAGACCTTAATGAACTCATGTAAGACGTCTGACTCAGTATGTCATTCGCCTCATGATGATGACTCCAGACTGTCTCAAGGCTCTTCAATAGCAGGAAAAAATACACTGCCTGAATTTAGCAGGTAAGTTGACTCAACAGGTACCAGCTAAATATAGCTGGGACTTTGTGTAAAACATAAATAAAAACAGAATGCAATGATTTACAAAAAAATTTTGACCTACATTCAATTGAATACAGCACAAAGACAAGATATTAAATGTTCAAACTGATTACTTCTATTGTTTTTTGTAAATATACAGTCATTCTGAATCTGATGCTTACAACTGATCTATTATTACCTGCTTTTGGTCTTTTAATTCCACTGCTGACGCTGTTAAAATCCTTTATGGACTTCTAACTCTGCACTCCTCAAGTTCTTTTTATTCTTTGATGCCGTTTTCATGAATGAACACTTCCTGACATATTGGGCAGGAAGTGTAGCCGTTAATTACGCTAATTTACAAGTCTTGTGCAAGTGCGCTCCAAAACACACATGTGGATCATTTACACAATTATCTGAAATTACAAGCGTTTGCTGAATCTGACATGGCGTGTTCGTATAAGCCCCGCATATGAAAAAAGCAAGAGAAATTTAAACACAGGTGCTACCAGTGATACTAATCAAGGTCCTGTTCCATTTAGTGTAGCAGAGCCTTTGCAGAATAGCAGCACTCTGACTCTGTTTGACCTGAATGGAATGAAACCTTAATTAGTATCACTGGTAACACCTGTGTTTACTCGACAATTTCATGTCAACATGGCTGCTGTGAAAAACATCTGTCTGCTCTTGGTTCAACTCCTTTGCTTGACCACCATGATAAAAACCATAATGTTTTATTCTGGTTTTATTGAATCTGTTCTATCCTTCTCTTTTATTTGCCAGCTTGGGTCACTCACCTCGAAAAACAGGAACAGGTTAGAAGGAATTATCAGTAATCCAAGTCAAAATCTAGATGAATCTCTCCTAATTGTTCAAAGTCAGAGCCGCAAAGAGGGCCCAGTCAATCCTCACTGACCCGAGTCACCTTTTGTTCAGTGAGTTCAGGTTGCTTCCTTCTGGTTGCAGATATAATCTGCCAAGATGCAGGACCAACAGCTTTATGAACTCACTGATCCCTGCTGCTGTTGCTCTTATAAATCACATTATGTAATTCTTTGTTTTTGTGTGACTTTTATGTATACTGATTAGTGTGATGATTGTATCACTGCAACAAATTGCCCCTCAGGGATAATAAAATTTATCTTGAACTTTATTTCAATTCCTAAGACCCGCCCCTTTTCGCTGTCTGCCCCAATAACAGTTGAGCAAGTCTGGTATGGCAGAACCTCAGTCAACTTTCTTCTTTCCTGTTGTCTGTACTTAAACATGCCACGTGTGAGTCTCATCTATGCTGAAAAGAAAACCAAATTTTGAATTTGGTTAAAAGATGCTGCTGACAGACCTGTAAAAGTAATGAACACATTCACATCTTAAGTTAGCTACTGATTTCTCAAATCAAGGGATCCCTTCTCGACACAGCCTTAATCTACATCAACTGTTTGCTAGCCAGCTTGCTAACAGGACAGTGAACAGACCTGCATATGCAGCATATTTTCACATCTTAAGTAAGCTAATATTAGCAAAATGCTAGCTAACAATTGATGTAGAGTAGCTGGTTAGTTGCTCATGTTAGCTGATAGCTAATGTTAGCAAGACACCAAATAATTTTTGTGCCTAAACCTACCCAAACACCGCATTGTCACATTATAACACATAATTAGTTTGGACAATGTGCACATTGTAGATTAGCTAGCAAGCTATCTACCTAACGCCAGAGTGATTGTTTTAGCCTGAACCATGATCTTTCCCTACTCCAAACCAAGTGTTTCTTGTCCCTAAACCTACCCAGATATTAACCACAATGTCACATTATAAAACATAATTAGCTTGTACAGTGTACATCAATTGTTTGTTCAATAGCTAGCTTGCTATCAGGACGGTTAAAAGACCTTTAAATGTGACATATAGTTATATATTAAGTTAGCTAATATTAGCAAATCACTGGTTAATGATTTATAGCTAATTGCTAATGTTAGCAAAACACTAACTAGCTAGTTAACCTACAGTTGTGACATGAAGGGAACCCCAGACCGGTGAAAGAGAGAGGCTCGCTAATCAAGTGTTTTGATCTTGACAGGATCCGAATCAATAGCAGTTGTTAGACAACTAGCCAACAGGGAAGAAGAAAGTCAACCGAGGTTCTGTCAGGTACCGAGTTCGCTCAACTGTTACCAGTGTACAGACTTAGGAGGGCTCGGTTCATACATATTCATGTAGGTCAAAGAACATGTTGGAGAAACTGGAGCTCAGACAAAATTCATTTGGCAGTCTGAGTTTGTGGGCCATTCAAAATGGATTTTTCCCTCCCTGAAGAAGGAAATTTCCCATTTCCCATTTGTCGTGACGACATCCTTAGAAAACCCCCTTTGAACAAGATATGATGCAGTTTACCTTCCCAGCAGCAGAGGAGGAGGTATGCTAGGAATGCAGAAAGTAAAAAAAGTAGAGCTTCCACAGCTGATCGCAAACACAAGATTGATCATTTAACAGAAAACTAAACATTACAAAAACAAAACTGACATGGTTTCATTGACTGGTGACTCCTGGGAAATGCAGTGAAGAATCATCACCTGTCACACACAGAGCTTCATTTGTATGACAGCTTTACACTTATTAATCAGAAACATGACGGAAGACACTGATGAACTTTTTCTCTCTAAAGGAAGAATGACTGGAACTTAAAAACAATATGCTGCAGCTGTTCCCAGAAACTCGACTTCATTAGAAACCCTCTGGTTAAACCGCACTCACCACACTGCTGCACACACACATACCATCCACACATCTGGCTCATAGCGTGATCTGACCACTTGTGCATGGGGATGTCTCACTCTTGAGAACAATGGAATGAGTTCTTGGCCGTGCTCGTGGGTGTGGAGGGCGTACAGTACAGGGGTTGGGGTGAGCAATGTGGCCCGGCTGTATGGATGTGACCCGGGCCTGGGTGGGACCGCAGGAAGTCTGCCGCTCGCTGCACGGCCCTCTCAGACCGCTGCAGGGTCGTGAATTATCTGAGCAGCTCATCGCACAGTGATGTCAGCACTTGGTTGTCTGCTACTCGCAGCTTTGGTGTTTCTGGAGGGACGTCATGATCAAATGTGTGAATGCATCATGTGGAGAGTTCAGTCCCAGATTGCTGGCCGGGGGTGTACCACTTTTTTTTTTTGGTCCTCTGCAGCTGTGGGCCTACGAAAATGTCATCACCTTTCACCCCAGTGGCAAGAAAAAACTGCCTGATTCCTATCAAATTATAAATTTAAAGTTCTAATGTTGTAGCAGTGATACAAATTTGATGCTGTAGTTAAGGTTTCTGAAAACTTTAGTATGAATTTTGATTTCAAAACAGCTTCTTAACTGCTCTGGTTTCGACTGAAGTTTTAGGATAATCTGGTTTACAGCAATTTTAACCAACTTTTCTATTGGTTATGATTGGACTCAGCCCAGTAATTGCTGCCATCTGGGAACATTGCAACATCACTACATTCTTATAAATAAGGATTTTAAAAGGGTTCTTCCTGATGGGCTGAAGTTCTACCCAGAACCGTTTACGTCTGAAGAACTCTTGATCTTGGATTCTCAAACTGTGGTACACAAATTCCCTTTAGTGGTATGCAGAGGAGTGTCAGATAGTTTAAAATGAAATAAATTAATTTAAGAACATTTAAAACTATCAAAAAACTAGAAAATTTCAAATGAAAAATTACAATAATTTAAATGTAATTTAAAATAAGTTTGTGTGTGTTTTTCCTGTGTTTTTGTTTCAATATTAGCCTGCTATATAGTCCCAATCATGCACGAAGTGTATTCATATGTCTTCCATGATCACTGGTGGCTAAACTGAGTGGACAGACAGTAAGTGGAGGTAAAATTCAGAGACTGAAAGTGAAAAAAACACTGCGATCATGGCTCCAAACTGGAACTATTACAAAGAGGCATATCAGGAGGAAAATATTTCAAATGCTTGTGGCTACAAAATACCAACCATACCAGTGAGGAGATATGACTCCTCAAATTTGCATTAAGTTCGAAGCTGAATAGGGTCAGCCTACAGTACAGTATTTATCACTGGTCATAATGGTGGTACTTGGAGAACTCAATATTTTTTTTATAAACACATACTTACACACTTTGTTGAACGCCCTTAAAGTTTTCTAGTTTAAACTTTTGGAACAAAAAAGATTCTTGGCTGAACCCCTGGATAGGTTCTAGATAGAACCCTTGCAATAAATAAACGAAGCAGAAACAGTATGAAAATGTCATATCACGACTGTAGTGAGTAGTACTGTTATTAGTAGTACTATTATTATTATTGTTACGTCTTTTCTGTTATTTTTCCCTTGTTACATCTTGTTACGTTGTTTTTCATTTTGTTATGTCTTGTAGGTTGTTTTCGTCTTCTGTCTTTTACGCAATTTATATTGTCGCACCTTGTTATGTTATTTTTGTCTCGTTATGTTATTTTTGTCCTCTTGTTACATTGTTTTCATTTTGTTATGTCTTTTAGGTCATTTTTGTTTTGTTATGTCTTTCATGTTGTTTTCGTCTTGTTATGTCTGATTGTATTGTTGTTTGTTGTTATGTATTTTGCATAAGTTTTATCTTGTTACATCTTGTTACATTGTTTTTGTCTTGGTACGTTTTCGTTTTGGTATGTCTTTTAGGTTATTTTCTACCTATGTCTCATTTTTATTGTTATATCCTGTTATTTTTAGGTAATTTCTGTTATGTTGTTTTGTTTTGTCTTATGTCTTACATCTAATTGCGTTGTTTTCCTTTTGTCATGGTTTTTGCATTATTTTTATCTTGTTACGTCTTGTTGCATTGTTTTCATCTTGTTATGTCTTTTAGGTCATTTTTGTCTTGTTACATCTTTTACACTCTTTTCTTCTTGTTACATTGTATTTGTGTTGTTATGTTGTTTTTGTCTTATTTGTTTGCAACATTTTCTCATGTTTTCCTCTTGTTAGATCTGTTGTCTGTGATATGCACGGATTCATACACCAAGGAATCATCTTTTCTGTCTGTTACTGTCACGTCCATTTAGGTTGAAATCAGGCTTGATGTTGGGAAGGTGGCGCACAATGATGCAAAATAAAAATAATCAATCATTTCCCTCAAATGCATTAAAACTAAATTAACAAGCCTGTTTTGAAAATGTAGGGAGAAGAAAGTTGGATATTCAAGTAAAGTACAGATACTTAAAAACTCTGCTGAAGTAACAAAATATCTGTACTCATGGGTTTGTCCATTCAGTCCATTTATTCCCATTCGTTAAGAGTGAAAGCTGTTGATTGAAATGATGAACTGGAGCGAGGCGCCTGTAACTTATTAAAAGGCAGCAGTTTTTCTTGGACCAAAGTAACAGAACTGAGCTACAGGTGTGAAAGTGACCTCACTGTGTGGCGTGATCAAACCCGGGGGAACAATGATGAAGGTCAATTGCTTTGTAAGCAATTTTGTTCTGACCGTTTTTCAAATCTATAGCAGCAGAACATCTAAGACATCCCACCCTTCAAACGTCAGACGTTTAAAAATCAAAGTCTTCATAACATCTCAAACAATAAGCTTATTGCAGTTTTAAAGAGCTCAGTTCCTACTACGCAGGGCGGCGGGCCAGTGTCCACTTGTACGAGGTGCGCCGCCGCTCTCGTCTTCAGCGTCGTCCTGCCAACAGGAACTCCCTCACTCCTCTCCCAGTTTCCTGCCATTGTTCTCCGTGCTGCCACCAGGCGCAGGCTCCTCCCAGGATCTGGGAAAAGGTGGGATGTTAAAGTGGCCCATTTCCCCTCCGATCAGCTTCGACCTCAGCCGGTGGAGGAGGGGTGTGTGTCAGGGTGTGTGTGTGTGTGCGTGTGAGGCAGCATCTACACCAAGAGCAGCGTTCAAGTGCAGCTGAGTTTTGTTACTTCATTTCACTTCATGATATCATGATGAATATATTGGACCAGTCCTCATTAAAGTTTCATCAAACATTGTACAAATGTGTTAAACACCTCAGATCTCCACAAAGTAGCATAACTGATTTTTTTCTCAGATTTCGGAGAAACACTTGATTGTCTTTGCTAATTAATAAAAAGCTAATTTAATCTGATCTATATCTAGATTCAGCCTGTTCTCATGTCAAACAGAGCAGCTTGTGCCCCTGTGCTTCAAACAGTCACACCAGTTCTGAAGGCGTTTATCTGCAGTTATGTTTTGATGCGCTGTTGAAGTCATGAGTGGTGGATTGATGGTTTGATGATGATAATTTTCAAGCGTTGTTTATGTGAACTACTGCATCAAAGTTACATATCTTAACCCAACCCATCACCTTTTCCTAAACCTAAACAAATAGTTTTTGTATTTTGAAAGTCTACCCAGATGTTGCATATTTATTAATGCTGACTTGACTGTGGAGCCCTGCATGACATTAGACGGGTACGTCCCGCATCAGGACCACTTACCAAGCTGCTGTATTTGACAAATTGGGAGTGAGGATATATTGTTGCTTACTGTGGCTGCTTACTGAAAAAACAATAATTCAACACAAAATATTGATTTAGAAATGACCTTATTGCTTCTGCTAAGTCCCCCAGAATCTGTGATTCATGCACCACCTCCAAAAATACTTTTTTCAAAATAATGTAGAATTATACGGTATGATCTTAAAAAATATAAAGATAAAAAAAATATTTCTGCCATTCAGTTTAACTGGGGGGTGGGCTCCCTGGAGTCAAAGCAAGCAAAGATGAATGAATATGATCTCTGTCTGGGAAATAAACAAACAAGAATTTGCTGATTCTATCCCGCTGACCTTTATTTTACTAAAATTCAACTTTTGAATCCTTTTTTTTAAGTTTCAGTCACAATTATTGCTAATGATTACGGGGGTTGAGGGGGGTCACAAACCTTTTTTGGCCTCTGGAAGGGTGGCATGCCAGAAAAAGTTTGGGAACCACAGCACTAGAAGGAGCTCACGTACCACCAGAGGTCCATGTGCCACAGTTTGAGAATCTAGGCCATAGGTGATCAATCGGAATTGAGTATTAAACAAAGCCGTGTAATAACCATCTTTAACTCTCGAGAAATCTTTGTCCCAGCACTCAAATGCGTCACCCACGTCTCCCATTAATGTTGGAAACCAAGAATGTGTGTGTTATATTTTCTATCTTGTAAGAGGTTCTTGGTCTTGGTTGAGAACCTTCTCTGGGACTAGTCACTACTCTTGGAGAAACAAATATTTTGCAAAGACGCACTGATTAATTTTGCAAATGAGTGAATCAAGGGAACAAAGGAAGTGTCTGCATGATGAGGGGGGATGAGGGTAAGATGTACCTGGAGACACACGTGCACACATTCCCACCACTGTCTCTTTATACGTTTCCTTCATTGTGTGATTTTTTTCAGCCCTGGATTTTCATGCCACTGAGAATAATCTGGGCCAATAGTTTGATCCTTTCTCATGATCCTTTCCCAGAGTTCTTCAAGTGTTTTTGAGGGGCGTCAGTGAGGTGGGGTTGGAGGGTGCACAGGAAGGAAAAGGAGTAGCTGGGAAATCTCATCGAGGCTCCTCAGTGAAGAAGAAACACCCCAGTCAGGATCTGGGCGTCGCTGCCAAGTCATCTCAGGGTCGCAGACTCCAGCGGTGCACGTTTTGTGGGTGAAGCAGGCACGAATACATCACGTTGAACGCACTCTGGTTTTCCTCTGAATGTCACACAAACTACATCAGGCTTACAGAGAGGCTTTAAAGTAAACGCACATATAAACATAAGGAGATGAAAAGGAGACAAAGAGGAAGATTTAGCCTCCGGGCTGATGTATTTCCTCAGGAAAAGAGAAATGACTTCTTCCTCGATGAACAGGAGGCTAATTAAAGCTGAACAGTTTGTTTCTGTGGATCAGACAGCGTCTGTAAACCAGCACCCCCACATGTCCTTTTAGAATTATAACAACAACAGAAATATAGATTTGTGTAGAAACTTTTAACCATATCACGAGCACGGCTCTTTGGATGAATTTGAGTGGAATTATTGATTATTTATATTTTGCATCATTACACGCCACCTTCCCAACATCAAGATTGGTGTCAACCTAAATGGAAGAGACAATAACACACAGAAAAGATGATTCTTTGGTGTGTCCATCAATGCGTATCAGGCACGACAGACAACAAGACAAAAAAGATGAAAAACAACAAGAATAAAAACGTAACAAGACAAAAGTTACATAATAAGATGATAAAGATGTTATGAGATTAATAACAACAGATTAAAAACAGGTGTATAAAGACTAAAAACAATGTAACAAGATGACAAAGACGAGAGAAAAAATGTAACAAGACAAAAAAAACAAAAACAACAAAAAACAAAAAAGACACAAAGACAAAGGAGGCGGAACAAGATGAAAAAGATGTAACAAGAAAATAACATTAAAGATGTAACTAGATTTAAAAAAAGCTGTAGTAAGACTAAAAACTGTGTAACAAGATAAAAAAGACATGAGACAAAAAAAAGTATGATGTATAATGACGGTCAGATTTTTAACTGTCCAACTCCTGCAAAACTAATGATATTCATAGACTTTGTGTCTTCACAAATGTTAGCATGCTAACAAGCTAAACTAAGATGGTTAGCATGGTAAACATTATACCTGCTTAGCCTTAGCATGTTAGCTTTGTCACTGTGAGGATGTTAGCACACAGATGGTAGAATTTAAAGGGCCAGTTTACCCCAAAATCAAAACGAAATATTTCTCCTCTTACCTGTACGGATGCTTTTTAGGCTGCCATCATGAGTATGTCACGGTGTTAGCTGGAGACAAGACAAAGGAAAAACGAAAGATAAAATGTCATCTTGCTGTGTTGTTGTTAAAATCCTTAATTCCTCCTATCATCCTCAGGCTAACAGCAGCGTCCTGAGCTGCAGCGTCGACTGTCACTCTGCAGACCATTAAATTAGCAAATAAAATGACAAAAAAATCAGCCAAAAAGTAACGCTGGTGGTCCTGGAAAGTGACTGATAGTACATATTAAGAAAAACTCTGATTTTCTTCAGGCATTGTGAAGAAAAACAAGCCAACAAAACTTGCCAGCTAACATTAACTAATGTGTTTTAGGATTTTTGAACTGTACCATGAATTACCTGTAAGATGTTTGTCAATTTAAAAGACAATTTTGTCAAGAAAGCTGACATTTGTCATCAAACTGTTTTAGCATCAAACTGTGATGAAATGATTAGAAAACTAACCATAAGCTATCATGCTAACAGGCTATTACAATCTGTATGTGAACCAATAACTCAGACTAGCAAGCTAGGCTAAGTGAACTGCTATAATGCTAACAGTATAGCTTCCAATAGCTCCCATTAACACATTATAGCTTCAATTAATGTGATGCCTGCAAAGTGTGCGCCAGATTTGCTTCAGCTCTGTCAGATTTTTTACAAAAACATGATTTAATCAGGCATAAAAAGGTTTAGATATACCCAAGGACCCCTGTCTCACATCCTGGTTTAAAAAGGCGGGAACATTACTCACTGGTAAACTTTATATTTTTCAACAAATTCATGGAATAATATTCCTTTAAGATGTGTCTCAGCCATAACATGTCAACCCAAAGCACTTATAAATTAAAACTAAATAAGAATTATGGTTTAAAAATGTGTATTTTAGCATTAAGGGAACTCTCAGCAGCTTTAAAAAATAAAATGGCTGCTCACTACAACTGTGCTGTGACATAAAAAAAATTAACATTATGCCAACTCTGTATGACGTCAGATTGAAAATGTGACATTTAATAAAATATTTAATCACTAGGAGTTTGGTCCATCATTTTGATCTTTTAAAATATATTTTCCATCGTAAATGAAGAGTAAAAATCAAAACTCCCTACAGATATTTTGTCTCTGTTCTCAAGAGGTGATGAAAAAAAAAGTAGTGTGGCGCTCACTGAAAAGTACAGTTCAGATTCCTTCATCACCACTTTTTATCTAAAATTTTCCATGCTTGAAATGAAAATAGCAGCCCCGGCTAAAAATGACCACCTCGACAGATGTGGAGCGAGCCCGGGCTGCAGGAAACGGTGAGAGTGTCACGTCTTTCACCGAGCACAGAGAGGAGAGGTCGACCCAGAAACATGTGCTGCCTGAACTTTGGCTCTTATTCTTCCTGTAAGGACGCCTTCTCTCTCCCTCTCTCTCTTTGGCTCACACACCCTTATGGAAGTCCATTCCCGCCAGTAGAAGAAAAAAATAGCCCCAGTCCATTATGAGATAAAAAGGCATAACTCTGAGATAAAAAGTTGAAATTATAAAGGTATAATTATTTGATAACAAAGTCAAAATTATGAGCTCAAAAGTCATAATTATAAGATAAAAAAGTAAAAAAAATGATAAAAAAAAAACTGAGATGAGATAAAATATCATATATATCATATAATATAAAAGCATAATTATGAAAAAAAAATACATGAAAAAAACATAAAAATTATGAGATTAAGCCACAGTTAGGAGATAAAAACTATATAATGAGATTAAATTATTATGAGCTAAAGTCAAAATTATGAGAAAAAAAGTCATTATTATGACATAAAAAGTATAATGTATGAGAACAAAAAGTCAAAATTCTAAGTTATAATTATGAAATAAAAAGTCAAAATTAATAAATAAGTTAAAATTACAAATTGAAATTGAGTTTAAAAGTCATGCTTTCAAGATAAAAGTTCCAATTGAGATAATGAGTCCTAATCATGAAATAAAAAGTGGTAATTATGACATTAAAGTCAAAATTCTGAGATAAAAAGTTGAAATAATGAGATAAAAAGTATAATCATTTAATAATAAAGTCGAAATTATGAGATCAAAAAGTATGAGATAAAAACTCTAAATTATAAGACTGAATATCATAATTTTGAGGAAAAGGTTGAAATTATGAAGAAAACAGACATAATTATGATATAGGAAAAAAATTACATAAAAAAAGTCAGAATTATGAGATAAAGTCATAATTAGGAGATATAAAACTAAATTATGTGATAAGAAGTCATGATCATGAGATTAAATCGATATATAAAGTAATAATTGTGATATAAATTAATATTATAAGTTAAGAAATTGATTTTAAAAAGTCATACTTTCAACATAAAAGTCATAATTATGAGAAAAGTCCTAATTATGACATGAAGAGTCAAAATTGTCAAATGAAAAGTCAAAAATTGAGTTAAGGAAGTCCTAAAAAAAAAGTCCTACTAATGAGATAAAAGTCATAAATATGAGATAAGAAATCAATTATTAAAATAACATTTAAAAATAATTATGACTTACCATGTTTTTCTTTTGCTGGTAGAAGTTGTCTTCCATACATAGAGATGCAGACACACACTCAGGTGTGTTGTTAGATTAAATGATATAAACTCTAATGCAGGTAAAACCATGTCTGTAATGTAAACTGACACTTCAGTTTATATTCATTTATCATCAGATAATGGTTTATTGGTTTTTAACCCCCAGAGCACCGCTGGTGTTTCCCTCTAATGAAGGACTTTTCCACCTGGGACATCAGCTGAAAGAGGTTAACTGTGATTTAATGACTGTAGAGAAAGGCTTTGTCTCCCTCTAGTGGTCAGATGGTGACATTTCAGTCATTTCTGACCTCATTTAAACTTCTTTTCAAAGCAAAATCTTGCTGCTCATGAAGGGGAACTGAGTTTTATTCAACTTTTCCGGCTTTGGTTTGTTTGGTAAAAGCAGTCATTCCAAAGAAAGACATTTATTCCACATCCATAGTTAACAACAAACAAATAATTTGTAATTTACAGTCATATGTTGCATTTACAGAAGTTTTTAAAAGAAGATACAAAGGTTTTCTATTGAAAGAGTAAATGAGTTCCTGCACAGAACTTAATAATTTAGGTTCAAGCTTGATTTTCATCTTTTATTCCATTAAAATTAAGAACTACAGTCATTGTTATATCAACTCTTGCCCTATGCAGGCCTCTGGACGTGCATTTACTGGAAAAAAGCCAAATAAAAAAAGGTTTGAATGCTTTTATTCACTTCAGATTATGCAATCCACTCTAAATTCCCATTAAAGACATATTATTGGCAGTTTTTTCCAGTTTATGCAAGTTTACAATCCATCCAAAGCCCACGTATTCATGTTTTTTAGCACCTCAGACTTTATTTGTTCCACCCACATGCATTTCCCAGAACAGTACTGTGCTCTTGATTGTGGATATATTGATTGGTGAATAAATTACCAGTGACACAGCTCTCACATGCTGGCAGACACAGCTCTGAACTTCAACAGCTTATGGGGAACGCAGCCACGTGTGAAGAATGGTGGCAATAAAACATCTAACCTTCATCGACTCGTACGCTCACACAAAGAGGAGTCCATATTCTATTATTTTTTTGGTGATGATGCTACTCCTCTAAAAGAAAGGGGGGCTGTTTCTGTCCATCTTGTGTTTTATGAGAAGCACACAGGGCCGATGTCCAGGCCAAACTCCTGATCAGCCTTTCCAACATCCATGGGGGCCAAGTCCACGATGGGCAGCCTGGCCGCAGTTTGAGTCCTGTACTCAATCACAGTCTTGCCCCACGCTCCGCTTGATTTCTGAGGGAGAAGGAAGACAGACGAGTCAGTAGAACTGTCTTTTAGTTGCTTTTCGTCAAAACTAGGTATTATGCAGAGGCAGAAAAGTACAAGTTAAGAGCAGATACCTGAAAACTCTACTTAAGTGTAGTTTGTTACTCCCCACCACTTCTATAATGACTTACCGAGCAGCCGTCCTCGATGACGGTGTATCGGAGGCGGTTGGGTCCCTGCGCTCTCAGCTCCTGGCCGTTGGAGCCTTTGAGAACCAGAGCTTTCTTCAGGTTGCTGCTCTTGTCGTCTTTGTAAGCCACGCTGTTCCTGCAGTGGTAGGTGACGTTCTGGTGCGACTCTTTGGACAAAAGCTGCAGCAGCTTCAGCTGAACCGCCACGGCGTTCGGCTGCTCCTCACCGTTTCCATAGCGGAGCTGAAATTACAAAACAATTTGACATGATTACACCCAGGAAATGCTGGATTTCAAACTTCACTTTCACTTAGCCAAATTAAAAAATAAATTAATAGATAAAAAGTACATTTGTGTGTGGTCAGGTCAGCACAAAAAATAAAATCGCTGTAGAAGATAAAAAGTTAACCAAACATTATAGTGTTCACTACCTAGGTAGAAAGTTTTTTTGCTAGCTAGCTAAAAAGTAAAAACAAATAAACAACAAAAAAGTGTTTAATAAAAAGTTAGATTGCTAAGTAGCTCACAAGTTAACAAAATGCTGTGTTGTTTGCAAGTTAGCTAAAAAGTTGACAACAATGCTGGCTAGCTAAAAAGTAAAAAAAAAAAAAAAAAAAAAAAAAGAGCTACAACCTATAACTTATTGCCAGCAAGCTAAATTTTAACAAACATTACATTGTTTGCCAGATAGCTAAAAAGTAAAGAAAAAAAAGTTATATTGCTAGCCAGCTAAAAAGGCAGCTGTTGAAAAAAATTGGTACAACAGAATAAAATATTAACCTGGGTTTAGAGCAAAAACTAAACTAAGGTTTAAAGAGAGATTTAAATTTAATCTGTATTCATTTTAAGCCAGTTTTAAAGTTTGGTGCAGCGTAATTTAAATGTTAAAAATTCATCCTCGTTGGTGATTTTAAAGCTTTCACAAAATACATGTGTCTTGGTTTCTTACTCTGGTTCCACTGTTCATGTCTCCAAACCAGACAGGTTTGTTGACAGTGGGAGTGGATTTCGTCCACCAGGCTTTGCGGGGAATGTTGGCTGGATTGGCGGAGACGCAGGTTTCACCACTTTCCATATTACAGAAGACCTTGATGGCGTCCTTTGTGCTTCCTTGATTTGGATCAATCCAGTACTCACCTGGATCAAAAGTACAAATAAAATGACTGAACAGACTTGGCTACCTACTGTCTGTGGTACTGGTCTAAGATAAGTGAAAATAATGTACAAAGAGGAAAAACAGGCCTCTCACCGCTCTGTTTCTGAGGGTAGCACTGCTTGATGTCCTGGCAGGTTTTTGCAGGGTTCGTCTTGCTGCCGTCTGGACTGCGGAGGTTCTGCAGATGCCCGCTGAGGGTCTTCAGAGTGGCGTGGACTCCGGTGTCCGCACGCAGGATGGCCTCGTTCTTATTGGGAAGGGCTTCATCTTTGTTGAACTCTGGAGGTGGAGGAGGATCAGCAGCCGCGTCATCGACGAATTCCACAGCGTCTGGCACAACGCCTTTCATGTCGTAATCGTAAGAGGGAACGAAGAGGTCTTCCACGGCTGCGGTGGGAGGTCCTGGAGGTCCTGGTGGGCCGGGTGGTCCAGGTTCACCTTGTGGACCCTGACAAAGACAAGATAAACATGAAATATAGAAAAGAAAGCAAATAGAAAAGACAATTCCTCTGTGAATCGTTCAGTGCATATCACACGACAGACTTAGACAAGACGAAAAAACGGAAAAGACGTGACAAGATGAAAAAGACAAAAGACAAAAAACTACAAAGATGAAAAAAACAACTATAAACAACGTAAGAGTAAAAGTAATCGTCACCTGCTCCCCGAGCTCCCCGATGGCTCCTCTGCTTCCAGGAGGTCCCATTGGTCCAGGATGGCCGATGTATCCTTCCTTTCCTGGAGGACCCGACACTCCTGGAGGACCCTGCACAGTAAAACAGTGAGACATTAACACCATAAAAGAAGACAGAGCTGCATATTTACCTGCACCAAGGTTATGTTTTGTTTTTTGGCGTTACTATGGAAAAACTACGGGCCCGATTTTCATGAAACTTGGTGGAAGGATGTATAATGAGCCAAGGAAAACCCCATTAAAATTTGATCTGAATCATGGGACAGATACTCAAATTATTTCTCACGTTTTTTTAATATTGCTAGACAGGGCGTTTGGCTTTGGTGGAGGTCTGTGCTCTGTCAGTACACTTTTTGTTTTATGATTTCCATTTCCTGTGATGATCCTGCTCATGAAAGCAGCAGATAAATTCCACTGCATGGTGGCATCATACACTTACCCTCGGCCCAGCTGGTCCAACAATACCTATAGCTCCTGGCTCTCCTGTGGCGCCCTGAAATAGAAAAGAAAGACATATGTTGATGCGTATGGAAACAAAAACATGGACGTAGTCTCTGTGATGTCACTCATTGGTTTCTCATCTTGGCAGTGCCTGACTTGACTAAAACTAACCCCAAACTGGGCAAAGAGTGAAGCATGGGTGGAGCTGAGGTGGTCAAATGAAGCGGCTACCTTGTAACTAGCCATCTGTGATGGAACCCACCTTTCACTCAAAGCTGGTCCGCCATTAATCATACAGAACTTTGAGCCTAAATATGACTTAAAGAGGCGAGTTATGCAAAAATTCACCACCATACAGCTGAGATTAGCTAAAGAGCCTGAAACCATTTTTTGTACGAGGCAGTGAACATGTTTATTTCTGTTGTTATTTGATCATTTAAATATGGGGTCTATGGGGATTGACTCACTTTCAGAGCCAGCCTCAAGTGGCCATTCAAGGAAATGCAGGTTAAACTCTGTTTTTGTTGTGGGTACGGGCCTTTTTCTCTACACAGGAATTCAAATCCCACCTACATTTTATATCAATTATTTAACATTAGAAATAGTAATATCTGGTGTATCTAAAGAACTAAAAGTATTTGAAGTTGCCTAAATTATACACTTTTTTCTTACAGTTGTTCCTGGCAGACCGTGGAGTCCAGTGAAACCTCTGTGTCCTTTCTGACCCCTCTCTCCTTGGTCTCCAGCTGCTCCTTTCTCTCCCTGTGGTCCTTGAGGGCCCTAAAATTAGACACAGGGTGACAATTCAACACGTCATGAGAAAATAAGCATAAGTTTATCTGAAGTGTTGATTTTAAATTGTTGGTTTGTTTTTGAAGAACAATACGGTGAAATATTGGCATTTCATTCTTACCACTTTCCCCCGTACTCCAGCTGCTCCTGGGGGTCCCGCGGGGCCTCTGGCACCCTAAAGTCAAAACAAGCAAAGAGACACAGCATAATAGTTGATATTTGACTGACAGATAAAGTATATTTAAATTAGTGTAGTGTCTGTTAAACTCACGTTTTCGCCTCTTGGTCCTGGACCTCCCGTCAGTCCCACAGGACCCTCAGTACCTGAAGACCCCATAACACCTGGCAAACCCTCTGGACCAGGATTACCCCTGTCTCCCTGGAAGCACATGCACAGATCAGTGGTTAGCACACGCAGCTGAAAGCATGGCACATCCAGTTCATCATTCGGAAATAGAAAATAACACACATCTTACCCTTTCTCCAATGAGACCGTCCTTACCAGGAGACCCCTCTGCTCCAGCAATACCCTGAAATAACACAGATAGTAACATGATAAACCCACGACAAACAGCATGACAAACTTCCCTTTTAAAGATCTGAGGAAGAAAGAATAATGGATAAAATCATTAGCAAAACACTTAAAATAGAAGGTGTGTAATGACTGAGGTGGACAGGACAAACCTCGGGGCCGGCGTCTCCTCTTGGCCCGGTGGCTCCGGGTAAACCGACTCCACCAGCAGGTCCTGAGCTGCCCTGAGTTCCAGGAGCTCCGGGTTTTCCTGGTGGACCCTGAGAGATAAATAAATCCAAAGTTTAAATAATTACCCAACCAAGTTTTAACAGTTGACACTGACAGCTCAGTGTTTTCAACATCACATATTAAGACATAAGGAATACATACAGCAGGACCTGGCAGTCCCAGCATGCCTCTCTCTCCTCTGACTCCAGGCTGACCCACGACGCCTCTCTGTCCTGCGGTACCTGCAGGTCCTGGAGGCCCATCAGGCCCCTGACAGAGAAACACAACACAAGTGAAACATCACAGGATTTACTTGTGTGCGGCTGCTTCAGTGACCTCCTCCCTGCGTCTTACCGGAGGACCGTCCTCTCCAGCGTCTCCCTTCTCTCCGGGGCTTCCCGCTGGACCTGGGGGTCCCCGCTCTCCTTGACGTCCTGTAGCTCCGGGCTCTCCGTGAATGCCGGGAGCGCCAGCCTTTCCTGGAGCACCAATGGGCCCATCTGCTCCAACAGCACCCTGAAACACACACATACGATTTCGTCTCAATCTAAATCATAGAAATATAAATGTGTCTTTTTTAGATTGTTTTAATCAACTTTATAGTTTAAACAATAGACATGAACTTGCTGTCAGAGAGTTTTAACTCAAACTCATCAACTAAAACAAAAATGATTGTTTTTTTAAGTTTTTTGATGTGGCAGTTCATGAAATAATAATAACAGGATGTCAGATAGGATATCGATATCTAAATCCTGCCTGATGATTGTCTATGTAAACTACTTTCATGCTTTCTCATTCAGCAGCTGTATTTCATAATTTTAGCCAAAGGATTTATCAACATTAATGCTGATATTAAATACTGAAGCTGGGAGGTGATTAAAGTTTTATAATGTAGCTAACTGACTCACAATAGAGCCTGCTGGTCCAATTCCTCCAGGCAACCCAGGAAAACCAGGAGCACCCTGTAGGAAGAAAACATGTCTATTAAGCTTTATTCTAATGATGATAATGCTTGTATAGTTGCATTGCATTTTTCAAAGCACTTTAGCTCACCGTTTGACCCTGTGTTCCTCTGCCTCCTTTCAATCCAGTCACACCAACTGGTCCCTAGAAAGTAACAGTTCATTTTGTCAATAAAAACTACAACAAAAGATATCTGTATTTTCATGAAAAAAAAGGAGTCCAAAACTAAATCTTTAAAAGTGACGAAATGTATTGCGTTCTGCATCGACAGAATCACAAGCTGTGGCTCCTTTAAATGATGAATAAAAGTTCCTCCACACAGAAAACACCACAGAGGAACTGACATAAAAGTGGCAAAAAGAAGTAAAAAACAATACAATTTTAAGAATAAATAAAAGCATCGATAATAAATAAAAACAGTTAAATTTTAGGGTGTCTTCATCAGCTTAAACAGTAACATCTGTAAGTAAAACGTGATACTATATTGGAAAAATGCAGAACCACCATCACTGAGAATCTAGAAAACTACAAGAAATATTACAAAAAATGCAAGTTTTTGTATTTTTAAATCTCTAGAAGCTTCACAGAAACAATTTATAAGCTTCTCTGCGTGTTTCAGATGTGTACCTGTGTTCCTGGTTTCCCAGCCATCCCCTGTGGTCCAGGTGCTCCTCCTTCTCCCTTCAGGCCTGGCTCACCTGTTTCACCTTTGACGCCAGGCTGACCATCAGGACCCTGGAAACAAAGAGCAGCTTAATCAGTTTTCAATCATGCCTTTATCGGCTTCTTCACAGGTACTGTTATAAATCTCTTTAGAGGCCACTTACACCAGGTCCTTGGAAGCCAGCAGCGCCAATTGGACCAGGATCACCAGTAGAACCCTGGTAATTTCATCAAACACAACGACACACACATTATCAAGAAGAAAAGGAAGCACGGCAATTAAAAGAAAAACAGAATTCTCAATATAATGTAGTAAAATGCAATATTCTACTGACAGGAGTTCCTCTTGTGCCTCGGCGTCCTGTAGGTCCTGGTGGGCCCGTTTCACCCTGAAATAAAGGAACAGTCACATCTTAAAAGTTCATAAAACATAGCAAGGACTTTCTTAACGTGTAAGTTTTTAAAGAGTTATCTGTAGGTTCGTGGTCATATCCAGTAGAGATGTTCCAATATCATTTTTTTGATGCACAACAAAATTTTGGTGTTTTAAAATCTCCAGAAGCTTCACACATATTAATTTGAAGCTGGGCAGCTAACAATATGCTAACAACAACAACTGTTTTCAACATGAAGAAAATGGATAAATAACTTAAGAAGACATTAGTTTTGGATTTATCATTTTGGATTTATTCTACCACAACTAAAAAAAACAGCTAAATTTCAGTCAAATATTGGAAATATTGTGTAATTTATAGTGTTTTTTTTTCAGAAGTTCGATAATTAAGAGTATTACATGGATATGACCAATCACATGTCCAGCTTTAAAATCCATGCTACAATTTGTGTTTTTCAGTTTACCTTCTCTCCGTTGGGTCCACTGGAACCAGCAGGTCCAACAGGACCAGGAAGACCCTTTTAATAAAACGAAAAAATATATTAGAATATCACATTAGACAGACTAAAAATTACTTTTAAGATCAGGTCAGACATTCATGGATCAAAAGTGAATATGTTTACAATCTTAGTGCCATCACAGGAAATATTTCGGCACAAACTTCTCTGAGAAATCTGCTGTTTATGTTGAGACGACTCACCCGTGCACCGTCGGCTCCGGCTTTACCCTCGAGTCCTTTCTCTCCAACAGAGCCCTGTTAGAAGAAAAAACAAATCCAAAGTTCAAAAATGGAACAGGGAATGACACAAAATGGTGATGACAAACTGACAGAGAAACACACAAGGAACTAATTTAATTAAACTTAATTAGGTGGCACAAGAAGGGAATTCAAATGGGCAGGAACAAACAAAGACAGGAAATGAAGCTACAGAAACAAGAGAGAGGAAAACATGACAGAGGGACATGTGAGAGAAGGATCTGGTATCTCCGTCTCTTTGCAGATGATATAATTGTATTCTTTAACTTACTGCGTCTCCTTTCGGGCCTGAGGGTCCTGGTATTCCCCTCTCCCCGGGCATCCCCTGAAGACCTGGACCTCCTGGCTCTCCGACAGCACCTGCTGGACCAGGGTTACCCTAAAAGGCACAAAGAAGCATCACAGTAAAACTTACAGTAAACAAGATGTAACATGCGACAAATTAAAATAAGATGAAGGGTTTCGGTTCTTCAAGCGTCGGTGTACCTTTGGTCCATCTGGTCCGTGTCCACCTGGACTTCCTTTAGGTCCCTGCAGCCCATTGGGTCCAATTTCACCTCTCTCTCCTGGGGGGCCTCTTTCTCCCTGCAAAGACAACCAAGATAAGTCCTTATTGCACTGAATAACCTGTTCTATTTATTTGGTGATTTAAATAAAATCTCAGGGTCTCTGGGAACGACTGCATTAATGGACTGAACACACAACTTTCTGGTGCTATGCTGCCCCCTACTGTTTTGGGGTATGAATTTGAGAGGTGGCCAATTCTTACATAAAGCTCCTTTAAACACTGATAGAAATGACTGAAAACTGGTTGTGGAAACTGAAAAGCAACACCTTTAATCAGGAATGAGGACAATAATTAGCCACACAAAAGGACATACCCTTGGACCTGTAGTTCCACCAGCTCCAGCCTCTCCAGCAAGACCCTGGAAAAAACAAACACTTTTTAGTGTAATATGATAATAATAATGATGTATAACTTTTAGCACTACATGTAAGCTCTTTAATTATAATAAATGCGTTATTATGTCATACCTCAGCTCCTGGTTTTCCTGACTCTCCAGGTGGGCCTGGCAGTCCGGGCAAACCCTAAAAAGCACCAAACCAATTTTTATTTCATGTCATAATAAGGCCACTTTAAAATATCCCGTTTGATCTAGAAAGAAATAAGTTTTTATTTTTTATTACTGAACTATGGCTATTTCACATGGAAGTACAAACACCAAATTATTTTCTCAGGAGGGCAAATTTATCACCTGCCCTATTCTGCCCCCGATTGTTTAGAACAGCTTGGGAAGAATTATGGGATGCAGCGTACCTGGAAACCGTTCAGTCCTTGTGGTCCCTGCTCTCCTCTCTTTCCTGCAGGACCCTAAAGGAGACCAAATCGAATATAACATGATCTACACATTGACATTATCAAACCCTTAATGATGATGATGATGATGTTAGATGCTTACAGCTGGGCCTGCAGCACCGGCAGCACCTTCCTCTCCATCTTTTCCATTCACTCCCTAGAGGACAGACGCATTATCTATCAGTACATTAAGAACTGACGTATAAATGTATGATTTAGTTTATGAATAGTGAGAATAACTTGCCCTTTGACCAGGAGGTCCAGGGCTGCCAGCCTCTCCAATCTTCCCAGCATCACCCTAAAACCAACAGAAACAAAACCACAGAAGTTACCATCTCTTGTGTCAGAAATTACTGTCTGTACTGTCTTTTTCAGTTTTGGTGCATCAGAAATATGATGATGATGATGAAATTGTGACATCAGTAGCAGATATTTTTCTTTGCAGAGGCTCAAGTTAGAGGACAAAGTGCTTTCTCCATCTCTTTGCAGGTGCTCTAATTGAATTATTTTACTTATTGCATCTGCTTTCGTGAACAAAGGAAACACTTTGCACATCTATTACCTAAGACAGCTACATTGGCATGTGGCAAGTAGACAGAAAAGTTGCAAAAAGGACTCCTGCACGCTGTCTAATTTGCAATGTTTCAGTACTAGGCCTTCATCAGGCAAAATCTCCTTTCAGTCCAGAGAAGTTTTCATCTTTTGTGCAATAAATTACTGTAATTCTGTTGGTTTTTTGTTTCTGCATCCCAGCTTTTGGGGTATTTCTCAGATTTGGTGCATCAAACATATAATGATGATGAAACTGTGACAGCAGTTGGTCTTTTTGCAGATGATCTAATTGTATTCTGTAGCTTAAAGTGATAAATGTAGTAAAAAAAGAGTCACACTGACAGCGAAGCCTTTCGGTCCCGGCAGGCCCATCTGTCCAGCTGCCCCGCGGTTTCCAGTAGAACCAGCTGGGCCTGGTTTGCCATCTTCTCCTGCCAAGCCCTGGAAAGGCCAAGATAAATATTAACACATGCTGTCTATCATACACACTGTACTCTAGGTGTACAGCGTAGAGAAAGAGTGTTATAAATAAAAATATTGCGTACCATTGGTCCTTGTTTTCCCTCTGCTCCCTGGGCACCAATAAGTCCTGTCAGACCCTGCGACAAAAGACAGAAAATAAGAGGCAGTTTGGCTCATTTAGCTCTGCAGTGGGCACCACTTGACTTGACAGACACGACGAGAATTAGAAAAAAGTAAGAAATAAACCCTGTGCAGTGATACAATTATGTCTGAATTACTTGAAGACAATGACCATATCAGATGTTTAGCTGTGTGTGCTTTACCCGAGCTCCAGTTAAACCTGGCTCTCCGTTACGTCCTGGATCTCCAGGTAAACCTTTGGCGCCGAGCGACCCTGGAACTCCTCTCTCACCCTGGGCTCCCTGTCAGGCCAAACATCAAATGTTAGAAAGCAGAGAAACAAATGTGCTAAGGGACGATAATGATCAGCAGTGGGTCAATACTCATGGTCTAAAATTCTGTCATTATCTGTAGTCTGAACTCACCTTTTGTCCTGGTAAACCATCTGCACCTGGGAAACCTCTGTTTCCTGGAGCTCCCTGTAGAACAAATGAAGGATTCTGCTCTCAAGACTGTTTTCAGAGAGGAGTTTTCTCTTTCCAATAAACTTTCACAAACCCATGAGATCGTGAAACTTAAAATATCATGAAAATATACATGTTTAAGATGAAGTAAAGGTTGACTCACTGTCTCTCCTGGAGGTCCTGGTGGTCCGATGGATCCAGCATCACCACGGGGTCCACGCTTTCCGTCCTCTCCCATTGGGCCCAACGGACCTGGAGCTCCATGGTCGCCCTGACATGACCCAGTAATCAATAATCAATCCAACAACAAAATAACATTAAAAACCTTTAGGGGGGGATTTTCAGCTTACTCTCTCTCCCTTGATTCCAGCTTCTCCTTTGAATCCAAGAACTCCAACGTCACCCTGTAACAGATCGAATAACCCCAAGGTCAAAACATTTAAGGTCCCAGACAGACATGTCTTTAAAGATGGAAATAGAGACAGAGTCACACTACAGGGCTTGAGCTCGTACCACTTGACCCTTTGGTCCGGGTGCTCCTGTAGTTCCTTGGGGGCCGGGGGGACCGGGTGGTCCCAAAGATCCTGCTGGTCCCAGAACACCTGCTAGACCCTGTGAAGGAGGGGGAGCAATTATAGATTTAATTTTTAAAAAAATCACTAGATTAGATTAGATTCTCTTTTGAACATGCTAAAAAAAGAAATCTAAAAATAAATTTCATAAACTTAAAAATAAAATATAAAACTTAACCTACAAGAAAATAAAAAATAAAATTATCAAACAAAATTAAAATACACATAACTGACAGCTATATTAGATTGGATTTTATTTTGAACATTTAAAAATATTTTAAATAATAATAAAAAATATCAGAAGATAAAAGGCAAAAATAAGTAAATATAAAAATATAATGAAAGGTAAAATATAAAATGTATTAAACATTGGAATATCATTGGATTTTCTGAACATGTTAAAAATAGTAAAATACTAAAATTTTAAAATTTTAAAATAAAAAATAAAATCTATAAAAATATATTAAGGTTAAAATAAAAATAAGTACAAATACTATAAAATTATATATACAAATAATAAATGTAAATATAAAAAATAAAATATTATTACTGACACCCAAAGTTTTTAGAATTAACTAAAACTAAACTAAATAGTAAAACTAGATGTAAAAAAACATTTTAGTTAACTGAAATAAAAATTAAAGCTAAAATTTAGAAAAAAAACAATAACTAAACAATATTGAAATAAAATAAAGGCATTTCTTTGGCTTTCGTCAACTGAGTCACCTGCCTTCATAAAGTGTTGTGTTTCTGTTATAATACAAATTCTGAACTTGCCATATGCCATATTATAATAAAAAACAAACTAATACCAAAACTAGTAAAAACTAAACTGAAAAAAAAAAAAAAAACTAAAATAGAAACTAATGTCTGAAACTTCTGCAGTGACACTTACAGCCTGACCGCGGGGGCCTGGAGTTCCATCAGACCCTTCAGCACCCTGTTCAAAAACAAAAAGATTAAGTAACGATTCATCCAACAGAACGTGCTCAGAACGTGCTCCAAAAACAAATAGAAATCAAATACAGAGGTATGAAAGTGTCACACACCTGCTGTCCTGTTGGTCCAGGTGGTCCGACACGACCTGCTTCTCCTCTGGGTCCCTGCCGTCCTGGACTTCCTCTGACTCCTGTCGGTCCTGCTTCACCCTGCATCAAGTCAAATTCAAGAACTTTTTAAAATGACAGTAGAAGTAAGGGTTCCACAAGGGTTCTTCCTGAAGGGCTGAAACATTTGCTTGTGGTTCTTCGTTAAACCAAGAGTTCCATTAAGAACCTGTTTTTGGATGAAAGAGTTCTTCAAGGATTGTTAAAATGCTTGAAGAACTCTTTCATCAAGGGTTTGTCAAGAGTTCTTCACCATAATATAAAAGGGTCCTTGGTAGAACCTCCTGGGTGGGTTCTTATTAAAACCTTTGGGAAATAGACAGCTTCTTGGTAGAACCCCCTGGATGGATTCAAGATGAAACCCTTGGAATATAAAAGGTAGAACTCCATGGGTAGGTTCTAGTTAAAACACATGGAATATAAATAGGTTGTTGGTGGAACTCCCTGGGTGGGTTCTAGATAAAACCCTTGGAATATATAAAGGTTCTCGATAAAATCCTTGGAACAGGAATATATAAAGGTTTTTAGTAGACCTGGTTGTTGTTAGTAGATGGAAAGATTCCAGATAGAACCCCCAGAGAACCACCAGAGCCCTTGTGTGAACCCTCACACCAGAGAATGGTTTTCTGTAGAACCTTTCATAGGGGGATCTGGGTGAAACATTTCACTGTTGGGTTCTAGGTAGAGTTCTCTGAAATGGCTCCAAGTGGAACCTTTATAAAAGGAATTCTACCAGGAACCAAAAAGGGTTCCCCTACGGAAACAAGCCAAAGAACCCTTTATGGTTCTAGTTAACACTGTTGAGTGTAGCACTGATGGTTTTTTTTTTTGCTGTATTTACACAAAAAGAACAAAACTCAACAAACATGTTTGAGAGAAAAATAATTTTCAGAGTGTTTTGTTTGAATTTAAGAGCTCAGTAATTTGGGAACATTTTAAGATGCTGTTCCTTACAATTACAAACTTTTCAAATCTTTAATTTATTGCCAAAACTACCGTAAATGACACAAAACTGAGAACAATCTCACCTTCATTCCTGGGCCACCAGGAAAACCTGGCACTCCGAGGATTCCCATCGGACCCTGCGGTTAAAGAAAACATTGATTGATTTCTTACTGTAGAACTTCAACATTTTGGGAAATACGCATCTCGCAGAGAGAAAGCCAAAATGTTGAACTGTTCCTTTAAAGTACATTCATGCAGCAGTCCTTACCAGAGGACCTGGTTTGCCAACATGACCGGCTGCACCACGTTTTCCCTGTGAGAAGAGAAAGAGAACATCTCAACCCTGAAACATCATTTGACATTTGCTGCACTTTTCCGAAATAAATAAAGATGTTTTTTTATTTTTCTTACCACAGGTCCGGTCGGTCCGGCTCGGCCTCGTTCTCCCTGCATGCCGGCCGGTCCCTGAAAGAGAAGACGGGCTCAGTATCTGCCTGACAGACTCTGCATGAAATGTTCTGCTGATCTGTTTGTTGCTTACCAGAGGACCTGGAGCTCCCATCGCACCAGGAGTACCAGACGCACCCTGAAGAACACAAACAGATAGAATCAGGAGCAGGAAGTATCAGATCCTTTATTTAGGTAGAAGTACAAACACCACACTGTGAAAATATTCTGTTAAAAGTAAGCAAGTATAACCAGAAAAATGTCATTAAAGTTTTAAAAGTAAAAGTACTGAATGCAGAAAAAATTTCTCGACTATTCTGTATGATATCATTAGATTATTGTGACTCATGCATTTTGCCTCAAATCAAATCTAACAAGTAACTTTGCTGCATGTCAAATTATTACTGTACAAATATTGTAACTCAGCTTCCTCATCCTTTCTTTCCATCTGCCCCCTCATGACGTGAACGTTACAGGCCCAGTTTGTAGCAGAGCAGTGTCATATTTCGTTGCAGTTTGCTCCTACATCACAGCAGACTGATCACTAATTAAACGATTAATTTGGCCCCCCACAAGAAAAAACATAAACCAGCTTCTATGGTCTAAACCATATTTAAAAAATATTTAAAAATAAATTAAATAAAGCAGGAAATCTTCACAATTTAGAAGCTGAAACTATATAAAAAAAAATCTTTGTTTCAGCTCTAATGGTATAAAGTGTTGGGTGGTTCAATGTATAACAAGACATATTTCATAAGTTCTTCACTTGTTTTGTAGGCATAAAATGGTATTTGTAAAATAAATAATAACTAAATTAACTATTTGTAGTGGACTGAAAAGGACAAAAACTACACTGTAGTGAATTTTAATGGAGTAGAAGCATACTCAAGTAAAGTACAAGTACCTCAAAGTACCTCATTCATTGTAAAAACAAACAGCTAGAATGGCCTGATATCCATCATTAGGCCTGATTTTATTTGATATCATAAAGTGTAATATAACTATATTTGATGTGTATTAGTTTTTTTGATTGTTATGATTTATTATTAAATGCACATCGTTGCTGTACACACAGAACAGAGGAGGTTCCTCTAACTCAGTGGTTGAATGTAATATGAAGTGATAAAAATAATAATAATAAAAATGTGAAGTCGATATTTTGCTTTAAAATGTGTTTTTTTTGTCTGAAAAGTTAATTTTTTGATGCAACCAACATTGAAGCAACTTTTCTAAAAAATGCTGGTGAGGAAAGAGTTTGTCTCGCCTGAGTTTTCTGAGCCTGGTGACTCGTCCCATATTAAATAAACGTTTGTGATGTGGCTCCCAGGTTAATAATCATCCTGATATATTAATAATACGAGGAACCATCCACTTTGAGAACAACACGATCATTCTTACCTTGAGTCCGACTGCTCCAGACTCGCCTCTTGGCCCAACAAGACCGGCATGTCCCTGTCGGACAAATTCACAAACACTTCATGATGTTTCCTGCATGAAAGCATGATAGAGTGAGGACTTTTTTTTTTTTTTATCAGCATGACTCACCTTGTGACCTTTCAGTCCTGGATGACCTGGAAGTCCTGGGAATCCTCTGGCACCCTGCAAATCACACAAATCATAAATTCACTATGAAATCCCAGCATGCACCAGTTCCACGATGGTTCTGGCAAATTTCCCTCGCTCCTCTCTACCTGGATGGATGCTATAAAACTCTTCAACCTGTTCCTGTTGACTGTGGAGGTTCCTGCTGCAGTGTCAGCTAAGAACCACTAGATGGCAGCCTCAACACTTGTATCTGGTTAAACTGTATTTTCTGAGTTTTCACATGAGATTTGCACCTTCTTATATAGATTCTGTTGGTTGTTGGCTGTCATAGCTGAAAGGTTTGTGTCATTCATGCCAAAAAAATGTGACTGTAAGTCATAATGAGTCTTTACTGTTCAATCTAATCTAACATTTATATTAAAAATGGAGTGTATTCAGAATAAAATGAGTTCTGTCTGTTTCATTAAGGCTGGACTGTTTTGCTTGATTGAATTTAATGGAAGACATTGAGAGATGTTTACCGCAGATCCTGGAAATCCTGGTTCTCCTGTAGCACCTGGAGGTCCAGATTCTCCCTGAGCAAAAAAAACAGTGAAATAATGATTCTTAAAAACTGACGATTAAGTGACAGAATGAAAGTCAGTGATGAGGATGCTGATAGCAACCATGTTATGTTAATGCCATAATAATAATAATAATGCTTAAAAAAAATCTAAAACAGAATAACAGCAATCACAGGACACTACAGCGACAATGTGTACTACAACTAAGAATAAGTGCCAGTAAGTGGTAAAAGAAGTAATTAGAGACTTTACTTAAGTAAAAGTAGCAGTATCATCAAGTATTCAAGTATTATTGGCACAATGTACTTGAAATTGTACAGTAAAAAGGGCTAGGTTGATGTTGTTTTGTTTTTTCATATATTATATGTTTGATATAATATATGAATAATATATGATATATGTATGAAATGTATGAAATACATCCATTTAAATTCTTTTAAATCAAAGACTGTAGACAGAAGGCAGTTTATATGAGAATTATGAAACATTTTTATCATAGAAAATACTGGAAACAATATTCTTACAAATTTTTATTACTTTTTGAAAACAAAGTAAGCCGTTAAGGACTGAAATTACAAAATAAGCGTATTTTGTGTGCTGCAAAATGCATCATATTATACTTATCATCCTAATAAATAAAATGAATGAACCAAAACTTTAGGTGTCAAAAATGTAGTGAAGTAAAAAGCACAATATTTGCCTCTGAACTGTTGTGGAGTAGCAGTATAAAGTAGAACTACCTCAATAAAATTGCATTTAAGTACAGTACTTGAGTAAATGTACTTAGTTATAGGAATAATAACAGTATTTTATGTATTTGAGGTATGAGCTTGTATGTATGTTTGACTCACATCAGGTCCAGCTTTTCCTGGCGGCCCGTCGGGTCCTCGATGACCTGGTTCACCCTGTCAACAAACACAGAGAGGCGTCACAACTTTAATTATTATAATTACTATTATTATTCTGAGCAAGTCAACAAACACGATAATGTTTCAGTCCAGCTGTTTTCATCAGAGCTTAGAGGAAAATCGAACTCATGTCATTTATAGATATGAGTTCAGGTGAAATAGTAACTCCCATAATGCAACAGTTCTGACTGAGGTTCTACACATTCTATTGCTTATTTATTATTTATAATTTTTTTTTTTTTATCCCTGATTAAATCATGGTTTACTTTACATTATGCAGCACAAAGTTCAAAGAGCTGGTTAACTTTGTGTGGATCTTAGCATCAATATAAAGTTTAAAATCAGACAGAAATGTTCTTACCATCGTTCCGGGGTCTCCAGCCTCTCCTGGAATTCCCTGACCACCACTTGGCCCCTGAACAGAGGAAAAAAAACAATACGATAGTCATTTAGGATATAAATATAGGCCTACTATATTTATGTTATCAATTAGTCAGCAAAAGAATTATTCTTGCTAATTTTAAGCTACTAATTATGACACTTTTTGTTTTAGGGTTACTTATAAAATTGAAATTTGTCGTCTTTGTTCAGAGGAGAAAACTCACTGCTTGTCCAGTTGATCCTGGAGGTCCTCGTGGTCCTGGTTCACCCTGAAATAAACATTTTATAACTTTATAACTTTGCATATTTGTAAAATCTATGATTTTGTACCATTTTTTCTGCAGTGCTCACCCTTGTTCCTGATACCATCCCAGCCAGACTAGATTTCTCATTGAAACCTGAAGCCATCTGTGACACTAGGTGGCCCTAAAAGGATTTTAAAGAAAGAAATGTTCAAATGATTGTAGAGGAGCGGTTTAACTTCCTGCATATTTATTATTTTTACAGTGATGAAACAGTGCAACAGTTAATTGACTCACCCCAGGGGGGGAGGGAAGGCCAGGGGGTCCTGGCTCTCCTGGATTTCCTGGTACGCCGGGCTCACCGTCAAATCCTGCAGGCCCCGGAAATCCCTGCAGGGAGTGTGGTGAAATACAATTAAAGAGAGACAACACACTCTTCCTGTTCAAGTAATAATTTACTGAAAATATAAAAAAAAATAGGGTATCTGGTAAATATTGTTTAGCTTGGCAAGATGCGAAAAGTCGCATTGGTTGCTAGGTAACAGACATAAAAGCTCCTAAAGTTAGTTAGGGTTTGCTTCTGTAACACCAAATTGGAAATTATCTTTCACTCTTCTTAAAATAAGACATTTTTCTAGTACGACTTACCCGTCTGCCTCTAAAGCCTCTTGGTCCAGTGGGTCCCTGAGCTCCTGGAGGACCCTGAACCACAAACACAAGCACAAAGGATACATGATTTACACAAAAGATTCTCTGTATGCAACCATATATACTACAGTCTACAGACTGCTGCTAAAAAACATTTATAAAAGTTCTGATAAATTAATACCATTCCAAAATAGGCTCCTCAGTTTTTGCACAGAATATTGCACATGCATTTTCTTTATTTTCCCAGGATGCAGGTTGGCAATCAATACTAGCATCTACTGCAGTTACTCTGGTGCCCTCTAGTGTCTAACTTGGTGCATAGATATTATTATAAGGGAGGTCATTCTAAAACGCCTGCTGTCATCTCATTTAATGCATTTCTTTAACTCTATATTTCATACTAAATTCAATTACATGTTGACATATGTCAAAGTAAAAACAAAAACAGTAGAGTCAGTAAAAAATAGTAAAAACCCACCGCGGGTCCTGCAGGTCCTGGAAGCCCCACCACCTGAGAGTAAAGAAAGAACAGAATTTGTATTGACTTTATAGGCAAAATACACCAAAAATGCACATAATGTAATAATCTGAAGCTGATATATGATTTTTTTAAATTATTTTGTAATTGCATGCACATTATACATATTTTGTGAGGTTACTTACATATGGGATATCTCCTGGTTCACCTTTCTGTCCCTATAAAGTAAACATATGAACAACTTGTTTTAATCTAAGGAACAACATTAGTTTTTAGATTTGTTTTAAATATTAGTGTCATAATAAGAATTACTCAGAATATATGAGAATTAATTGTGACTCACCTTGAAGCCCATGATTTCTTCAGGGGGGGAGACACAAAAAAGAAAGTTAATTAGATTTAAACTTCAATTTAATCTATGAACAAAATGATTTGTATAATGTAGTAGTTTCAGTTGCTTCATTGATCATTTATTTTAAAAGATTATTCAATTGTTGATCTTTAAGAACTTAACACCTTATGTAAATCTTGTGAATGCTAACTTTTAATCACGTTTCCATCTAATTGTCTCTTTAATTTGGAGCGAACACTGGAAATTTTGCAAAAAAGAAAAAATTAGGTGCATTTCCATCAACTGGTTTGGAGTGAATTAATCAGGCTAAGCAAAATGTTATTCCAAAAGAAGGTGGCAGTATAGGAAATGTTAATTAACAGAGGAGAATTAGAAGAGGTCAGGAACCAGATACAAAACCAGGTAAATTTAAAAGAAGAGGGTGTGGTTACAGGTGAAACAGTTGAAACAGTTTTTCAGCCTGGCGACTCTTGAAAGCATAACATAACATAACAAATAATGAATTACAGTAAGTTCATTGGCTAAATAAAGCCCAGGTTTGACAGAAGAATGAGTACTGGGATAAAAGTTTCTATTATAACTGTTATGGTTTTGGGTTTCTGTTCATTTTTGTTTTATTTGGAAAAAAAATCTTCCTTCCGAAAGTACAGGAAAACAAAAACAGATAGAGATAGATATGAACAGAGGAAACACATAAAGTAAATACACAGGAAACTAATCCAGGGCAGTCATCAGAAAAGGGCATGAAAGAGACAAAGACAGGAAGTAAAGACAACAAAGACGTACAAAGGATTCTCACCAATATTTAACAGAACCAAAACCCCAAACAATAATAGTAACAACACAATTCTGTACAGTAAATGTAGTACCTCTTTTTCAAAAAAGGCAAAAACCACCTTAAACAATAATTTTTTTTCCCAATTCTGCTGTTTCAGGTAACTTTTTCTAATGCAATGTTTGAAAAGCCCATAAAATGTGTGGTTACAATTAATGTTATTGACTGAAGAAAGACCTGGTTTGACAAATCAGCTTTACATAATAACTGTTTTGGTTTCGGGTTTCTATTAAACACTGGGGCTGGAAGACGCTGTAACTAAGACGAACTGGCAACAAAAAGGGGGAAACACAGAGACTAAATACTCAGGAAACTAATCTGGGTAGGTAAAACAAATCGGTGATCAAAAAAGAAGAAAAAAAGACAAAGATAGGAAGTAAAGACACATTACAGAAGACTCTCACCAAAATTAAACAGGAGTTAATTGAACTGAAACCCAAAACCACAACACACTGATTATGAGCAGTTCCCTCTGTGGATGATCTCACCTATATGCATGCTGGCACTGGCAAAGGTGTCGCACACGGGGCAGCACTCCCCCTCAGGTGTGACGACCTTCTCGCAGTTTGACAGCAGCTCACACTGGACCTCATCGCAGATGGCCACGCCGTTGTCGCAGACGCACACGTGACAAGGCTCCGGTTTCCAGATGTCGTTGTGGTGGTAGAGCTCGCCGTCGACTGTGCAGCTTTCTTTCTTCTCATCTACACCTGCGACAGACGACAGAAACAAGGAGACTTTGAAAGTAGCACGTACTGAGCTGTCAGCAATATGACACTATTAACCAAAGGTGGCAAAAGTATACACATTCTTTACTCAAAGTACAGATATTTAAGTATTTGTACTTTGTTACTTCCCACTTCTAGGGTTAACACACTTACCTGTGTTGGGGTCTGTGCTGGGTGTCGATGTTGAAGCTGCAGTCAAGCACACGGGGCAACACTCGCCCTCCGGGGTCACAGTTTTCTGACAGTCGCCGAGGTCCTCACACACTACGTCTTCACACACGGCGTTCCCTTTATCGCACACGCAGATCTTACAGGGCTCCGGGTTCCACATGTCATTGTTGGCGTAGACTTTTCCATTTTCTGTGCAGGTATCTTTGTGAAACAGAAGCAGAAGGAAATTAAATTGTGACTTGGAAATTCACGGTGCAATAAATTAAAGGGATAGTTTGGATTTTTTTTGTGGAGTTTTATGAGGTACTTATCCGACACGCCCCCAGTCTGGAGAAGCAGCAGGTGAGTTAGTGTAGGAAGCTAAGCAATGTACTGCTGTGGACAGGGTCAGCAACAAAATGTATTTTAGACACCTAATAAAATCAATATCAGTTTAAACGTACACTATATTCAGATTATTTAAACAACTTAACTTTGCTGTCAGACATGTTTTATTGCTGACCCTGTCTGCAGCAGTATATTTCTTAGCTTGCTACAACAGCACTCCTGCTGCTTTCCAAAACTGGGGGTATGCTGACAGCCATCCACTGTAGATAATACACATGCTATCAATAAGTACCTCATACAACCCCGCTTCAAATATCCACACTATCTCCTTTAATGTTGACCATTTAACCTGAAATCAAAGTCAGAATTTGAAGAAACTAAAGGAAAAGTTCATTATTTTATGAATTTTCGCTTTCTTGCCAAGAGTTATGAGAAGACTCACTCATGTCTGTATATGACATAAGTTACGAGGGAAGCTAATAAGCTAAAGATACAAAGCGCTAACTGACTTTTAACTAACTTTCTCTTTTTTTCTCTCCTGTGCTTAGATATACTATGTGTTAGGCTCATCTGTGTTGAAAAGAAAACCAAAGTTTTAGGGATGGATAAAAGATGTTGCTGCCTGTAAAAGCAACAAATAATCATTTATTTAAGTAAGCTAATGTTAGCAAAACACAAACTGTCAGCAAACTAGCTAGCTTGTATTTTGCTTCATATTTAGCACACAGATATTAGAGTGGTATTGGTCTTCTCATCTAACTCTCAGCAAAAAGGCAAATTTTCCAAAATGTTGAACTTTTTCTTTAAACACAAAATCTTACGGTGTATTTAAACATGCTAAACTTTCATGCCAGCAATTGTTCTAAAAGAGCAAAAGTGGTCCTGTTTTTAAAGCCCCGATGTGTAGATTCTTTTGTGATTTTAGCATCCTCCAAATCATTCTGATAACAAAATGGCAATGGCCTTTTTAATACGACCACTGGGAGTCGCCAAAGTCACAAATATTAAAATCCTGCACATAGAGGCTTTAAACAGTACATCTTTCTAAATAGAGAAACAAGACATTAAAAATTTTATTTGAAATACTTTAAGGCTTTATTGGTGCTGAAATAGAAAGCAACTCATAATAAGCACAAAAAACATTAAATATGGCAATTATCATCATCAAAAGTGCGTATAAGGTGCAATGAACAACATGACATTGAACATGATGGAGGCAGCAGTTTCCCAGAGGAATACACCTTATTTGGTAAATAAGTCACTTGCTCAGCTTCCTTTTGTGTGGCAGTAAAATTGGTAGCAGCTCCACCAGTGTCCATTATTTATGCTAATTTACAGCTGAAATTGCTACCAGTGTTTTTGCTGTATAAAAGTTGGTTGAGAAGTGATCTTATCTGGCAAAAAGTCAATGTATTCCTTTTGCAACTTGACAGTACAGACAAAGGGAAACTCCAAACATAGTGTGGTAGAAATAACAAGAACATTTCGATTTCAAAATGGCGCCTGAAGACTTCAGGCATGACAAAGAGCACCAGCAGTCCTGACGCAGATGGCAGGATTATCCGACTGCTGAAGTTGAGTAACGTCAACCCAAACAACTGCAAGAAAATAACCAGGATGCATCTGCAGAGTAGACAAATAAATGTGCAGGTTTACGTTCCAGTTTACCAGTTTCCTTGTCAGGCAAGCACACCGGGCAGCACTCGCCCTCTGGGATCTCTGTGGTCTTGCAGTCACCTACATCCTCACACACCACGTCCTCACAAAACATCGTCCCCATTTCACATATACAGACTTGACATGGCACTGGGTTCCATATCTGATTGTTGGAGTAGACTTTGCCATCCTCTGTGCAGGAATCTTTATGGAAAAGAACAGCAACTGACATCAGTACCCAGGGTTGTTCTTTATCACCTGATTGATGGTCTAACAGATCATTATGGGCATGAGGACTGAATGTTTATAGGTCGTCTATCTCACCTCATTGCATGAATCTCTTTTAGCCCAAAGACTATGATCATAAGCATGTTGGCCTCATCTTTCCTATGTTGTCAGGTTCCTATGATCCCAAGGTCTTATGTTCCCATGGTTCTACATTCCTGGGGTCCCTTGTGACCCAGTTCTGTGTATGTGCTCTCCCTAGGTCCTATGTTCCTAAGGTCCTCTGTTTCCAAGGCCATATGTTCCTGAGCTCATATGTTCCTAAGGTCCTGTGTTCCCAAGGTCCTATGTGCCCAGGGTAATGTGGTTCCAGGGTTCTATGTTCCCACAGTCCTATGTTCCCAGGGTCCTATATGTTACCCTGTCTACATTTGTGCTCTGCCGTGGTCCTATGTTCTTAAGGTCCTATTTCCCCAAGGCCCTATGTTCCCAGAGTCCTGTGTTTCCAAGGTCCTACGCTCCAAAGGGTTTATGTTCCCAGAGTCCTATGTTCCCAAAGTTCTATGTTTGTATGGTCCTATTTTCTCAAGGTCTGGTGTTCCTCAGCTCTATATAACACATAATGGTTTTGAGTTTAGAGGTTCGCAGAGAACACCCTAGGAACATAGGACCCTGGAAACATGTGCCAGCATAGTACTGTGCCCAACAGCCCACACAGAGCTGTAAGGATGGCTGTTGGTCTTGTTCTTGATTGATCGATTTATTTATGAATTGATTGATTGTAAATCTAAACCATTTATGACCTTATAAATATTGCTAATCTATCTTAATTTCTCAAAAAAATTGGGGTGATTTTGACGTGATCTTTATACGACTGGAACACTGGAAGAAATCATGTTGACTGTACATAATAATGACTGAATTGTAGCACATGGTTCCTTTGGAGACCTTTCCTCATTTCAGGGCAGTTTAATCCCATAATGAGGCATTGTAGCAATAATGATTTGTAAGTATTTTCAACATTCACAGCAGGTATTCAGTACATGATTTCAGTGAAAGCAACTTAAATGTGCAAAATATAGTAAAACAACCTTGTCTTTAACAACGTCACCATAAAGCCAAAGAAATTTAAGAGACAACGACACAAGAAAATAATAAAATGAAACAAAAATCCTCAAGAAATGGATCGATATTAGCACAGTGAATAGACTAAAGGGTTGACTGGCATTAAGAAGAGAGTTGATTTCTTAATTTAAGTAAATTTTGAGAGTTAAGATTGAAAGACTGACACATAAATACTCCGATGGTGGATTTGTAAATGTGGATATTAATGGAATATACACACCCACATTTGAATCTTAAATATTTATTACCAGTGTTATTGTCCATGCTAGGAGGATGTGGTGCTGCAGTCGAGCACACAGGGCAACACTCGCCCCCGGGGACCTCGGTTGTGTTGCAGTCCCTTAGCTCTTCACACACCACTTCCTCACACACCACAGTCCCCGTGTCGCACACACAGATCCGACACGGCTCTGGGCTCCATATCTGATTGTAGGAGTAGGTCTTTCCATTTTCTGTGCAGGTAGCTTCATGAAACAGAACAGCAACTGACGTCAGTATTGTGGGGGATTCCCTTTAAGTTGGCAGTGATGGTGAAGTCTGTACATCATTATGGGGTTTTCAACTGTGAGACCAACTGGAAATTTCACATCTCAGTTTAGTTTTTACTGTTAAATTACTGCTAAATTAAAACTTCAAACAATTTAAAATGCAATCCAGTATCAGTCCACCTTTAACTTTTAAAATAGCTGCCTTTTTGAGATGTACTGAGCAACATAATCAAGTTCCTCAAAGGAAATTAAATGACAGACTCAACCCAATCAAACTTTATGACATGTCTCTTTTTTTCTTTCACTCCAGCTGATAATTTGGCCAAAAACTTTTTCTCAAAGGAGTAGAAATTAGTAATTAACTCATCGAGGATGTATTTTCAGAGCAGCTGCCTTTTGTTTTCAGTATAACAGGCTTAACTTTACCTCTGACAGTTATAAACCATGTATCAGTTTACAGTGACGGACTTGTCATTGCTTGTTATTGTCAGTTTACGATGCGTGCATCCTCTGCTCCTATGAATTTACTGCAGCCTGCCTGCGTCTGTGGAGGAACAGACACAGGACTTTTTAATTGTGCAGCAGAACTCAACTTCATTTACTCATTTAAAACCTAGGTTTCTGAAACTCTGATTAGTATTAATCTGAGTTAAATTAATCTTTGTTGGTGCAACCCAGTCTAATTGTATAAAATCCTCCAGCACATCACTACATTTTCAAAGTAAGTTGACCATAATCTCTGAGAAAAACACAGATGATCACAGCTACTTTGATCCCACAACGGTTTGCAAAATCATGCATGGATCTTTTATCCTCCCCTCTTTTCACACTATCCATCATAATGGTCTTTTTTTGGCTCAGAAACAGACTAAACTTCTTCTCCAGTAGAGCTGATCCAGACTTCTCCATAAGTATAAAACCAAGAGAAAACAACCATCAGTCTCATGGGTCTATAATTGCTCAAAAACCTGTAAACACAATAAGGGGGAAACTGGTTTCCTCAGCTGGAGTTGAGGAGCTTGTGGTTGAATGCAAACAGCAAAAGTAACACTTGAACCACAGTCTATGACAGTTTATGACAGTCCATGGCACTCATGAGTCAACACTTGACCAGTGGCACCTTGACTTGGCGTCAGCTGGACCACATGGCGAAAGTTACTACGTGTAGGCCGACTGGCACGACAGTCTGATGATTATAACACCCACTGTTTCCATCCACAGCTGAGCTTCCTGTTTGAAGACATGAAGGCCACTTTTACAAACTTACAGAAAGCAGAAATTATCTCTGTAGGTGAGGTGAGCCTCAGCAGACAAAAAGCCAAAGAGCTGAGTCTTTCAGTGCACAGTGTTGTTAACTGGCAAACTTAATTGACAAAGAAGAACCACTATAAAACCTGACAATGATTTTCATGATGATCCTGCAAATCAACTACCTTGTAACATTCATTCTGCTTTTTTTAACCACTGCCTTTTGCAGCAGGCCTCAATCAAACTTCACCCAGATAGAAGCTGTCAATCTTTGGCTTCTTTCACTGTTATTTAATTACCACAAATATTATTTCTACCCGCAGAGGAACATTACCAGAGGGTAAAAACAGACAGTGCACAACCATACATATATAGCCGGTGGGTTATCTGTTTACCTGCATGCAACCAAAGCCTGCTCAGCCAATCCTCGGCCAACTAATGGACTACAAAAGATAAACAGCATGTTTCTGATCCCAAAAGCTGGTCCCTTGCCTTTAAATTCTGCATTCATACACAGATATCTGTTTATAGAGAATATGCGGAGCTAAACTTCACCAACTTCTCCACCCCGTTTAAAATAAAATGCCACATACCACTTATGTCAACGTGAATAAATGGTTGGATTTAGAAAGTAAACAAAATACCACAAGCACAACAGTATCACAAACAATACAGACAAATATAGTTATAATAGTTGTAGTTTTCCTCCACCAAACAGTCAAGTTGTAGTTTACTTCCACTAAGATTTTGAAGGAATTTAATAAAACATTTAAAACATTTTTGACAGAGAGTTGAATATTGACCCTTGACCTTTTGCATAGAAAATGTCAATTTTACATGCAAATATACAATTTGTGTGAAATTTTGCATAAATTCTTGTATTATGACCAAAAAGATGTTTTAGAAGGACACAGTGACCTTCAGTTCATCCTTAAGTCCAAATTTAAAGTAATTCCATCCAGGCGTAACAGATATATTGCATTCACAAGACTAGGACAAACATGAGGTCACAGTGACCTTTGGCCTCCAAAATCTAAACAGTTCTTCTTTGAGTCCAAGCAAACATTTGTGCCAAATTTGAGGAAATTCGTGTTCAGCATGACAACACTTTTTGCTGCTATGGAAACGTGAATAAACACATATCATGTAAGTGATGATACTCTTATTCAAATTCAAATGCGAATTATCTACAATAAACGCAACCACAGATATTTAGGAAAAATGTGCCAGCTTTTATACTTAATACAAAGACACATGAATATAGATTGTGAAGTTTGCACTTGCAGATTTGCAGATCATCGAGGACTAACTGTTATATTTAATGCCAGATTGACCTCATCAGGCATTAACTACTTTTCTTCCTCTCTCTGCTTTGGCAACATCTTAAAATATGTCTCTAAAGTCTTTAATGATCTTTAAAATTGCAACATAAGCAACAGTAGATCCTGGCTTACACCGAGGAAAATCATTTTATGCATGCATGTGGCGTTCACTGCCTCGTCCCACTGTCAGAAAAACCCCATAATGATGATGAGTCACACCAACTGAAAGGAGCCTGAAGTGTACCCAGAGTTCCCTGCGGTCGGTTTCATTTACCTGCTTCAGTGTCTGTACTGTGAGTCGGTGCTGCGGTCGAGCACACGGGGCAACACTCGCCCTCTGGAGTCGTCACCGCCGTCTGGCAGTCACTGAGCTCCTCACACACCTCCTCCTCACACACTACAGTCCCCATGTCACACACACAGACTCTGCATGACTCTGGGCTCCATATCTGATTGTTGGAGTAGACCTGCCCGTTCTCTGTACAGCTGTCTGAGTCAAGCACAGCAGCAATCAACATCTGGACCAGAGGTAAATGGTACATTAGCACCTCTTTATACATTTGCTGTGTGTAGGAGACATTAATAAGGTAAAAAGAAATAAATTAAACAAGGATTTATTAAAGGACACAACCTAAACATAGTTTTTATGCTGTTTTTCAGTTTAATTTGTTTTATTTATGTAACTAAAAATACAAAATATTAAAATAAGAACCCTTATTTTAGTGTGACAAAAAAATAAACACAAAAATCTAATTGCATCAGTGCAAACTAGCTAAAATATTTCGATGAATGCTCTTTCAATCTGTAGCCAATAGGCTGCACCCAATACTAAGCAATGCAACAAAAATCAGTTGGCTTTCATGCATGATTTGATTCATTCACACTGCAAGAAGAAGGCTGCATTAGGGTTAAAGGGATAGTTCCAATTATTTGAAGCAGGGTTTTATGAGGTTATGAGATAGCAGATGGCAGTCGGCACACCCCCAGTTTGGAGAAGCACAGAGGAGTACCAGCAAGGAAGCTTAACAATGTACTGCTGTGGACGCGGTCAGCAGCAAAAATATTCTGGTCACCTAAAAAATTCAATATCAGTTTAAATGTTTCAATGTTTTTCCAGTGGGAAACCGCTGTTAGATAAGACAAATATTGCTCTTGCTTGCTCAACCAAACTCCACTGGCAAGAATCAGTAATTTTACCTCCCAGAACACAGGAGTTGCTGATCTACTGCTGCCTCCATGTGTTAACCTTTTAAAACACAGAAGTCACACAATAACACAAACAAACTAACCAATCAAGGCAGCGGTAGACCAGCAACTCCTGTGTTCTGGGAGGTAAAATAACTGATTCTGCCAGTGGAGTTTGGTTGGTTTGGAGAAAGTGCTATCTAGCTTTATATAACAGCAGTTTCCCATCAGAAAAGTCTGTCTGACAGTAAGGTAAAGCAGTGAAAATATTCCAAATATAGATACAACTAAATTGATATTGATTTTCTATGTGTCTTGATCCCATCCACAGCAGTACATTGCTGAGCTTCCTACACTGGCACAGCCTTCTACTGTCTGTAATACACTGACTATATATTAGAACCTCACACAACCCCACTTAAAATAAATTGAACTAACACTTTAATCCAAGGACCAAAAACCTCCACAAAAACTCTGCTAGAAACAACCCAGATGGGACTCAAACCCACAATCCCTGGCTTAGGAGGGAGGGCAGTGCCTTATCAATGAAGCCACTGGGGCTGCACTACACCTGCAACTTTAAGTAGGGGAGACTGGGGGCAATCGTAACAAATCGTAACCAATTGTTATCCAATAAAGTTACTTAATATTATTTCGTACAAGATTCAAATTATTTTCAGGCATCATATGCATTAAAAGCAAGATACTATTCCTATGTTTTGCAGAGGACAAGGCAATCATTTGAATTGATTTAAAATTAATTTTACATATAAAATGAGTCATTTAAACTTGAGACAACCAAAGAAAAGTACTGCACATTCAAACAGTAACCGTCATACCTCAGAATCAGTTTTTTGTTGACAGCAAAAGTGTCATCAGTCTAGCTTGCATCTCACTGGAGAAACTGAGTGTGTTACACTTGTCCCCGGTCTCCCCTATCATTAAATGGTAGGCTACTTGTTTACATTCCAGCACTGATAACCGACATGGAAACGTGGAGAGTGTCAACCTCATTATACTTTACAGTTCACAAGGTAAGTATTGTTTTCACCGTGACAATCATCAGATCCTTTAAAGACATGAAATTAAGAAAGCATAAATTACAGCGAAGGCCAATAAACTGCTGCTGCTAAGCTGAAGGGGAAATTCCTCAGAGTGGGTTTACTGGAGCACAACTGAGGCTGTGAATAAAACAGTTTTATAATGTTGTCTGTGGATTTATGCATCTCTAGGCGCCTTCTGGTGCAGGAAATGCAGAGGCAGTGCTGCTTTATATACTAGAAAATTAGTCAGCACCTGTGTTTAATAGTTTTTGTACTTTTTTGGTCCACCACTGACCATTCTTTAAAATGAAAGAGCTGTACCACTGAGCATAGCAGAATGAAAGATATTGACCAGGGATTCTCTAAATCTCTAACTCTGAGAGATTACTGTAATCTGTGGAGGTTCCCAAGTTTTGATGACTGAGTGCTAATTGAGGACGCACAGGAAAAACCCTGAACTTGTCGTTTGTGATTGGTCTGATAACAGCGTTTCACATCTTCTTAAAGCAGATCACTTAATCTGTGCCCCAAGGTCATAAGAAGTCAGAGTTAAGTCAGAGTATTTATCCTGAAACCTCCTTTTCTCCTCAACTTTGCTCGAAGGCAACTGACTTAACCTCTTGTGGTGTCATTAATACCTTAAGCAGTCCCTCTGGGATTTCCTGTTTTTGGGATTGTGCCTTATTTCACAGCAGCTTTTCTAAAAAATTCGGGGAAACAAAACTGCACTCTGTTCTGACTGTTCTAAGTAACTTTACTAAAAAGACTCAGGATTACAAACAAAAAACAACAATCAGCACAAAATTCTAAAATATAAAAGTGTGCAGATGTCTGTAACACTGATAAATATTGTGCTCTTTTCAATACTTGCGATAAAAAATATATATATGTGTGTAAATGCAAAAAATAGTGAATAGTAAAACAAAACATTGATTCGGTTCATTAAGACATACACACATCATGCAGGTGACTGCAGGGAGCAACGATGACTGGTCAAATTTGTGGAAAAGTTGCGGACAAAGTTCAGACAAAATTGTAAGGTCGTGCAGAATTTACAGGGATTAGTTACATTTTATCATGTGGAGTGTTACGGTCACTTGAGGAAGGGTACTGTCCACAGAGACTTTAGCTTTAGGATGCCACTAGCTGGCTGACCTGAGCTAGAGGGTTTCATGTTATGTACAGGGGCCACATAACACACCTCTAAGGGTGGGGTTCCCTGTTCTTATTGATGGGACCAGCTGCAAAAGGGAAGAAACTTTTTCTTATGTCCTGCAGAACTGGAGTCTCCTGCTGAAGGGCAACATCTCAAAAAGTTTGTGCCTGGGGTATATCCCACTTTTATTCACTTTATTCAATATTTATTTCTAAAGGGACAAATACATGCATGAACCAATGCCACATGCTTTATAACTTCAATTAGTTTAAGTTTAAGCAGAAAAGATGGGGCTTTAAATTTTACAAAACTCAATAAGAACATGCTATAATGCAGTGTTTCTTAACCCTGGTCCTCAGAGCTCACTGTCCTGCATGTTTTAGATGTTTCTCTGCTCCAACACACCTGATTCAAATGATCAGGTTGTTATCAGGCTTCTACAGAGGCTTGATGATGAGCTGATCTGAGGACCAGGGTTGAGAAACACTGGTATAATGCAATAATGATAAAAAAATATTACAACAAAACTAAATGATAAGCTGACTTCATGACTGATCATTAGCATTAAATCATTGCAGTACCTGTTTATGGCTCAGTTTCCAACATGTTTTAGATAAATGTGCCCTCAGAGGAAGACTGACAGCTCATTGATCTATATGGTAAAACGTGATGATCAACCTGAGACACACGTACCACTTTTGAGGCAAATTGCCACCAAGCTGCACTTGAGCAAGGCAGTTCAATGATCCAGTCAGTGACTAGACTGTGGTCGAGTCTGACAGCTCCTGGCTGTAAATGTGTCTATAAATGTGTCTGTGTGCAAGTATGTAATCATCTTCACACCAATGATGTCTCTCTAAAACAAGATTAGACCTACTGTATGTAATCAAGAGGTACGCCAATGTGTGCCTATGGAATCCTATAATTTATCCTGAGTTTTATGTACAAATGCAATTATATCATGGGAAAAAAGGGCAAAGTGAGAGTATATTTTCAAGAAAAGCACTTGCAGTTGGTGTTACACTCATTTTAGCAAGCTGTAAGATAAGAAGTTTAAACAAGTTGCCAACCCTCCCAGTTTTCCTGGGAGATTCCCATTTTCCATCAACCTCCCTTGATTTCCTCACAATTCTCCTGTATTTTTTCCAGATTTATGATAAATTTTCACACTTTTTTTCCCTTTTTGTTGTCATAATCATAATTTCAGACACTGAAAAGTATTTAACAGAAAATGCAGTTGCATTTCTTATTTTGTTATTTTAATTCTTTAAAAGTCACCAGAAGGAAACAAAGTCTCTGAAAATCACATTTTCTGTGGGCTTTTGTTTTGAAATCCTCCCTACTTTTGAGATATCAAGGTTGGCTGGTGTAGGGATGTGTTTTTCTGTACCCTTTGTCTGCCAGTCATTTAAAAAAATTGAGAAATGTGTCAGGAACAAGTGGAAAAGCTAAAAAGAAAGGCAAATATGGCCACCTGCTACGAGCTTAAATTGTGAGCATATTTGAATCCTGGCAGTTTAGTGACGTCCTAAGTACTAATTATGTGGTGGAGCCTCTCCCCGCGAGAGAGGCCCGTTTTCAAAAGCAGCAGTTATTTCAGGGGAAACCACAGCGGCTGTATTATACTTTGGGCTTGGTATAGAACTTGTGGCTTGCCTTTATTTGGGAGAGCAGAGAGGTGCCACACCCGGAGAACCGTCCTGCTGCTGCGAGAACCTGCTTCACCCCGAGGAGCAACTCTCACGCTGCAGCACGAATCAAACTACAACTGAAAAAATCACTGAGCCGGAGGTTTATTCTGCAGGTTGTGGAGGCCACACAGGTTTCTGTCCTTCTCCGACTGCCTCGTTTTGGGAAAATTCAACCTTTATTTTGGAGCTTTGCAGATAAAATTTCCTTTTTATACTGAAGCTTTGCAGAAAAGTTACCATTTTGATCAAAAACTATAATTCTTAGGCGTCTGAATGTGATTATAGCGTGGATGTACAGCATGAGAGTAATTATCATGACTAAGTGAGGGCATCTTTTTAAGTGGAAACTGTCCGTGCAGCTCTCTGACCTTGTGGTTTGTAGACGCCTGAACCTCCTCAACTCAGGTTTATTATTAAACATTATTTAGCCCACAGAAAGTGAAACCAGTGGTTCCCAGTCTGGGGGTTTGGGATTCCTCTCAAGGGTCCCATGATAAATCTGAGGGGTCGCAAGCTACTTAATTGCCAGAAAGGTAACTGAAAATCATACAGTAATTAAAACCAACATATAATGTTTGAAAAAACTTAAATTAAAGTGTTTATTTGTAAAAATATGTAATAGTTTCACCTCTGCAGGCCTCAGTCTTTGAAACTGTTGCACCAAAACTTTAAACTGTGATCCAATAGTAAATTTAAACTTACACTTGAGGAGGTTTAACATTTAAAATGAGATGGATTATGGAAAATAATAAGCTCCTCAATAAATTCAGCCAACAAGTTTTTCTCGAAGGAGGAGAATTAGATTTTTATGTAACATTAGCTAGCAGCAACTTTTTAGCTGCCAAGCTAACGAGAACATCTTGTTAACTTTTTTTTACAAATGTTAGCTCAAAAATAATATATATATTATTCATTTATTTATTTATTTATTTATTTGATACAATGAGATAGCTAATTCTCTGCTGTGGCATGATAATTAGGCTAACTAAGCAAACCAACTTTTTAGCCAACTTTAAGCGAACATTAGCTAGAAAACAATGTTTTGTTAATCTTTTAGCTAACTAACAAGCAATGTATCCTTTTGTATTAAAAATATAAAAATAATAATATTAAAAATAAAAACTATAAAATGGCTGCCTTTTTGAGATAAAGAAAACAAATTCTCTGTTGAGCCACCATGAAAGGGCAAACTAAGCGAGCTGACGTTTTTAGCTAGCTAACAAACAATGTAATGTTTTGTTAAGAAATACAGAGCAGCTGAAAATTAACTATTTGCCCCAATCTTTCATACTATGTCCCAAACTGTCATTTATTTTTTTTATTTTTTTATTTTTAAATTTAGATAAGAAACCATCTTCATTTATTTTTACAGATTAACCTCTAACTAATTTTGGTTTCAATCACTTAACTTAGATTTACTAAACAGTTTTTAATTGGGCAACAGAGCTCTGCTCAATTTTAAGTCTACGTTTACTCATTTTAAACCTAGTTCACATAAACTCTCACCAGAATGAATCTTAAATTAAATTCATCTTTGTTTGTGCAACTCAGTCAGACCATAAGAGTCACAGAATCCATGCTTCAGTTTAATGGATTGTAAGGCAAAGACTGTATTAAGTGTACACTGCACTAATTTCTCAATTAACCGTCCTTAAAATCCAATATTGAGTCTCAAAAAAAATCTGATTTGCTTTAAAACCAGAGAAACATGTGGACAGAGATACAAACAAACTTCTGCCTGTTTATGTTGGTTCCTCCCATTTAAAGTCTGGTCTCTCTCACTCAAACAAACACACATTCACACACGCCGAGCCAAAATCAGCACACTAAAGTCTGTAATAGCCAGTCGACGTCTTAACGAGCTGACAGACCGGATCATAAATCTCAGTGCAGAGATCCCCTCCAACAACTAACATACCTGAAACAAACAGAGCATCTGGATTCAGCTTAAAATGACACTTTATTATGCTTGATTTGTGGGACAGACAGTGCCTCCAAGGGTCTAACTATAGTCTGGGTCTAACTGTAATTAATTAATTCGCCAAATTCATTATCTGTTCCAATCCTCATCATGTTGATCATTGGTCCCTGGAGAATCTGGACATCCACAAGTAAGCAGCCGCTGTAAAAGTGGCTTCATTTGAAGGGTTAACAAGCCACAACACCAAATTTGAAACCTCCGTATTAACAGCTAATAAATTGATCAAATGAGGACCTTTGGGAGTTAAATGAGAAAATTGGTACTGCTCTTATGTCTGTACAGTAAATATGAAGCTGCAGTCAGCAGCCAATTAGCTTAGCTTAGCATAAAGACCAACAGGGAAACAACTAGCTAAAACAGTAAAGACAAGACTGAAGACTCAGAAAATAGAAATACTGTATAATCTGGGACATAACCACCCTTAAAATCATGTATTGTTTTTGCATTTTGTTTTCTGTACAGATTAAACTTTTGAGATATAACATATTAATTAGCAAGCGTTAGAGGGGCTGGGCATTTGGAAACGTTTGGAATTAAATCATTTTATCCACATTCAAGTTAGCGGAGAGTTTAAATTACACATAGTACTTAGTATAAGGGGGCGTTAACTTTCACCTGTTCTGTATTCCTGTTGCATAAACTCAAAACAACAATAAAAAGTTAAGATTGTTTGCAAGCTAACTATAATTATATTTTATTTTGCTAGCAAGCTAAATAGTAAAAAACTACCTACCCACCTTATATTATTTGCAAGATAACCAAGAAATTAACAACATGTTATGTTGTTTGCTAGCAAGATAAAAAGTTTTTTTTTTTTAAAAAAGTAATAATTTTATATTGTTTGCTGGCTCACAAAGAAGTTTGCTAAATGTTATATTGTTTGCTGGCAAGCTAAAAAGCAACAAAACAAACAAAAAAAAAAAAAAAAAAAAAAACATAAACAAAACTAAGCTAAGCTAACTGACTGCTGGTCTGCTTCATATTTACCATACAGACATGAGAGTGGTATAGATTTTTATGCATTATAATAGTAACAATAATCTATGCCAGGATGGTGGCCAAATTAGTATAGTAGCTAATTTGATGGTTGTTACAGCAGCAGCAGTAATCTAAGTATTGAAAGGCCGGGTGAACCATAGAGGGACCATGGAGGTTGGGTGAGTCTTTAAACAGCCTTAACATGAGGTCAAAAAACAATTTAAACCTGCAATTAGCCCAGTAAAACACAAAAATAAAAGCAATGACTTCAGAGTTACAGTCATGTGTTGTCTTTTATCTTTACAGATTTTCCACATTTTTTATATCTAGAATCACACCCTCTCCTCAGTTTCTGGTCTGTAGTGACACACCTGTCAGTCCACAGCTGGAGGACATGCCTTTACTCATCAGTGCTGCACTGAGAGGGAACATATTCAGCTTCAGGACATGCCACAACCCTTTCAAGGATCAGTGGGCATCTCTCAGTGCAGCTTCAGTGGAGGTGAACTTGGAAAGAAGCGAGTGTGGCATATTTCATATCCAGCATCCTCTCATTCTGGGTGTGTCTGTCTTGTCTGCCTTTGGCCTGAAGTCTGACCAAAATTAGTGGCCTGCTTTTGTCCATCCCATCCGCAAGGCCACATCATTATAGCCGTGGCACTCTGAACCCCATCATTCAGCCTCGACCTCGCACTGAAATAGCCCAGCCAGCCCCGCGCATGCTTTAGTTTAGTGTGTGCTGCAGCCTGGAGGGGGGAAGATATTTTTGACCCAGGATCACGTCCACTGGGACATTTTGTTTTAGATCAGCCACATCTCCAACTTAAAGAAAACTGTCTTGATTTGGGCATTCTGTCTCAGCTGTGTGAGGACAGTTTACCCTCAATGTCAGGCATCAGTGCCACTTTTCTCCAAAGAGATTGGCGCTTTCTACCACTTTGTTCCTCTCTAATTAATCCCTGACAGGTTTGCAGCTTTCACCAGATATTTTATGTCGAGAACGGACTCTTATACTGGGCTGTATCAAAAAAGAAAGAATTTAAAATGAGAAAATCCAGATTTAAAATGACTCTGACCTCTGTTGCACAAATAAAAACTAATCTCAATATAATGAATCCAGGTTTAGTGTTGAAAACAATTAGCAAAGTTAGCAACAGAGAGATTAAGCAATATGGATAAATACATAAATAAATAAATAAAGTATACGGGTGTTTCAGCTGCTCTGTTTTCCTGTTGCCTTGTTTGCTAGCTGGTTAAAACTGAACAACAAAAAGATTGTTTGCTTGCTAGCTAAAATAAAAAGTTAACAAAAATGTTTCATCGTTTGCTAGCAAGCTAAAAGGTAACCAATGAAACATCTTTATAGTGTTTGCTATCTAGCTAAAAAAAAAAGTTAATTAAATGTTTTATTGTTTGATAGCAAGCTAAAAAAAGTTAATCACCTTATATTGTTAGCTGGCTAACGAAAAAGTTAACAAAATATTATACTGTTAGCTAGCTAGCTAATAAGTTAACTATATGTTATATTGTTGGCTAGCAAGCTAAAAAGTTAACTAAATGTTTTATTGTTTTCTAGAAAGCTAAAAAGTAAAAAAAAAGAAACCTTTATATTGTTTGCTAACTAACTGAAAATTAACTAAATGTTATATTGTTTGCTAGCTAGCTAAAAAGGTCAGTTGGCCTAGTTAGCCTACTAATGATGGCTTGGCAGAAAAGCTCTATTTTCTCCTTTGAGGAAAACATGTTGGCCAAAATACGAATTGAATTAAAGAGGATACATCATAAAACTCAAATGGGTTGAGTCTGACCCTCAAATTTCTTTGAGGAAGTTGATTATTTTGCTTAATCCATCTCCACAAGGCAGCTATTTAAAAAGATGAGCATCCTCAATTTAGTTGAAAGTTAATACTGAATCACAGTTTAAAGTTTTAAGTTTTGGTGAAACAGAAATAATAAACCATGATTTAATCAGGATTAAAGATTAATCCTCGCAACCCAGCATTTATCATCACTTAACGGCCTCATGAAAAGGAACATTGCATCTCATTAAGACATAATAAGCCTTTCTGGTCCAGGTTGTGGGTGTGATTTGAACCTGTAGTTCCCAAACCACAAGGCCAGTGTGGTCCAGCTGCTGGGAGGCAGAGCTGCCCAGTTTCACTTACAACCTAAACATGAGAGGGAAACTTCCCAAACCACTTCCCTGAATTTTAATGGGAAAAACAAACACAACTGTAAAAAACATGTTACTTTGATTAAAAAAAAAAAAAAAACACACAGAGGGAAATGTTACCAAGTTATGAATCAGTAGAAGACAGGAAATCTGGAGGAAACATTGTTGTCAAGTTATACATAAAACAAACATTAAAGAAGTGATATATAAAGCATTTGTTGCACTGTTCACTTTTCCAGTGATTTTATGAACTTGAATTTTACATATTGGCAGTAGACAGATGTTTATTTCAGCACAAAAGAAACATTTTTATGACCATCCATTTTTCGCAAACCTGTCAGCAACTGAACACATCAGAAAACCAATCAGAGGACAGCAGGAGCAGTCAGATTTGGGCGTCTGTCACTCACCGTTCTTGGTATCTTCTTGGCAGGTCACGGCGATCACCTGAGCCAAGGTGATGAGCAGGCAAACGGTAATCCTAGAGCGTAACGAGGGGCCCATGTCTGCATGCCAGACATGCAGCGTCCTCACAAACAGAAAGACAGACGAGGGAGTCAGAGAGAGCCCGACCCCGAGCTACAGCATCCAGACTGAAAAAATCCAAATATCCCTGAGTGGAGCAGTTCTCCTGGATGAGCGATTACTGCACACTGAAACAAGCTCCCTCTTTAGCCCCCCTCCACCTCCCTCCTTCTCTCACTCTCCTCCTCCTCTATCATCATTTTTTCTTGCTTTATTTCAGGGCCAACCTCCTCCTCGGGCTCCTGCAATTGCCTTGAAAGATGTGGCTAATTAAAGGCTGCATTAAATTTGTCCAGCCTAAAAAGACTGATGACAGAAGATGGGCTGGATGACGCCGGTGAAAAATGACTCAAACGTTTCTTTTCAGGACGACCTCTCACCTTGAGTGCTCTTTGGAAAAGGATGTACAAAAGAAAAATCACAAAAACCTCGAAGGCACTCTCTTTTAAAACAATTAAAATGAATTTATTGTTGTGAGAAGATGATGTTAGACCTTAAAACAAATAAAGTCTGACTTGTTTTGGCATTAAGCCTTTGTCTTTGACAGCATTTTAATTGTTTTATAAGAAACTCCTTTGGAGATTTTGTAATTTTTGTGCGAGTTTCATTCCAGTATGTTTATTTTCAGTGTGATGTACATCTGCTTTTTGATATCAGTGCAGTGGTGTTCAAAACTTTTTGAGTCCAAGGCTCCACCAAAAGGCAAGCCAAAATCCCAAGGCACACCGGTCTTCACACTGCAGAAACCAAAGAAGTCAGCAATACTCAAAAAAATTAGGCAATAACTTGCCACAATTCTGGCGTAAATATTTTACTGTTACAGACATTCTTTGATTACAGTTAAATTTAAATTCTTGATAAGATTAAACGAAATCGAATATTTTCAGTAATTGCAACTCAGAATTTCTCCCCTCTCAAGTTAACAGAACAGAATTAAAGTATAAAATACATTTTATTTTCAGTAAACACAATAGAGTAATTGATAAAATAGTTTAGGAGGCAGCCCATTGCACCGATTATTCCAAAACCAGTTTGTAAAATGTCAAAAGCATACAAAATACTGGCATTCACTGCTACTTCTTTAGTCCAGAAAATGTCCTCACTGGATCAAGAGCTCATTTGTCTGACAGCCTGTTAACCCTAAAATCAAAGCCCACTGCTCTGAAGGCCCATTGTTCCAAAAAAAATACACGTTCTCTGCAGTTTTTCCCCTCAATATCTTAGTGTATTTTGACAAGCAGGTGACATGGTAACAGTAATAAACACATGATTAACACTGTTTGGTTACCGATTTAGTATTTTAAGAACCAAAACTACTTGGTTAGATTTAGGAAAAGATCATGGTTGTGTTAAAATATGTACGGTAGCTATGTCAGGTAAGTTTAGTTATGTTTGTGATTTTTGGAGCAATGAGCCTTCTGAGAAATGAGAGTTTGTTTTTAAGATAACAGGCTGTCAGACAAACAGGCTTTTGGCCCAATGGGAAACCTTTCAGACAAGTGTGGTTTCAGAATAATGGGCCATCATTTTGTCAAAATCACAGGTTGATTTAATTTCCATTTCTTGATTTCTTCTATGTTTTTTTTATATTGAGGTTTGCTAAACAGGACACTGTCTGCACATGTCTTCATATCTCCTGAATGTCAGTTGTTGATGATGAATGAGCTCCGGTACTAATGAATTCTGGGTATCTGTGATGTAGCGATGTACCAGTTGTACCTGAAATAACGTGTCAAAAGAAAACAACCTCCAGTTTGTTTTTCTATCTACCTGAAATCCGACTTGCTGACCTAAATCTGTTCACTCCAGCCTGAGCGCTTTACAATGTGCATGTTTCATCCATCTGATGTGTTTTCCAGGGCGAGTCTCTGCCAAGTCGGTGCGTCGGGCAGATCGTCGGTCCCTGAGGTGATGTCCCAGAGGAAGACAAAACAAACAACATGACTTCTCTGCTGATGTTTCCACTTCTGATTCCTGCGCTGTCGTCTTAACAACTGATTTTCTCTTTAATTGAGTTATCAAAGCGTTCATGAAGTCACATTTCTGTCTGTGGATGAGGTGGATTTCACTTGTTTCCTTCACGAACAACTTGGGTCAGGAAGTGTTTCAGGTGCTTGAAGAACAGACTGATTTCCCATTAAAGACTCGGGGCAGAGCCACAGGGGAGGGGAGCTGAAGCAGATGGGAAGACGGTTCCTCTGTCAACTTCTGTCCATTCATCATTTTTTAACACAGTTTGATGACCTGCTGGTTAGGGAAGATAACTTTTTAACCAAAGTTCACAAGTGTTAACCTCTGAAACAGCCTGCTTTTGTCTGTTTCCCCCTGAGGTACTGACCCTGTTATTTAGACTATTTTAAAGCATCTGTAATACTTCAAGCTGGTCTATTTGGACTGAACTATTTGGACTCTTTTGCTTTGTCTTGCAATACTTGATGCTGACAAAATTTCCCAAGTTTCCCCACCTGGCTCACCTCTTCCTATAATCTATCACAGCTGAACCACAAATCACTGACTGAACCATCTTTGCACTGATGTGTAAAAAGCATACATTGATCAGTTGCATGTTTAAAAGGTTTTGTACGTAACTCTTTTGCATGCACATTATATGCTAAATTAAAGGGCCAGTCTGTAGGATTTAGTGGTATCTAGCAGTGACCTGGCAAATTGCAAAAACTGTCCTTCCAAGAGCGTAGGAGAACCTAAGTTGCCTGCAAAAATCATACAAAACGCACAAGTCCTTTGCTAGCTTTAAAATGACCAATAACAGCAAAGTGCACTGCAGTGATACAGAGGGGGAGTCATAATAGCAAGGACAGCTGATGAACCAGCCTCCCTGACAAGATCTGATGTTGCAGCATCAGAACAGATGAAAGCATCATCACTGTCAGAGCAACTTCTCACATATAAAACAGGTGACAGCATCACCTTAAATACAGTAAATTAACAGGTGACAGCAGCAAAATCTGGACTGAGTGACCTCTTCTAAATGTTCTTGAAATTTGGAAGAGTTGGCAAGGCTGCATATAAATGTAAATTGCAGTGTGATGATTTTTTTTTTATCCTTAAATCATGCTTCTAAGAAATTATATGCCCAAGAAATTACAGAGAGTGTAATGTATAGAAAACTCAAACTGACCTCAGCTGCTGTGGTCAGAAAACGTTCTTACATGTGGCATCAAAACCTCCCAGCATAGAAGCTATTTCTGGATGTATAGACTAGACAGCAGTGCAACCACAGGAGACATCAAGCCATGATTGTGCAGGCAGGACACACACACACTGAGAGTGGAGGCCTCCAGTCAGAAAAGGTGGACATTATCCAGACTAAAAAAAGCTGCAATGAAAAAACATTAGATCTTACAAAAGCCACAGAGACTTTCCTAAAAAAAAATAATCCAGACCGTTTTTCAGGCTTTTAGAGAAAGGCTTGTGGCCAAAGCAGATGTTCTGTGTATCTCAGAGTCAAAGGGGAACATACTGTTTAGGACAGGATATAGACTTTTATTCATAGCTCAAGCCTTAGTCAGCAGTTAGAGATTTAAAAAAAAGTCATGTGTACTGCTAAAACGTGTAAGACAGTGACTCCCAAGATGTGGGCCGTGACCCACTGGAGGGTCATGAGACGTCATCAAAAATAAATAAAGAATAAAATGTTTTAAAGGAGAAGGTAATATTGGTAAACATTATACCTGCTAAACATAAGCATTTCTGCATTTTAATAGTGAATATTAACATGCTAACAGGCTAAACTAAGAACATAATATCAGATAACACTACACCTCCTAAAAATAGTGTTTTAGCTTTTTAATGGCGGTTACTAGCATGATAACACGGTAAATTAGGAGGGTAATATTGGTAAGCATTATATCTACTAAACATAAGCATTTTAATAGTGGGTATTAGCATGCTAACACACTAAACTAAGAAGGCAACACTGGCGATCATCATACCTGCTAAACATAAGCATTTTAATAGTGTGTGTTAGCATGCTAACATGCTAAACTAAGAAGCTAACATAACAAGCCCAGGAAGCATTATTCATCATTCATTCATTTTTAAAATAGGGGATGAGGAAAATACTTTGGGTATAAGAAAATGCTCCTATAATTTGCTTTTTTTCCACACCATTTGTCATGTGACAGGAAGCTGCAGGCCCACAGTGACCTATCAAGTTAACACACATCTTGTCCCATATTCCCTTACACACTAACTGCATAATTTAACATTTCACGAGTCTGAAAGAACACTCCTGAATTAGCCTCCCCATTGAGAAGGGAACCGTTCAGCAGCTCTGAGCTCACAAAACACGTCAGCAGATGGACCCAGCGGTGTGTGTTCTCTGGAGGTGACACTCATGCATCACTCAAAATGTTCGCTGCAGCCACCAAGAACTTTGTGAAGCAGGTCGGGGACACGGGGAGGCTGATCCCCGTCCCGAGCCTGAGCGAGGCCGACCGCTACCAGCCCCTCAGCCTGGTCACCAGGAAGAGGAAGAGGCATTTCTGGAAGAAGAACAAGTACGCCTCGACCCCCTTCTCTCTGAAAGACATCCTGGTCGGGGAGAAAGAGATCACAGCAGGTACAACACATTATTGCAACTTTTTGGTTTTGTGATAACATAAATTGTGATATACCAAATGTATTTCAACAGAAAATGATGTCCTAAAAGTAAAAACTTTGTCAGCACCTGTTTTATCTAATAACAAAAGTTTTTAAAAGTTTTCACTCTGTTAAAGGGATAGTTCGTCAATATCTTGTCACCCTCATGCCGATTGAAAGTCAGGTTTAGTTTTTTAGGCCAAAAAATTAACAGGAAAATAGTATTGCCGTATCTCCCAAACAATGGAAGTGAATGGTGACCAGTTTTCAAATGGACAAAACAACTTGACAAGTCTCCTAAAGTCCCAACATGCTGTTTGTGCACCGTCACACCACACACACCCAGTTCAGACAGCGTGCACATGAACATGACTCCAATCTATGGATCTAGAGTAAAGATTCAGGCTTAAAACATGGTAAATAACATTTTTTCAAGTCAATATGGCATGTCAGGACTTTAGGATACTTGGATTACACCAGACTTAAAAACACTTTAGTAAGAGTACAAAGTATTCTTCTTAAAACTACTCAGAGTATAAGTTACTTTTTAACCACTGACTTTATTGGCAATAAAAATGCAGATTAAAGGTCTGGATATTAATTCAAATTGTAGACCTCCACAACCTCTTTTTTCTGCTACAGGAGTTTCTTCTTATCAGCTCCTCAACTACGAGGACAAATCTGACCTATCGCTGAACGGCCGGTTAGGAAACCACCTCATCAACGATGTGGGGTTCAACATCAGCGGCTCCGACTCCGTGGCCGTCAAAGCCTCCTTCGGCATCGTGACCAAACACGAGCTGGAGGTTCCCACCTTACTGCGAGAGCTCAACTCCAGGTAACACGGCATACTGTTACGGCTATAGTGTGCGTTCAACAGCTGCTCAGCGTGCGCTCTTATCTTCATCTGATGGGGGTCAAACAACATCATCATGGTATCACTCCAGACTGATGAGATGAGGTGTCATCTCAGCAATGTTTTATTAATAACCATGTTAAATGATCTATTTTTGATTAATTATTTATATTTTTTTGACAAGAGAGGTATCATGAGTCAACTGTCATGAGTTGATTTTTCCTAAATATATTTTTCTCCATGCACAGATCTAGAGCCAGTTTTGTTTTTTTCTCTTAACAATGACTTTAAGTTGATACCTGACCTCTGACCTCCTCATGGCAGGGGGAATGTGAGAAGAGGGTTTCCCTGTAAGGATGAATAAATGATCATGTTATTCTACACTGGCACACATACAGGAGCTACATACATGAGGACAATGCAAGACAATAAATAGACTTGAGATGTCGTCTTGTTTGACAGTAACAGGCGTCAAAGTTAAAAAACGATTGTAGTCGTGTTGGGAAGATTGTTTAGCTACAAGAATACATGAAGAAATGACAAACGGGCTGAGAAAAGTGTTTAATATGGAGTGAATTCATTTTTTAACAGCCCATAAAGTACAACGAGCATGTTAGCTTGATAGCCTTAGACTTGGGCTGGTGCTGACTTGGGTTGACCATTGAGGGGGCAAAAAATGCCATCCTCTGTAATGTTACTGGTTGATTCTACCATGCACGGCACGTAAATCTGATCCATCCTTCGCATTGGCTGCAAGCCCCAACAGCAGCGTGTCACAAGCATTTCAGCAGCAGAGTGTTTTGTCCGCCTGATTATGCTGACTTGCTCAGATTTTGTTGATTAGGTCCTCTTTCGTTGCTCTTTGTGCTTCTTAAATAATGTCTTTTCTGTCTGTCTTTATGATCTTGAGTCTGCTCGGGGTCTTTTATTTTGAAAAATGCCTGCTTGTGTCTGACTTCCTGCTCGTGCGATCTCGATTCAATCAATTAAAGCACTCGGTGTGCTCAGCTGGTGACGTATAACAGCAACAAAACACACACTCCACCCCATCATGTCAGTTAAATATGAACAATAATATAGCATGTGGTTTATTATTGGTACTTTCAAATACCAATGAAATCTCTGCCAGCTTCTGCCAGTTTTACAACGTCATGCTTCCTTAATTTGCCTCAGGATTGGGCGGGCACTGCACCCCCATCTTTAACTTTGAGGGGGCAAAAAATCCAGTGCCTCCCAGTAGATGACACCAATGAACATAATCTTCTCATCTAATTCTTGTCCCTAAAAAACTGTTCCTTTAAAGTTCCTCACCATTCACATCCACATACACACTGTAAACTCAAACTTCCTCAAGTTTATTGTAAACAGCTGGCACATAAAACTTTTAACATGTGCACTAAATGAGTTAGTTCAACTTAAGAATGTGAGGTAACTTAAGTTAGGTTGAATATTTAGTTTTATAAAACCAATTAATTTAAATAAACTTGAGACAATATGTTCAATAAGATGAAGATATGAAGTTGGACCTACATAGATTCTTTTTCCGGACTTTCAGGAAAGTGGACCTGGATCACTGCCTGGTCCGTCAGTCCAAGGAGAGCGGGCGCAGCGTTCTGTGTGTGGTCGTGGAGAGCATCCGCACCACCCGTCAGTGCTCTCTGACCGTCCACGCCGGGATGAGAGGGACGACCATGAGGGTAAACGCACACAAACAAACACAGCGTTGATGCAAGATATCACAATAATGACCTGCATTACTATCTGTTACATAATTGTCTTTTTTTTTGCAACCGTTCAGCAAAAATTACATAGTCTGGCAAAATACTGAAATATTTCAAAATATCTAGGTATGTGTATTGCAACACATTTTTGTATAAAGTGTGTTTCTTTTTTATTGCACTGCTCAGTGCGTTTCTCATCACTTTTTGAGAGCCTCCCTGCTGGTACGATAAGTGTAACCATGGTAACCCATGCCAACAACTAACTAATTTTAAAAATATAAGTGTTTTTGACGTTACACAGAGCTGTCTTAGTCGCTGTCTGCTTTAGTCTGTGATGTTGTCAGCTCTACTGCAAGGCATTGTGGGATATTTATTGGTTTCATACTAAGAAAGAAATCTCACTGTTGTCGCACTTTAAAAAGTAAGTCAGTGCAGTTTCTCCACCAATCCAGCTTGTCTGCTGTTATTTTCACACAAACTTCTGTTGTGCTGCAGTTTCAGATCGACGACGGCAGAAACCCCCGAGGTCGAGACAAAGCCATCGTCATCCCGGCTCACACCACCATCGCCTTCAGCATCTGTGAGCTGTTCGTTCGTCTGGACGGACGCCTCGGTAGGACGGCTGCAGACATCATTACCCGCACCGTCACGTACTCACACACACCTCCAAAAACAGTTCTGCAGTTTCTCAGACAGCTTTCAGAGGCTCAGAGAAACCCCCAGGGCGGAAAGGACTCCACAAACTACATGAAATGGGTTTAAAAAGTAAAGATATTCTTCTGCTGTAAGCATAAAAGTGATTAAATGAGGCGTACAGTGCTGAAATTAGAAAGTGCACCTTTGAGTGAAATACTTCAGCTTTCCAAAGTTTTGCTGACTCAAGCTTTAATCCACTACAAACAAAGAGTGCGATGAAAGTGAACGGGGCATTTAAAGGATAAGGAGTGTGGTGGTTATTGAGAAAATTTCAGGCTTGAATCTCCTCCTGGGTCCCACATGAAAAGCAGTGGGTGCATCAGTTGTGGTTAACACCTGAGGCTCCTCTGCGCTCTGCATGCCGTACATTTCTTATCTCAGACGGGACGAGCAATTTCTCCACCTTTAAATTTGAAAGGGTCTTTTATTTCTCGGGTGTCGCAGTGTCTTATGACCAGTTAAAATGGACACTTTTACTGTCACACTTTTTGGAAATGATTTAATTGCCATAAAAACAAAAAAAAAGATGGTTGCTTTGACTCAGAGACAAACAATGTGAATGTAAAAAAGCGCCAAATACTTAAATCCCACTGCACCTGAATGTCTCATAATGTTTTTACTAGTCATTAATATCTCCTGAATTCATCAAAGAAACGTTATGTATCCATGTGATGAAGAAAGTGAAAATATATGCCGTGCTATCCCCTTATTGGCTTTCATCTTGTGTGACCACGTGGCCTAATGGACAAGGCGTCTGACTTCGGATCAGAAGATTGAGGGTTCGAGTCCCTTCGTGGTTAAAACTTAAAAAGTCTACTCTCTATTAATATCTGCTGTCTCTGAGAAATAGAGTAATAAACTAAACTCTCTAGTGTTCATCAATCAAATTCATTGCCAGACTTGTTAAAGTGCAACTCCTGAAAGCACTGAAACTGACGGATCAGGAAATTTAAGGGTATAAATCAATTTGCGGTTTAAAGCTATAAATGGAGGAACCATTTATTTTTATGTTGTATAAGAAGAGTGTGGGTTCTAATCCTTTTTTGTACAGGACAGCACAGGAACGTTGTTTTCTTTGCTGATCTTTTGCATGAGCAACAGACTCTGCAGCTTCATCATAACTGTGTTTTGACAAATTGCAAAATTATATTTGCTCTTGCAGAGAGACGCCTTTGAAGAGACAGATGTGACAGTGCAAATAGCCAACCTCATTTTGCCCTTCAGATTCAAAGTTTGGAAAACGGCGCTCACTTTTGTAAAGATGTCACCTTTAAAAGCGGCAGCTGAGCGGCAGCTGAGCACCCGGAGCTGCTGTCACATCGTTTTAACTTCTGCAGAGACAAATGTGATGGAGGAAATGTTATTCCACTAACTCTCACATGCAAAGTGAACAGTCGACCTTTGAAGCTAAATTCTCGAACCACTTTTACAAAGGAAAGGTTAAAACAGATGGCTTTTGATTTGGGGACTGCTGCTCGGACAAAACAAGATTTCATGCTCATATTTTCAGGATATTAATCAATAATAATGAAGAATTAGGTGTTGCAGGTGTTAATTGGAATCCCAGATGAAAATGCGCCTGCATTAATGTCTAAAGTTGAGCTGCTCTCTCAAGTTGATCCCTGTTTTTGGTCAATTTTGTGTTAACAAACTCCAGATTTTGCACAAAAGTTGTTTTTCTTCCTCTGTGCCAGATATTTGTGTAGCTCCGGAGTCTCAGGGGGGATTTGAGCGGGAGCAGATCAGGGAGCAGCTCGGTGGTTTCGTCAGTCACTTCTCCATGGGTCGACTGCGACGCTTCCTGTCCGGGATCATCTATGGAAACCCCTTCAGAGCAGGTGCGGCCATGTAGGGAGGGATATTTCTGAAAGTAAAGAAAAAAATATATCCCCATGGTGAGTCATAATCATGAAGAAAAAACTGGATTAGTGAGATTAAAAAAATCACAACTAAGAGATTAATAGTCATCATTATGGGTTAAAAAAAATCTAAATATGAGTTAAAAAATCAATTATGATTAAAAATTCATAACTATAGAATAAAAAGCATAAAAACTATGAGATATAAAGTCATAATTATGACATTAAAAGCTTAAATTTAGATAAAGAGTCCAGAACAGTCTAAATTATGAGATAAATAGTCGAAATGATGAGATAGAAAGCTGAAATTATGAGATAAAACTCAAAATTATGTGTTAGAAAGTCATTATTATGAGATAAAACCATCTAATATATGAGATAAAAAGTTTAAATTAGGAGTTTAAAAGTATAAATTATGAGATGAAGTTGTAATTAAAGGATAAAAAGTTGAAATTCTAAGAGAAAAAGTCAAATTTTTTTTAATGTCATTATCATTTTTGTGTCTGACCATGGGAATATTTATTCTGTTATTGACAGAGATGGGTTTCTACAGTAAGTAAGTGACCTCTGCTGCATCATAAACACATCATTTACATTTTTCGTTTTATCCACCTGCTGTAGAGAACCGGACGTTTGAGGAGCTCACCCACACCGACACCTACATGGACGACATGGTCACAGATTACTACGAGAAAGCTGCCAGCATGACGGACGTGTCCACGGCCTACCTGAGAGAAAGCTCTCACACACGGGCCAACCTCCTCAAACACAACATCCCCAAAGGGCCTTGCGCCCTCTGCGGCATGGGCAACCAGAGGAGGGAGACTGTTTACGGCTGTCTGGAGTGCTCCACCGGGGGACACAAATATGTCCGGCTCCACGTCGTGCCTTGTTTTGACCTCTGGCACAAAACGCTGAGATGAAAAAGACAAGAGTCCACGCTGGGACAAACTTTGTTCATAGGTTGTTTGTTTTTTTTTAATGGTGCAAGGTAGCAGATGTTTACCAGGCTGTTTTTGCGATGCAGTCTGTCAAATAAAAATCATACTTGTGAGATAAAGTCATTGAATAAAAGTCAAACTTTGGAGACAAAAAGCTATAATTAAGAGGTAAAATGTCAAAATTACAAGATGAAATCATAATTATGAGATAAAAACACTGAATTATGACATAAAATGATAAAAATGATGAGATAAAAAGTCTAAATTGTGAGATAAAGTCATAATTATGAGACAAACCGCCAGATTATGAGATAAGAAGTCTTAATTGTCAGATAAAAAGTTATTAATATGAGATAAAATATCTAAATTATGAGATAAAATCATAATTAAGAGATAAACTGTCATAATTAGGAGATAAAGTCATAATTACTAGATAATCTAAATTTTGAGATAAAAAACACAATTAAGAGATATAATGTCTAAACTATGAGATGAGGTCATAATTATGACATAAAAACACTGAATTATGAGTTAAAAGATAAAAATTATGAGATTAAGTCATAATTAAGAGACAAATCATCATAATTATTAATTAAATGTCTAAGATTAAGTCAGAATTATGAGATAAAGTCTTAATTATGGAATAAAACATCCAAATCATAATAAAATAAAATAATTATGACACAAACGGTCAGAATTTTGAGATGTAATGTCTAAAGTATGCGATAAAGTCATAATATTGAGATTTTTAAAAATCATAATTAGGAGCTAAAAATTTTAAAAGGCTAAATTACAAGATACAGTTGAAACCATGAAAGAAAAACTCCTACTTATGAGATTAAAAAAAAGTCAAAATTATGTAATAAAAAGTCATAATTATATAAAAGGTCAAAATTGTGAAATAAAACACGATGAGATTAAAAGTCATATTACTAGTTAAAAAGAATAATTATAAGATTTAAAAAAGTTAAAGTCACAATTTTTAAAAAAAATTGATAAAATTAGATTGAAATTAATAACACAACAAAGACAAACTTTGTTCATAGGTTGTCTTTTCTTTTTTAATGGTGCAAGATAACACAAGTGCAGATGTTTTACCAGGCTGTTTTTGAGATGTAGTCTTTCAAATAAAAAACATGAAAACCAGACATGGACTGGACTCTGAACTGAACCACAACTCTTCATCAGATATAAACTGTCTCACTCTGTGGTGTCGTGTACAGTTCAGCTTTGGCACCGACTCGTTCCTACACGTGTGTCGTGTGTGTACTGTAGCTGCCAGGTGCTGAATTATTCAGAGGAGGTATTGGGTGGAAATGGAGCAGAGGGATCGTGTGGAGGCCTGGTTTTGTTTTGTTCCAAGTGTGTCATTTATTTTGAGCTGGGCTTTTTCATTTCACTCTGTCCAACAGGACAATTTGCCTTAAAGGAGAAATCTGTAATATATTAAATAGAATAAATCATAAAATCACCATGATATGTCATCAGAGATCAATGAAACAGTGACAACAATGCTCTGTGTCCTTTGAAATTTCTATTCCAGGCCAAATAACTATTTTTCTTGGCCTGTTTCACGTTAATTAGTTAGTTCAAATTAATGTCAATTGTCCGCTGAATGACTTAGTGTCTGTTTATGAGACGTAAGAAATCATTTATAGACTTTTTGAAGGAGTAGATGTTTATAACAGTTAAATTGAGCAAAATATTAATAGATTGCATAGACTGCATATTAAAAAGGATTTATATAGCATATATAGCATCTGTGGCTCCAACGCGGTGTTTGCTGTACTAATTTTTGCACATACAATTGCTACATATTGCTCCTTTAATTTCCCATGAGTCATTTGTTTTAAAGCAGAGGTTCTCAGTTTCTTTGAGTCAGCTGTTTCCTTTCCTTTATAGTCATAAAAGGGGTATTAAAATCTGCAGTAACTCCTCCCTGTGGAATGTGAGCAGGGCTGGACAAGTTTCCACTAATTTAATGTACAAATATATTGTAGATATACCTTTTTATTAAGAAAAGCAAGATATAAATCTGTACTGTACTCATCTAATATAATGGAAACTTTAATTTAAAACAACTTCCCACTAATTAAATGCATACATACATTTGAAAATTCTCATGTAGCTTAATTTCCTTACTGAACATGGTTTTATCTTGAATGAATATCGCTGTGCCATGCTTTTCCCCTCCCTGCCGCTGGAGGGCGCGGTGTTTGCAGTTTAACTCAACTCAAACCGGATGTGTCAAGTGTCAACAAAATGCAAACACGTGTGGAGAAGCAGCATGAGTAATGTTCGCCGAATATTCACACTTCCGAGGACATATATAAAGAATTAAAACGTATATAAATGAGCGACGTTTAAGGGATATTCACGAAAATGAAGTTTGCTTACAGGGTAAGTGCTACCACTGCTAGCTAACATGCTACTGTCGATCTGCAGGTAGTTTATGGGAGACACTGTCACACCAAATTTCATTCAAACATGACTTAATCTAGTGTGTGATTACATGTCAGAGAAATTAAACATTGTGTAACACATTTAATGCTTTTTATTGTAATGTGTTAGTATTCATACTGAAGTTCGGCTGATGTTTATGACAGCTAATAGCATTTGATAAATTGGCATATGTAATTAGCAACGTCACACCAAACTTAATTAAAAATCGCTTAGTCTAGTATGTCACTACATATTGATTAATGCACATCTCATCTAACTCACTGAAGACTTCATTTAGAAAAGTGTTAGCATTCTTAATTAGATTCAGCTGACATGACAACAAACAGCGTTTGATAAGATAATCTACATAGAAGAGAACATCACACAAAATTGCATTCATAAAAATGCTAAATGTAGTATGTCACTATATATCAGTGAAGGTAAACATCGTGTAGCACATTTAAGACTTTGTATTTCTTAAGTGTTTGCATTCGCACTTGACATCGGCTTAAATATATTATATCAAAAAGCATTTGATAATACAGTTTTTATCGTTTTAAATGCCAATAAACTGGCTGAAGTCATTCTATGTGTGTACACCAAGGAAACACATAAAGCAAGTTACATCGACTTGTAAGCAAAATGCTGTTAAATACCCACATTTTTGAATGGAGTTTGGTGTGTAAATAGGTAAGTTCTCTCCTATCTGTCTTATGAGTGCTGTAAAAGAAAACCACTCTCTTTTTATTGTAGTTTTCCAATCTGCTGGGAGCAGTCTATCGTCAGGGAAATCTGAATTTCTCTAAAGATGGAAACACAGTGATCAGTCCAGTTGGAAACAGAGTCTCTGTCTTTGACCTGAAAAAGTAAGTCATAATTAAATAAATAGATTAAATATTTGTGGAATAGATGTTGTCATATTTAAATCAAGCTGCTTGTGTTTTCATGTGGAATTTAAGCATTAGTCCCTTCTTTTTCCAGTGTTTTTTAAATTCACTACATTACGAACAAGGTACTTTTATTTTGGGGGAGAAAGAGCTGCAAATCATTAATCTTCCTCTTCTAGCAACACATCAGAGACGTTACCCCTCTCCACCACGAAAAACATCACATGTGTGGGTCTCTCTCCTGAAGGGAACTTGGCAGTTGTGGTGGATGAAGGTAAGAGATTCAACTTCTGTGTGATTCTAAGTTAATATCCTGTTGCAAAAACAACAACAACAACCAGAATTTGAATATAATTCTGTGTTTGTGTCACACAGACGGTGCTGCATTGTTGGTCAGCCTCATCACCAGAGCCGTCCTTCATCATTTCCACTTTCACAAGCCTGTCAGCAGCATCCGCTTCTCACCTGATGGCAGGTAAGGATGTCTGATGAACCTCTCAAAAAACAGGCAAAAATAACTTGTTTTGTCCAACCATCTGTCCAATTAATTTTTAGAACAATTTGATTTCATATAGCTCCTAAATAACTTTTAATTCTTTATTTAGCACATGTCTTTTAAGGCACAGTTACTACAAGTGGAACAAAAACGATGCTGAGTGTTGATGTTGTGTTGTTTTTGTTTTTCAGGAAGTTTGTTGTTACGAAGGACAATGTCGCTCTGATGTACTACGCTCCTGGAAAGCAGCGTGAGTTCAACGCCTTCGTGTTGGACAAGAGCTACTACGGCCCCTACGATGAGACCACCTGCATCGACTGGACGGACGACTCCAAGTCAGTAAAAGTTAAAGTTACACTCCCATTGAATGACACATTAAATTGCACAATTTTTGAATGAAGTTTGGTGTGACATTTTCTCCCATACAGTGGCTGCAGATCAATGCTGTAATCAATTGTTTGGTAACACTGTTTGACAGGATATGCATAAGACTGGTATGATTTAATACAGAGATGTCTTTGTTATTACAACTTGACATTAATGAAAACAACAAACTGTCATAAACATGTTCATAGCAGGCCTTAATTAAATAAAACTGAAAGGAGCTGTGTAGCTTTATGTGTTAGCATTACAATATACTATCATATGTGGTTGGCTTTGACATTAGCTGTTATGAGAACATTATAACAGTGTCATGCATATTGTTATGAGAGCATTATAACAGAATCATGAATATTTATTTTGAACTTCTGTCATTAATTTTAATTACATTGTAAATGCTTTTATAACAGAGTCATGAATAATTCCCTGGATCTCAATTAAAGTGGTACATTTTGGACATTGGACAGTTTTATATTTATGTCCACTATGGCATGTTTATGACATTAAGTTGTCATAACAAAGACATCTAAAACAATGTCAACTTTTCATTAAAAATGGCACAACTGACTGAATGACACATACTAATAACAGTCATAAACATTCATAAAGACTCTTTCATGTTTATAACAAGAGTCATTTCATGGTTATGACAGTGTAATGTCATCACCACATCAGATTAAGTGTTACCAAATAAGATTGGTCTGCAGCTACTGATACAAATAAAAATGAGTATTTTAGCATTTTTAAATGGTCTTCTTTTAAAATAAGTTATGTTTGCTGTTGAAGAACCAGCAAATTGATGTTGCAAAGAAGTTCCAAGTTTAAGTTAAAGAACATGTTACTGCTTTGTGAACTGGTTGAACAATAGTTATTATCTACACCTGCTTGTAAGCAAGCGACTGTTAAAGTCACACATTTTTGAATGGAGTTTGGCATGAAGATCTCTAACTTGTTTATTATAATTTGTTAGATGTCAAAGTGTAGAAGAAGCCTGTAACTAGAAAAATAAAACATGGTGGTTTCATTTTCCTTTAGGTGTTTTGTGGTTGGTAGTAAGGACATGTCAACATGGGTGTTTGGTGCTGAACGCTGGGAAAACCTGATCTACTACTCCCTGGGAGGACACAAGGACATCATCGTGGGCTGTTTCTTTGAGAAGGACAGTCTGGACGTGAGTTTATTTTTGCTTTCCACGAGTTCATGATTTAGGCTGAGAAGACAAACGAGGTTTGGCATTAAAATTAAAAGTAAAACCTCAATAAATATCCTGTTTTCAGTTGTACACGGTCAGCCAGGATGGGACACTGTGTGTCTGGGAGAGCGACACCGAGCTGGACGGCCTCGTCCTGAAGAAGAGCCGGGAAAAGCCAAAGGCGACTCTGAGGCAGGGGGACGAAGATGAGGAGGAGGATGAGGAGGAGAGAGTGGAGGGAGAGGAGGGAGAGGTCATCAGAGGGAAAGCAGAAGCTCCCAACGAGAAGAAGACCAAAAACGTTCGATACAAGCAGAGGAGCAAGTAAGACGCACCTTACTTTTCTGTCCTTCAGTTAAAGAGAAACTTAAGGATTTTTTAATCTGGACCATATTTTTACATGTCTTTGTGTCTAAGTGATTTAGTATTAGACAAATTATTTTGCTCTGTCTGTCTCAAAAAGGCAGCTATTTTAAAAGTGAATCATGGTTTATTTTGAGTTTAAATTTTTGAGGTTTAAAGCAAAATTAAATGTAATCTTTCTTATATGAAGCTAATTTAAAGTTCTCTTTTAATTACTGTGAAATAATTTATTGTTCCCCATCATATTGGTGAGTTATTAGTTTTGTTTTGTTGAAATGTTGAATTTTGGGGAGTAGAGCTCTTTGTGCTGAAGCTAAAAGCCAGACAGCAGTTTTTCTTTCCAGCGTCAGTCACAGCAGTTCTTCACAGCCAGAAGTCCTTCCAGAAAAACACCGAACTGTTCAGACCTTGACACTTTCAGCCAATTATCCCTCTGTCCATTAGGCTTTTGGCGTCACAAAGTGCAGCTTTATTTGTCCCTTGGCTGCTCTAAAGCTTTAATAGCAGCATCAGCATTTGTAATGAAGATCGGCGCGTGCTGCAGCTCTGAGCCAAACTCTCACGGTCACTTTTTCTTTGCAATTAAATCTTCAGAAACCGCAAAAGCATCTTGCTCAACAAGGTGTGGAGTGGAGATAAATACCAGATGATGACTCAAAGTGCCAACTTTTGAGCTGCTAATTAAGACATCAGCAGCCTCTTGGCTTTAGAAGGTAATAAGGGCTAAAAGAGACTTTATTTATTCACCGTTGCCTCTGCTCCTGCAGACATTTCTTCAACAAGGAGGGGGACTTTAACAACCTGACAGCTGCTGCCTACCACAAGCCCACTCACATCCTGGTCACAAGTTTCGCTTCTGGAATCTTCCACCTGCACGAACTCCCAGAGTTCAACCTCATTCACTCCCTAAGGTGAGAGGAAACTTAACTTTTTGATGGTAGAATTTAAAAAGCACTGTTTTCCTACTTAGTTTCTATTATTTGAATGCATCTTCTTGCAGTATTTCAGACCAGAGAATCACCTCAGTAGCGATAAACAGTTCTGGAGACTGGATCGGCTTTGGCTGCTCAGGTAAGTTTCTTTTATATATTTCCTTTTCCTCAGTAAGTTGCACTTGTTTTTTTTTTTGTTTTTCTTAAAATGTTAATGTTAATATTGTTTCAGGGATGGGTCAGCTGCTGGTGTGGGAGTGGCAGAGCGAGTCGTACGTCTTCAAGCAGCAGGGACACTTTAACAACATGGCCTCCCTGGCCTACTCTCCAGACGGACAGTACATCGTAACAGGAGGCGATGATGGAAAAGTGAGCGCTCTATTTACATTTTCAGGGGCTTGAAATAAAAAAGCAGACATTCAGTAGATAGTTGTTGATCAGTACACATGCTGATGTTGTGGCCAGAAGGTGTTTGTGTCAGAGATCAGAGTGTTTTTTTTTTTTTTTTTATTCCCTCAGGTCAAAGTGTGGAACACCAACAGCGGCCTCTGCTTCGTCACCTTCACGGAGCACACCAGCAGCATCACCAACGTCACCTTCACCTCCAGCGGCTTCGTCATCGTCAGCGCTTCTCTGGACGGGACGGTCCGAGCGTTCGACCTGCACAGGTGAGTCACAGTGAGGAATAAAACGTGTCTCTGTCTGAAGAGAAACTGAGTGAGGACTTTCTGAATCTGTGTGTGTCCGTTTATTTATTACAGGTACAGAAACTTCAGGACATTCACGTCGCCTCGGCCGGCGCAGTTCTCCTCCCTCGCAGTAGATGTCAGTGGAGAGCTGGTGAGCGCAGGAGCTCAGGATTCATTTGAGATCTTTCTGTGGTCCATGCAGACAGGAAGACTGCTGGAGGTACGCACAGAATCTAATATATTAGTATAAAAATATGTGTATAGATCTATCAAGAGGTTTTCCAGTGAGGTATAACAAAAACATTTAATTATAATCTTTATTTTCCACCTCTGCTGTCTCCTTCCTGTGACTGACCAGGTCCTCGGGGGCCACGAGGGTCCCGTCAGCTGTCTGTGCTTCAGTCCGGTCCAGTCCATCCTGGCCAGCGCCTCGTGGGACCGCACCATCCGTCTGTGGGACATGTTGGACAGCTGGCAGGTCAAAGAGACACTTCACCTCACCTCTGATGGTAAATACCGATCCTTAACCAGCCAGCAGCGCTGGACGTTTGAAGTTTAGATCTGTCTGTTACTGTGTCTTTTTTCATACTGCTACTGACTGCATGTGAGCTGCAGATTAAATTCAACCACCATAGTGTGAAATACAGTTTTACCTGTTCATTTTTTATTTAATAATTCCCTAAATCTCAGTGCAGAGTTGCAGGGAAAAGAGGCAGATGTGTTTTATTCTGAAACACTGTGTGGCATCAGAATCTTCTGTTCAGAGTGACTGATTGACAACCGTCACTTTTACCTCCATTGACTGAGATCCTGTCAGCTGTGACTTCTTTTCTGTGGTTCAGCTGGGAAACTGGGCAGGCTTTTCATCACTGAAATAGAGCATAAGATTGTTGCATTTATTGCAACTTCGGCGATATCAGCTGACTTTTTTTGTTAACCATTTACTATTGCTTTGGTGGTGACTACAGACAGAGAGAGGAAGCTACACCAGAGCCAAGGGATTGTTGTTGCCTGAAATGCCCAATTTGACGGCTTTTTTTTTTGCGATGCATATTGCCAAGTTTTTAGGCTTTAGGCTAGGAAATTCCTAGAGCAAGTGAAGGTTGCATAGGAAAATTGCAAATTCTTTTCATTATAATCAAAGGCAACTTGTTCCGTTGAGAGCAAAACCACACCCTATGCACAGAGCATTGATAAATGTCAAATAAAAAATGCAAAAAACCACTGACTTGGTTCATTGAGACGTGTCAGATGTCAAATTTGCAGAAAAGTTGCTACAGAATTTGAACACAGTTGCAGGGCTGTGCAGGAGAATATTTGCGATCTAAGCATTGCAACTTCCTGGAGGGACTGATAATATAGAGCATTTTAAAAAGTTTTAGCTCTACTTAAGGAGAAGTTCAGGAGAGTCGATCCTCATGAAAAGAAGATTACTTTTGAAAAAGTAACTGAATTGGCCTGATGTGGAGTGTTTTTGTGTGTTTTTCCCCTCAGCTTTGTCAGTGACATACCGCCCTGATGGTCAGGAGTTGGCTGTGGCCACTCTGAACGGTGAGATCTCTTTCTGGAGCCCTCAAACGGCCGCACAGACCGGCTCCGTGGCTGGACGCCACGACCTGGAGACGGGCCGCAAAGAGACGGATAAAGTCACAGCCAAGCAGTTGGCGAAGGGCAAGTGAGTCAGACAGCTGAGCTCATCCCCTGTGGTCCAAACCAGACAGGGAAAAGTGTGGTTTTATGACCATTTGTGGGCTGTGATTCAGGCTGTTTGATGGGGGTTTTTTTGTGCATCCTTCAGGTCGTTCACGTCGCTGTGTTATTCCGCGGACGGGGAATCGATCTTGGCGGGAGGCCAGTCCAAGTTTGTCTGCATCTACAACGTCAAGGAGCAGATGCTGATGAAGAAGTTTGAGATCTCCTGCAACCTGTCCTTCGATGCCATGGAGGTACGGCCTCACCTTCAGAGTCAAATGTAGTAAAATTAGCATTTTGAATTTCAAGTTTGTACTTAAATATTACAGACATGACTTTTTGGTCCTTGAATTTCACCAATCAAGGCCTTCAATCTGAAATCTTAGTGTAAATCAGTGTGGGAGTCCTGTTTTCTGATTCATGTTGTGGTCCTACGTTTTCTACAGGAGTTCCTGGACCGACGGAAGATGACCGAGTTCGGCAGCCTCGCTCTGGTGGACGACGGAGCTGGAGATGGAGACGGCGTCAACATCAGCCTCCCCGGAGTCAGGAAAGGTACAACACTCATTTTCAACATTCGGCATTAATTTGAATGCTAATTAATGTGAAACGGGCGAACAAAACCACAAGGGATAGGGACGGGATAGACAACTTATCATGTTTTCTAAATCTCTGATGGTCATTTTATGATTTATTACAGGAAAAATATTACAGTTTTCTCCTTTAATATGGCAATAAATATCATATATATCATTGTGGTATTATCAGACTGTGAGTTTTTGGTATCACTACATCCTTAGTTTTAAGCTGTAATTAGGCAGTGAAGAGGCAGCTTGTTCCAGAGTCTCCTCTGTGCTTCTGTCTTGATCAGGTGCATGAAGATAGAGCTATTAATCACTGTACATGTGGATCAATACAGTATGCTGTGGTATTTCAGGAAAACAAGGTCTTTTCCACCAGAGGAGGAGTGATTTATTTGCTGGAAGTGCATTTGGTCTTCTGTGAGACTAAGTAGCACATCAGTTTTCACCATAAATAGATAGATTTTCAGAAAATTGCCACCTAAATTTATTCTTTTTGTTTCTTGATGACTTCATGTCCCCGTACTCGATGTCCTCCCTGCAGTTTATTCTCTAAATATCTTGCACATTGTTTTAATTTCTGTGTATCTTTACAGGTGATATGAGTTCTCGACACTTCAAGCCAGAGATCAGAGTGAGCTCGCTGCGGTTCTCCCCTACTGGTAGGTGAAAGTTTTTTTAAACAACCTTTAGTTGTTAAATACAGCAACTTTTATGCAGATTCAAATACTTGAATATTATACAGCCAAAGTTTAAGTTGAGGACTGTGAGGATGTAAACTAGTTCTGTCTTTCCTCAGGTCGCAGCTGGTCGGCCACTACCACAGAGGGCCTGCTGGTCTACTCCCTTGACGGCTCTATGGTCTTTGACCCCTACGACCTCGACCTAGACGTGACGCCAGCCAGCATACGGAAGCAGCTGCGGCTTCAGGAGTGGGTGTCGGCCATCATCCTGGCGTTCAGACTCAACGAAAAAGCCCTCAAACAGGAAGTGCTGGAAACTGTTCCACATGAGCAGAGTTAGTGAAGGAATTATTGCATCTGCAGATTAATTCCACATCCAATATGTTTTGATCCACTAAAGTCAGGCACAATACAAGATTAATAAATCCCCTATGAATTATCCACCAGGCTGATATGGATTGTGTGTGTTTGTTGTTCCAGTCCCTGTAATTTGCGGCTCTCTCCCTGACATCTACGTTGAGAAGCTTCTGGGCTTCGTTGCGGCGTGTTTGGAGAAGTCGGGTCATCTGCAGTTCTACATGAAGTGGGCCCAGAGCCTGCTCATGCTGCACGGACAGAAACTGAAGAACAGGTCTGCTCTCACTCCCTCATCACTGTTTAATTAAATCCACTTTACTGTCTGAGTATAACCATGACTGTGTCTGATTGCAGGTCGGGAGCCGTACTCCCCACGCTGCAGGCGCTGCAGAAGAGCATCCAGAGACACTTTGACAACCTGTCCAAACTGTAAGTCTCAACGTTTGACCCCAGTTCAACCCTGACACTCAAATTCAAATCAGTAATTATTATAATTGTGTGTTTTCTTTGCACAGGTGTGACTTTAACATGTATAACATTCGCTATGCGGTGGCCTTGTCGAAGCAGAGGGGGGTAAAGAGACCAGCTGAGGAGGAGGAGGAGGGGGAGGAGGATGAAGAGCTGTCTGAGGAGATGAGTGAGGCCTCGTTGGATGGTGCAGACATGATGCTGTAGACCTGAAGCTGATCCACCTCATTCCAACAACATGGCAGATAGAGAAGAATAATGTTGGACTGTAAAAGTGAAATTCTTTGTACTTGAGAACATTATAATTGTTAACATTTTTTTAATTAAATACATTTAAATGTGCTTGTTCTTATGTTTTCTTTGGTCTGCATTCAGTTTGGTTCAACACGCACAGGTGATCCCACTTATCTAGGCTGACAGGTAATCAAATTTAACTGACACAAAGGTCAGAGGTTTCAGGGGGACAAGTTCCATAATATTACAAAAACTCATGGTAGTAACCAGGATGTAATGTAATGTTACCCCTCAACAGATTAACATTAAGTCGCAATCAGTCTCTTGTTGCAGATGACAGATATATATTATGTTGCACTTAATATTGTATTTCATACTTTTGAATATCACATTGGCATTAATGATTGTTGCAGTGTTGACTGTCACTGGCCTGAATAATTATGCATTATTCTATTGTGTAAAAGTTGCAGTTTACTGGTTCCTTTATTAGTCCTACAATGAGGAATTTATGGTGCTTCAGCAGCAAAGTGGATGACCAAAATATAAAGAGGCATCAATAAAAAAAAAATCTAAAAAGAAGATAGAAAAAAAAGGGGAAGGGGAATAATAATTCAAGCATGAATATAATAATTAAAAAATAAGAAAAGGAACACTAAAAACAGAGGAAATATAAGAATAGGACCTGTATATACAATACAAGGAAACTCAGAAGTTGAATTTACACTGTTGCATGGTGGGAATATTAATATTACGCACAGAATAATTAAAATAGACCTGATTATTGATCGTTAAAATTAAATATTTACCTTTTTAGCTTTTTAGTAAATTATTTCATTTTTTTAATCATTTTAGTGCACAAAATGATTTTAAAGAATTAAAATAATGCTTCAGTTACCGATGCCCAAAGTTAAAGGAATGCCTAACAAAGAAAAGTGACTATAAAATATTTCATATTTTCCTTCCACATTTGAATGAAAAGTTGTATGAAGCACATGACCGTCAATCTGAGACTGAATCGAACTACCTTTCCCGTCAGTACGCGCGGCGGCGGAGCGGAAGAGGCGGAGTTTGAGCCAAAATGAGGGAAAATAAGAACATGTCCGAGTCCCCCTCTCAAGCGGGAAAAGAAATACCGACGAAAAAACAGAAATTGAGCAGTGACGAGAACAGTAACCCCGATTTGTCAGGAGACGAGAATGTAAGCAGTCAAACCGTGTTGTTTCTTTAGCGATAAACGGCCCATAAAGTGCTGTTAGCCTGTTAGCATCGTGCTAAAGTAGCCGGCCAGCTAAAGTGGTTTGCTAGCAGCAGCTTTGTTCAGCTGAACCGGCTACATTCAGACAGCTGGTGTCATTTAGCTCTGTGGACATTAGTTGGTTGACACTTTAATCTGTTCAGAATACACTACACACAGATAATTTCAGACTTTTTAATGTTAATGTACACACATGTTTTTTTAACGCTTAGATCATCATTCACGTGTGACCTGAGGTTAGCATTAGCGCCAGCTAGCTGCTAATAGAAGTTAAACTGAGAGAGAATTCATTGAAATGTGTTGTAGCATAGTTAATTAAAGATCTGCCTGAGAACTGTTAGCTTGAGAGATTATCAATATATGTTAATAGTTAATGAGATAGGTCAGGACAAATAGAATCAGACCCATCTGTCTCTAGAAAACATTATTTACCTCCTTTCTACAAATATAAGCTACATAAATGTGTTTCAGTTGTGTTTATGTTAAAGGTCTTGTGCAAGAAGTGCTGCAAGCTTGTAAAATAAGTAATGAGGTGCTACGAAGAACAGATATATCCTCATCAAATATGCACAGATGTAATACAGATTATTCTACTAATTCCACACATTGTCACTCATTTGTATCATGTAGAAGACTGTAATTGTAATTATTTTGACAGATATTGCAGCTGAGTTAGAGGAAATAATACTTTTCATTTTTATTGAAGAACAGTATGATCATGGGGTGATATTGGCAGTGATCTGTACTGAACAGACGTTTCCTTTAGTTTGTAGTGAATTGCATTTGTGCATATGACAAATAACCAAATATTATTCTTGCCCGAATATTTATGAGCTATGCAGTGATGTAGTTATCATAAAAGTAGCAGCAGCAGACATCTTTTCTGCATCCATGATTTTATTACTGCATTCATCGTCGTTTCCATGGACACACTGAATAAACAAGGCTGGCTTGGGTGTTGATTTGTAACAGCTACATAGTCAGAATGTAATGTACTTGTTAATGTATAATAAACATCTTTGTACTGAGATGTAATATGTAAAATCCACCTAGAAGTCTGGAATTTTGAAATGGAAAATGTATAGGAGGAACCTTTTTTGCATCTTTTTTTTTGCATTTGTAGGATGATGCTGTCAGTGTTGAGAGCGGGACCAACGCAGAGCGACCAGACACACCCACCAACACTGCCAACGCTCCGGGCAGGAAGAGCTGGGGGAAGGGCAAGTGGAAGTCCAAGAAGTGCAGATATTCTTTTAAATGTGTCAACAGCCTGAGGGTGAGTACAGACCGTTGAAACCATGACTTTAATTTACTGACACAAATTTCCACTGACAAACAACTCTGGTTCACCTCAAAATCCGCCAACCACCTTAACTGTTAGATAATCCAAGTCGATTTCTAAAGGAATAAAGTCTTATCACTCAGCCAAATATCCAGCCTGTGTCAGATGACTCATGCTTATTTCACCCTCTGAATTTTGGTAATAATGACCTAATTCTTTCTGCAGGAGGATCACGGCCAGCCACTGTTTGGAGTCCAGTTTAACTGGCACAGCAAAGAGGGAGACCCGCTGGTGTTTGCCACCGTCGGGAGTAACAGGGTGAGTGATCATCAGGCATGTGGTATTAAAAGTGGCACAAATTCTTCATACTGCCTGTCTTCTGTTGGCTTTTTTATAGCAGGTTTTGGTATGTCTTATACACTTAAATTAATGTAGTCGTTAGCATATTGTGCAGCCACACTTGTGAACTTGTCTAACCTTTTTTGCATTAAAAACTACTTTTGTTTGTATTTGTTGTTGTCTTGTTATTTACTTAAATCTTGCTGTCTTCTCTTCCCCAGGTAACTCTGTATGAATGTCACTCTCAGGGAGAAATACGACTCTTGCAGTCTTATGTTGATGCAGACGTATCCTTTCACTTTCACAGTTTCAAGTCTAGTTGCTTTTGTTTTAAACAGCTATTGAGTGTAGCAGAAGATGTTGGACACGTGTAACTGCAAATATGCTGCAGAAAACTAGTGATTCAACCATCTCTTGGGAAAGGTTAGCTGAAAGATCTCTAAGGCGGTTTTTGTTTTAATTGCCTTGACTGAACGTGTTCAAAGGCAGATGAGAACTTCTATACGTGTGCCTGGACCTACGACACCAACACGAGCCACCCACTGTTGGCTGTTGCCGGGTCCCGTGGCATCATTCGGGTCATCAACCACATCACAATGCAGTGTATCAAGGTAAAAATCTGTCTTTTATTGAGACCAGTGCAAGGCACGCCTGTGTAATAATCCTGCTGTTTAATCAGCATCTCTATATGTCACACCTGTCAGGTTTGTTTTCACAAATGAGAAGTGCTCACTAACACACATTTGTGAACAAAATTTGAGGGAAATAAACCCCTTGTGTGCACAGAAGATTGAAACATGCATGTATGCATGCGTGTATATTATATTTTACAATGACATACATTTTATTTTCATTGCTGAGGAAGGTTAAAACAGTTTCATGTCCTTAATTATAAGCTCTTTGTTTTTAAATGCAGCATTATGTGGGTCACGGGAATGCCATCAATGAGCTCAAGTTTCATCCGAGGGATCCAAATCTGCTTCTGTCTGTTAGCAAAGGTAACAAAAAAAACACCTTCAAAATGCTTAACAAAAACAAACAAATCTATGACACAGGACAGCGTGTCACAAGGTCCTCTTTATGGATGTAACAACATGACTTTGACGGCTTTATAGACGTCACCTCGACACTCATTCATGATCTTCTGCTTTTTGTCACAAGCTCAAAATCTATAAAGTTTAATAATTGTTGGTTACAGTTTGTTGTCAGAGTGTAAAAACACTGTGTGATCGTCAGGTGGTTCCTTAATCTGAGTCTCTCGTGTCCCAGATAAGAGCAGACAGCTTGTCCTGCGGCTTGATGAGGGTCATGTGAAGGTTTAATCTTTTTATTGAATCAGGTGCTTGTTGACTGAGCACATCATATTTTTTTATTTTCTTGGCACCATGTAGTTGTGTTGTTTTGTTAAAGAGCGTGATGTTCACCGTTGGATCAGTGTAAAAGAGGTGTCACTTGTTAATCCTGCTGTTACTCCTGCCAACAGCTGCAAGTGATGAACTAATTGAGACTCTAAAGTTCAATAACAGCAGCAGGATAACAGAATGATGATCAAGTTTTTGGATTTTTTTGAAAGATAAGATAAGATAAGATAAGCTTCAAGAAATAGTACAGTGTGTAAGTGAGGGAGAGTGAGCAACAGACTGAGTGCTGCTCATAGCGGAGCAGAAACTTAAACTTCACAGTACTTCACTTCATCTCAAACGCATGTTTTTGCCCTCTACCAGTTGCTGCAGGTAACATTTGTCTCTTTAGCTGCTAAATGCTCCACTATGTTCACCAGCTAGTTGCTAACTGTCTCTCTGCTGATCAGGTCGTGTGTTGTGGCTTTTTAGAGCTTTTACTCAACAGTAAAAATAATGAAAGTGTCAGTTAGTTGACTGCACGTATGAGACGATTTTATTTTATTAATTTGTGACTGGACTTGTTTCCTCAGATCACGCCCTTCGTCTGTGGAACATTCAGACGGACACGTTAGTGGCGATATTTGGTGGAGTGGAGGGTCATCGAGATGAAGTCCTGAGTGCTGTGAGTGTCTTTACATCAACTCCTCTGACAATGATAATAAAACCATAAAAGAGTCACGAGAATTGGAAACAAAACCAACCCACTCTTTTTTTCATATTAAAAGCACTGAAATTTAAGAGGAGTTCCTCTGTGGAAAAACTGTAATGATGAAATGAAAACATGTCCAACATTAAATAGGTTTAAAAACAAAATATTGAACGGATAAAGGATGTGTGTGTGCAGGATTTGTAGGTTGATTTTTCTAACTGAGTTGTGTTGGTGAAAACTGGGGCAATATGGAGGAATATTCAAACATTTTGTAAAGTGATTCGCTGCTGTTTGTTGCTCTTGTTGCGATTTTTTTCTTATGATTGAAATAAACTAAATACAATCTAAACGTCATATACCTGGATTTATTTTTTTTAATATTCCGTCTGCAGGATTTTGATCTCCTGGGTGAAAAGATTATGTCATGTGGGATGGATCACTCCCTAAAACTTTGGAGAATAAATTCAGAGCGGATGCAGAAAGCAATTCGTGGATCTTATGAATACAACCCCTCAAAGACCAACAGGTAAGAACAATAAAATGCTCTTTTCACAGTTTCTACTTGTGTAAACTTGCAGGCTCTCCTCAGGTTCATGGTTTAATCTTTGTCTCTGTTCATTGTGTGTTTTCTTCAAGGCCTTTCGTCTCGCAGAAAATTCACTTCCCCGACTTCTCAACACGAGACATCCACAGAAACTATGTGGACTGTGTGCGGTGGCTGGGGGACCTCATTCTGTCCAAGGCAAGTTCCCATAGTCATACTTCAACAACAATCACTTCAGAGTGTTCAGACTTAGTTTTATTTCAGATTTTGGTAACTTAGCATGCATACAGGCAAAAAAAAACACTATGTGTATTTGCAGTCATGTGAAAACGCCATCGTCTGCTGGAAACCAGGGAAGATGGAGGACGACATCGACCACATTAAACCAAACGAGTCAAATGTGACGATTCTGGGACGCTTCGATTACAGCCAATGTGACATTTGGTACATGCGCTTCTCCATGGACTTCTGGCAGAAGGTGAAAACATTTATTCGTCTTTTATTTCTGGCTGCATTTCTGTTCATTTTCCAGGTCTCAATTTGAATTTTACACCACGCATGAGGAGAGACGTGGCCCTGCAGCTCAGATCTGATCCTGTTTCTGATATGTGGTGCTCTGTGATGCTGATTTGCAGATGCTGGCTCTGGGAAACCAGGTGGGGAAGCTTTATGTGTGGGACCTTGAAGTGGAAGACCCTCACAAAGCAAAGTAAGTGAAGAAAAAGCTTTAATCATAACAGATAAATCACAGTTTTAAACTCCCTCTGTCACTGATGGTGATTAAATTCACAAATATATGAATGCAGTTTGGTGTCTGTTTCATATCAGACTGCTGTTTTAATATTAAATGACACATATTAAGTGATCCAGGAAACTAAGCATGACGTCTGTGTCTTCTACTCAGCCAAAGTAAACTGTCAAACAACTCAAACAAAAGACATGACAGATCAGGTTTAAGTTTGGACTTTGAGTGGAAAAAAATCAGGGTTTAGACAAAATAACGAACACAGAATACCAATTTGGTGAAGCAGCTGGTTTCTACTAATGCAGCTTTCCTTTGTTTTGCTCATGTCATCATGATTTGCGAGATTTTTCTCCTTGTGAAAAGTTTCTAAGAGACAGAAACACGTCTATAAATATTTCATAGGTATCCACTTAAACAACAAAGGTATCTTTCCAGTTCCTCTGTCAAAATGTCACTCCTGGATAATATAACGTAAAACAGAAAATAGGAATGAGACAAAACATTTGTGCATTTATTTTGTTGGCTGACCCTCTAATCATCAATTGTCAGTTTATGATTAATAATGTTTAATTTGCAGCATTTATAACCACTTCCTTAAGTAATTCATTAAGCAAAAATTACACATTTTATGGAGATTTTCTGCTTTTTTCTCTTCTATCATTCGTCTGAATGAAAATCTGAAAGTTAAAACAGTCACAAACACAAGTTCCTCTTGTTGCACTCAGCATGTATGAATTTTCCCGGGCTGCATGTGTGAACACCGTCTCCTCTCTGGTCTCCAGGTGCACCACACTGACCCTCCCCAAATGCACGTCGGCCATCCGACAAACCAGCTTCAGCCGCGACAGCAGCATCTTGATAGCCGTGTGTGACGACGCTTCAATCTGGCGCTGGGATCGACAGCGCTGAACCGTTTCCACCTCAAAGAGTTTTGGTTCTGATGCTTCGCCCCCTTCCTCTCCCCCGACTCGCAGCCCTGTTGTACACATCCACACTGCAAGAAATGTCGATTTTAGTCTTATGTGTGGTCTACAAATATGATATATTTCCTTAAAAAAAGTGCGAAACTGTGCCAAGGTGAGATGATTCCTTTTGTTGTTTTCATTTCCTGTTTGTCTGCCAACAGGATTTGTGAGGAACGAGTTTAACAAGGGTTGATGACAAGAAAAAAAAATCAGTGGAGATGTGGGATGTATTCCTTTCTAGTTCATCTAAAAACCAAAAACCACAGCAGTGATGGTGAAGACACAGAGCCTGTTTACACCTGTATTAACATGTGTCCTGGGTGATCCAATCACAAGTGGACAGTCGTAGACAGCATTTCACAAAGTTTATAAAGTTTCTCTTCACTTAGCAACTCTCAAAATTGGCAGATTTTTAAAGGAATTCTGGGGACTTTCTCCACAGGTGACAAAGAAGCAGCCTATATTTCTTACTTTTTACTGTGTTTGTAAAATGTAACATGTTTACCATCAATAAAATATCTACTTTAATAAATTTAGTCCAAATGGTGAAATCAGTTGAGACAGTTTTTTCAAACAGCTGCTAAATGTTGGCAGCTGAGGCACTTTTAAAACAGGAAGTTACAGCGACAGTTTTTACAGCCAAAGAAACAATTTAATGTGTTCAAGCTAATGCCAAATTTATAAGACGGTCAAAATTGGCATATTTTGTCTCCATGGGTGACAAAAAAAGTAGCCTAATTTAGTTAGTTTACTGTGTTTGTAAAATTTGACAAGTTCACCCTGAATAAATTGTCAGTTCTGCTGTAAAAATAGGTGCTTCATATTGGCAGGTAAGATACATATTAGGAGTAGCTATTGGTACAGCAAGGACATGACTGTTTTTACAAGGAAAGAAACAAGTTAATGTGTTGCATTTAATGCTGAATTTACAAGAAGGCAGGAATAGTTAGGAACTTGTCGTAGATGGTGTTTCACAAAGTTTATAAAGTTTTCCTTACTCAAAAACTCATAAAATTATGTTTTTTTAAAGGAAGGCTGGAGACTTTTTCCATGGGCAAGAAAGAAGTGGCCTTTATTGATTACTGTTTACTGCATTTGTAAAAATGTACATGTTTACTATCGTTACATTTACTGTAAATGGTGAAATCAGCTGAAACAGTGTTCAACCAGGTAACATACTAAAGACAGGACCAGACACTGGGGCAGCGATGCAACAACTGACTGTTTTTTACAAGGAGAGAAACAATTTCATGTGTTGCTTTTAATGCTGAATTTACAAGAAGGCTCAAATAATTAAGAATTTGTTGTTAACATCTTTTTGCAAAGTTGGTAAAGTTTCTCCTAACTCAAGAACTCTTAAAATTGCATGATTTTTTAAGGGAGTCTGGGGATCTTGCATTAGTTACCGACCACTCGCATACTTTCAGCTGTCCACTTGTGATCAGATCATCCGAACGTGTCAATACCAGGTGTAAACAGGCTCATCCTTAATGTTAATGTTTTAAATTTAATGACGACTAATTACAACAGCATGTTGGTTAAGTGTTGGTGGAGGTTAAGTGCCTTCTAGCTTCCTATGCAGACTCATTTATCAGAAGTTGCTAGATCAGTCAATCAATCAATCAATCGTGCCCATTATCTGCAAGCATAGACATTTTTCTGCAGATTCTTTAAACAAGAGGAATTGTCTATCTTTGTTGCCTTGCACATTTTTGTTACTTGTTTTAGGAAAGATTACATTTTAAGACACAACAGATAAAATGACTAAGGTTGATTTTTGTTGCAGTGTTCTGTTTTTTATATTAATTTGTTCACGTGAAAAAGTTAAGATTTTTATCTTTTTTTTTCCCCCTGCGGTTTTCTTACATTCCTGTGCATCTATTTTTTCTTTAACGGCGTCTTGGTTTGCTTTGATGACCTCCTCTTCCTCCTCCTCCTCCTCCTCCCACCTCCCACACAAACACACAATACACTCAATAAAATGTATTTTGTAAATATAAACTCAAGAGTCAGTTTGTGCAATTACTGATGATTGACAGTGGACAAGTTTATTTGGGATAATGTCAGATTAAGTTGTGTTTGATGTCATTTTTTGCAGAGTTTTTCAATTTCTTTAGCTTTAAAAAATATAGTAAACTTGCTTTTATTTTTAAACTTTAGAAACTTTTGAAAGTATAATAAAAGTCTGCTGAATGGAGGTGAGGGGATTCTTTTGCCTTTTATTAATGGTGGTGCTTGTATTTGACTTTATTTGGACTTGAATAAAGGTTATTTTTCTACACAGCATGAGTTATTTCTGTACACTCAATTCTAAATCATCTTAAAAGCTTTGTGGAAGTGTAGTGTGGAAATAATGATGTCAGATCAAATAAATTACTGTGGAAGCCCATTTCAACCAGTTAAAGAGTATTCCCACATCATAATTATGAGATTTCAGGTCACTAATGAAATGAAAAGTCCTAATTATGAAATTAGACATTGTGAGTGAGTCAAAATTTTGAGACAAAGTCCTAATAATAAGATAAAGTGTCATTTATGAAATAAAAAAGTCATAATATGAGATAAAATGTCATTTATGAAATAAAAAGTTATAACTTTGAGATATGAAATCTATGAAATAAAAAGTCAATGAGATAAAAAGGCAGTTATGAAATAAAAGTCAAAATTATGAAACAAAGGCAAAGTTGAGGTAAGTTATGATCATGTGATTAAAAGTAAAAAGTATAAATTATAATTATGAAAAAAAAATTTATGAGATAAAAATTTAAATTATGAGGTAAAAAGTTTAAATGAAATGCAATGAGATAAAATGTAAATCAAAAAATTTAAAAATATGAAATCTCAACTCGTCTTTTTATCAAATAATTGTTTCTTTTATCTAATTTACTTTTTAGTTATAATTTCAACTTTTTATGCTATAATTATGACTTTTTAATTAGCGTTTTTTCTTTTAATCTCACATTTTTATCACACAATTGACCTTTTTTTTCCCCCATAATTTTGACTTTATCTCACAATAATGACTTTTTAATTATAATTCTGACTTTTAATCTCGCAATTAATTAACATTCATTACTCAGATTTATAACGTTTCATCTCATAATTATGACGTTTTATCTAATAACTTTGACTTTTAATCTTGAATTTTGACACTATCTCACAATTATGACTTTTTTTTCCTCATAATTGCAGCTTTTTATCTCATAATTATGACTTTTTAATTATAATTTTGACTTAATATGTCTCAGTTGACTTTATTTCATCCTTTCAATTTAAAGAAAACATATATATTGCTTTATTTTATTTAATTCATCTTTAAGTTCTGATGTGCATGGTTTTGGAGCAAATTGAGTCTTTTTCTTCACTTTCTGCTCTTAACCTGGAGAAGTCCTGGTCATGTGACTGTAGTTTCTTTCTTTTTTTCTCACCCTGTCCTCTGCTCTCCTCCTGAAGTCTGTCTGATCAAACCCTGCAGCTCCGCGGTTCAACACAGTAAAATGACGTTTGGCCGCAGTGCGCTGCGCCGCTCTTATCTCCCTGCGGACTTTTGCCCTCCGGCTTCGATAGGTGAAGATAAACCGAACGGCCTCAGAGCAGCTCCAGCATGTTTTCGCCAAAGTCGCCAAAAAGTTTGTCCAAGTATGTGTCCAAGTCGTGCCAGGGCTTCGGGGAGCAGATCTGTATGGTTGAATGTGCGTGTAAACCGGACTGCACCTGTAGTGTCCACTCGGACAGCAGCAGGAGACACGAGGTAAGACAGGCCTCCGGATAGCTGAGGACTTGTCCTTAAAATCATGGGGACAAGTCTCTGAGTCAGGGATTTTATTTTAAAAGTTTCCACCCTCAGCAGTTTGGTTTATTTTGGCGATTATAACACCAGCAGGTACGAGGACCCGCATGAGCTGCTACAGTAAATTAGCTAATTATAGGAGTATTCGCATTTTGTGCTACTTTATGCTAGAATTCAGCTGGATATATAGTACATTTTACTCCACTACATTTTAGCTGCATGTTACTTTTTAGGTTTCTTTATCACATGTAGAATAAACTATAAAACAATATTTAAAAAAGTAGTTAGCTTCTTAGTTAGCTTCTTGACCCGACAGATAATAGTATTTGTTGCCATGGAAACGATTACTGCACCCATGAACTGGTAGTTCTGCTAGCAGTCCGACTAGCTAGGTAGCTAACATTAGCTCACGTGAGTTGTACTAGCCATGTTGTTATGGTGCATTGACTTTAATGTGCACGCACAACACAAAACAATATATTTCAAGACTGTTATTAACAATGTAAACACAGTAATAATGTCAAAAGTTAAATTTAAGAAGTAGAAACGTTATTGGCTTGATAGCTAACATGAGTCATTTTCATAATGTCATTAATGGCGCAGTGAGTATAATATAATATAGTTATATATACACAACAAAAACTACAACATATTACAACAATGTTAATAACAATACAAACAATAAATAAATGACAAAAATAACATTTAAGAAGAAACTATTGTTTGCAGTGGCTTATGGGATGAGTAGTTCCTTCACTCTTAAAAAAATTGAATACACAGAATTGCACCCTTGTCTTTTTCTCTGTTTTCCAATTTTTATTTTATTTCATTTATTTATGTATTTGCTCAGAATCAGATGTTTTATGGACATAATTAATCTCACAGTTGGTTTGGTTTAGTTTATCTTACAAAGACCAAATACAGTAGTGAAAAGAAATACCAGCATACTGGCAGGGATAGCATGGGAAAGTCAAGGACTTTTTTCCAGCCTTGTCCTTGATGTCCTGGGTTGACTTGGTTCCAGGATTTTCTGAAACATCAGTGGAGTCAATCAATGGGAAATTCACTTTCAGAACCGGAAATCAAAGTGGGCGATCACTAAAAAAATTCAGACGCTGATACAGCAGATATTCTTAATATAGATTATGATATACAAAATATACAATACACACATAAAAACACATTTTTCATAATTCCTCAAAAGTGATTAGCAGTATTTTTAATGATTATAAATAATTATAATAAAAAACATAAATAAACTAATATACAGTAATATATAAAACTTGAAAAAAGGATCAAATATGCATAAAATGTGGCCTATAAAGGTAGCAAATAAAAACACTGCATTATGTTCTGTTACCAAAAAATCTTTCCATATTGGGTCATACTGAATGAAAAACTTGCTGGTAGAGGCTGATAGGCCAATATCAGGCCAATAATATTGTTTGACCCACAGCAGTAATGCAACTTTCACATCAATATCATAATAATTGAACATTACTACACAATACTGTTGAACAGTTACGGCAGTCTAAAGTCTGGTACTTCATACCCTTGATATGAATGTAGTTCTGATCATAGCTTCTAGGGGACCTAGCGGAAGCAGTGAAATCATATATAAGCCAATAAATTTGATTTTGAATGAATAATTTGTGCAAAATGAGCATTTTTAAACTAAGTAACTGTATAATAAATGGGATGACGTACAGTAAGTGCATCATTATGGCGAAACAAACACTTATTTAGATAAAACCATGTGAGAAGGTGTTTACATTTTCTTAGATTCATTTAATTATTTTCTGCAACACATCAGAAACCCCCCCAGTTTATATTGTGATCCTGCGGACAAACGTTTTATTGTCAGTGAGTGAATGAAGTCAGTGAATCTGCTTCGAGTATCACCTGTAATTTGTAGCTCGTGTTGCTGTGCAGGTGAATGCACTGATTGTATGTGGTCTGGATGTAAGCCAAATTAGTGTAATGTAATCATGCAAGTCATTGCATCCAGGGTAAAAGTGTAGTCAAACACACTCTGACTGTTGCCACAGTAACATTAACAGTTTTTATCATTTATTGAAAATTTATATATAGTTTTAGTTTTAAAAGTTAGCCTGTTATGTTGATACATACTGTACAGTATATCGTCACAAGTGTGAGTCAACATGTTTCAATGAGCCAATAAATCAGCTAAAATGATGCAAAGCCCAGTGTACACAGGTACATTATTACAGTGGATGGATCTGATTGGTGCAACAGCTGTTCAGTCATTAATATCTGTTTTTTCATCTGTAATTATAATATGACTCATGCAAGAAAGTGTTATGGTTTAGGTTTCTCGTAGTCATTTCCTATTTTATTCTGGTGTGTCTTCACCTGTCCTTCACTGTCCTCACCTGTGTCTTGTTATCCTCCCTCTCCCTAGCAGTGCTGCCCAAGCCTGGTCCTCAGGGACCCCTGTCCTGCATGTTTTAGATGTTTCCCTGCTCCAACACACCTGATTCAAATGATCAGCTCATCATCAAGCCCCTGCAGAAGCCTGACAACAACCCGATCATTTGAATCAGGTGTGTTGGAGCAGGGAAACATCTAAAACATGCAGGACAGGGGTCCCTGAGGACCAGGGTTGGGCAGCACTTCCCTAGTGTATTTAAGTGTAAGCTTTTGTATCTTTTTGTTACTCATTAAATTTCACGGAACTACTCTGCTCTGTCTCTGTTGTCTGCAATTGGGTCCAAACCTGAAAACCCTCGAACCTAACAGAATGAACGAGCCATAAATGGACCCAGCAGACTTTTCTGTACCAGAGGGGCTGGATAAGGCATGCGAAGAACTTGATCAGCTGCACTCAGCCATCCAGGGTAGCACTGATCTACGCAGGATTTTTGTTTACTTCTTAAAGGAGAAAACTCTTTTGTCGAGGCCCAACATTTTGATTTTTCCCCTCATAACTCAAAACCTGACAGTGATAGCAAACCTGAAGAAAAAAACAAACAAATCCGTCCAGGAGAAAAAACACGTGCAACCAAAATACAACAAGGAACACTGACAAAAGACGAGTATGAACGAGCAACTAAGGAGAAAATGACACAGTGTTAAATACACGGGAGAGGGAGGATAACAAGACACAGGTGAGGACAGTGAAGGACAGGTAAAAATAATCAGTGAACAAAAGAGTGGGAAAGCAGACAAAGACAGGAAGTGAAAACAACAAAGACACACAAGGGAAGACACACCAGAATAAAACAGGAAGTGACTGTGAGAAACCTAAACCATAACAGGAAGTATTTATATGAAGCTGCCTACCAAAGTTAAGACAGTGTGGTGTGTCAGCAGGTTCTCATGATGCAGGTAGGCAGAATATCAGTGATTTCAACTGTAAATAAAGATTGTTAGTGATGGAAATATTCCGATTTATTAGAATATGATGAGTATAATAACATGCTGAAGTGATGTTGGGAAAATTAATAAACATAAATAAGAGTAAGCAATTTTCTCTGCATGTTACATCTTTCCAACAGGCTAATTAATTTAGTGATTCAATCAAAATAAATATTTTGCAGAAAAATAAGGCAATTCAATCATTCCTTTAATTGTTTTGTTAGATTAGATTAAATTCAACTTTATAGTCATTGCACTTGGTAAGTACCTGTACAAGTCCTTATATAAAATAAAATAAAAGCAATCAAATAAAATAATTAACCATGTATCACAGTCCAGTACAGGATTGAGTCAATTTTTAAAATCTCAATATTGCAATATGTTCATCTAAGATAGTTCAAATAGTTGTAAAAGTACATATGATGGATCAACAGCATTAGGTAAGAGGAAAAATATGTATTTTTGCTTAAAGTAAAGGATCTAAATTATTCCTTCCCAACTGGTTAATTGTTAGCAGTTATGTAATATTGCCTTTATCTACTTAGCATTATTTTGCCATTCAGCATATCAGCATTTAATTTTACTGTAGTGTAGTTGAAATAAACCCTTAAATCAAAATGTTAGATGTGAAAATACTCTGGCTGTACACACTGTTTCTCTGAACCTTTCAGTAGCAAAACAAGCACTTTTAGTGGACGTATTTAGATGCCTCAAAATGCCTCAATGCAATGTGTCATTTAGATTAAGCTTTGCATTATGCTTAAATAGACAGAATTTAATCTTTAATTGCAGGCCTGTAGCTCTATTAATTCTGCCCCTGGCTGTTTAAGATAATTAAACCATAAGCTACAGTAGGTTGCTGTTTTGGATGTAGTTTACAGTGTGTAGACATACTGCAGGTACGCTGCGATGTCATAAAGACACCAGCATTCACAGGACTTAAATTTTGAGGTCTGTGGGAAAATGTTTGTCTTGATACACTGTGTGTGGTTTGAACTTTGAACAGTTCAGCAGTACTCATGAACCCACAAGTCAACATGTCAGTGTTTACTGTAGTGTAATGCCAAGGGGCTCACAGGGACAGATCTGTAGGTTCTGTGGTGTATGTCATTGATTAAATATTTAGGTGATTTATCATTTTTGGTTATTCTGTACTATGGAGCCCCAGTGGCCTAATGGATAAGGCACTGGCCTCCTAAGCCAGGGATTGTGGGTTCAAGTCCCATCTGGGGTGGTTTCACCTTTAATGGTTTTTAATAGGCTGGATATAAGAATATAAGTAATAAAGAAGATAAATATAATAAATAAGAACCTCCAGATGGTATCAGAAAGTCACCAATAGGCTGGATTTTCAGGAAAAAATCCCTGACAGACAGTAGCAGAAGCATACTGAAAAAAAGCTTTAATAGGCTAAATTTTCTAAATAAAAATGTTCAGACGTTAACAGAAGCTCACCAATCAGGCTGGGTTTTCAAAATAAAACCCCTACAGGTGGTAGCATGGGCTTACTAGTTGGTATGTTAAGCCCAACTTGTGTAATGCATGACCTAAGCTTAAAACAAGTTCTCTTTCATGCTGATTTTTCTTTTCTGATCTCTGATTTAACCAGTAACATAAATGGAAAAATTTACACACAGAATATACTTCGCAAGAACAACGTGATTTCTTGCTCACGCTTGGAAAAATACTGTTTAGTTCATATAAAGAATTTGTCTGAGGCAGTTAACTGTATAACTAACATCTCAAGAGTTTAACACAGTTGATATTTCCTAGTGTCTTGCCCGCTCAGAGTGCAGCTCTTCATATGGGTCTGACTTCTCCCTTCAGTCCTCTGAAGTGCCAGTAACTCTTGACTTTAAGAAGAGTCACGTTGGGAGGCTTATGTGAAGGGAGAGTCATGTGGATTTTGGCTCCCCAAACTAGCAATGCTGGGCTTTTCTCTGTTAGGGGCAAAAGTAGATCCATGGTTAACATGACAACACAATGGAGTGAAAGTATCTTGTGGAATTTCAATCATTTATATTGAACTTACCAGTATTTTTAGAATTTCTTTTCACTGAGAGCAGAAATTTAAGATTGTTTTTTAGAAAATGGATGAAGGAACGTATAAATGCTGAATGGGGTCAGGTTGGAGCTTGTCAAGTAGTAGAACACTGGTTTTGCTTGAGGAAACCATCCATCAGTTCCAGTCGTATTTCTTCTACTCAGGAAATGAAAACATGGCAGGCAAGCTTACATTGATGGAGCAGGAAATTAAAAGTGTGTTTGAGGTCTGTGTTGTTTTTGATCTGGAGCCAGCGCTATAATAACTTAACAGCATAGACAACATGAGTCTTGTTAGGGCATAGTTAGGATTTTTTGAAATGGTGCTGCATGAGGTACTTATCCAGCAATATTTGGCTTATATAAACGCAGTTTCCTGTCAGAAAAGGCTTCAGTGCTAGTACTTGCACTTTTGAAGTACCTCATTGAACCCCACTTCAAAAGACCCAAACTTATCTCTTTAAAATCCCTTTTTTTATCATGTGAAACATTAGGTTCAGCCCTCGTTTCCATCCCCATAATTTTCAAATGGTTCCCTAAGTTTCATGTTGAAAATGCTAAATTAATTTCTTTCTTCTCTCCAGAGGAATGGTCTTGACAGTGGCATACATGGCCATGACAACTTGGCCTATGAGTACGGGAGTCAGAGTGAACTCTACCCTCCACCCAAAACTGCCTCCAGTGCAACTTTTAAACTGCTGGGACTCCCCCCTGAGCACCAGGCTCATGCCATCAAGAGCAGAATCTCCAGCCTGAACGGAGTCCTCGCTGTCAGCTTGTCTTCACCCAGCAGCTTTGCCAAAGTGGACTATGATACCTCAGTTATCACAACCAAAGAGATCGCCCTGGAGCTCCAGACCATGGGATTCACTGTGGAGTCAGCGGTGCAGATCAGGGTGGACGGCATGCACTGCCAGTCCTGTGTGCAGTCCATTGAGGGACGGATTGGTCCTCTGTCTGGGGTTTCACATATTCAGGTGTCCCTTCAAGACGGTGCAGCGCTGATCGTGCATCAACCTCTTCTGGTTTCACAACAGGATCTGAGAGACCACATCGAGGACATGGGTTTTGGTGCCACTTTATTGGCCGATGATATACCTAGAGAAAACATAAGCTTCTGGCAGGGGGACATTTTAAATTTGTCCATCCAGATTGTGTCCATTAGGATTGTAGGGATGACTTGCAACTCCTGCGTACAGTCCATAGAAGGGAGGATCTCTCAGATGACAGGAGTGCAGTCCATAACGGTGTCACTGAAGGAGGAAAAGGGAATCATAACCTTTGACCCCAGTCTGATGGAGCCGGAGCAGCTCAGGGCAGCTATCGAGGACATGGGCTTTGACGCATCACTTGACGGTAATATGAATTGTTTACTTTAAGGCTGCATGATGTGGTAAAAAAGTCATATTGTGATTATTTGAATGAAATTGTGATGGGCTGTCGGACAAATAGGCCTTGGCACCAATGGCACCAATATCTGCTGGTTTTGTGGTTCTTATCTTGGTGCTCTGCAATGATTTCATTGCAAACTGAGCAAACTGGTGTCATGCTAAAAACATTATTTCTCAGTCCAGTCATCCTTAAACACACAGTTTACAAAATCAGCCTCTCTTTTCTTCATTGGCTCGTTTTGAATGTGATGTTTCATCTTTTAACTCAGACAGGTAAGATGACAAGATCATGATGTATCACTTACAAGCAGTCCTGTTCATTGGAGTCCACAGATTGAATATATCAGGGTTAGCGTGTGTAATAAATGTATGTTTACAGAAGTGGAGAGTTTATTTAACTATAATAGAAAGATAAGTGCAGACATGTTATAAGATAAAGATAAAATTGTGAAGAAAATACAGGTAAACACAAATACTTGAGTGAATTTGTGACCTTATTCATCGTGTCATAATATAATTGGATGAATAGAAAAAATAAATACCTCAATTCTGCAGCTCATTTATCTTTCCCAGGAGATGAATTACTTCTGGAACACAAATAGCACTGAACTGGTTTTTCAGCTCAAGGTAGAAATGCACTCATTGTGAGATGCACTCCTCCAGCTTATGTTGTTCAAGCATCCACCATGAATTCTTGTGAATATGTATTTATAGCCTCATGTTAATTACAGTCCAGATAAATGTGCAGCATCTGTGCATTTTTCCTAAAAACACTTAAATTCTTTCTAATATAACCTGTGGAGCACTTTGGTCCACTAAGCTAACAGTACACCTCAAGTTCACCTTACCTCTGTTTCCCCCGGTCACCGTGGAAACCAGACAAGCATGCTCTCCAGTGCGACATGGAGGGCTCTTACCCTGGCCGGGGCTTTATTGTTGGATTTAATGACGAAAACAGCCTGCCAAGACGTGGAATTAGCTCCAGCAGATTATGAGCTGATTCTTTCATGACCCTTTCAAGGTCGAACTTCCTCTAGGTGGCCGCGGGGTCGAAGTTTTAAGCTTTAAAGCAGAAACAAGTGCAGCTTTTTGTCTCGTCCTTGGCTTGGACTTCTGTTTAATTCACACCCTAAACTTAAAAAATATATATCAAATATTATATCTTGGTTGGTTTTTATTGATTTATTTATATAATGTAAGATCTGGGACTGGGAATGTGAAAAATGCATGCAGTCCCAACCACAACAACTATGTTTATATGTGTGTAAGCATGGATGTTAACTTAAAGATCTTAACATTGAAAAGTACTTTCATAGAACACTTTGCAATGTGAAACTACAGCGTCAGAAAAAAAAGATATTGATCATTAAAAGTTTAGTAGTTATTAAGGATTAAAGCTAAAAAAAAATGTAGCTAAATAAATAAAAAGAAACAGGCAAAGCAACAAACCAGCCCTACAGTAATATTTGTAGTAATGCATTGATGTAAATTTCCCTTGCTAGGTTAGCAAGACTAAGCTAGCAGCTCTGTGAAGCTTTTAGCTAACTTCCTAATTATGTTCACAATAACAACACTAACATGATCATCTTTAGATGTTGATGAAGTTTGCTGCTGTCATCTGTGCTGATAGATTCAATTCTGATAGACTGATTGCACTCAACAAGACAAATGTGTGGCTGATACATCAGTGCATCCCTAATAATATCAAGTCTGCTCTTATTAATATAAATGGGTTAGCAGCTGCAGTATATATCCTGCAATCTGTCATTATAATTAAGGACAATGACCCACTGAACCGTCCTCCTCTCTTTATTTACTTTTAGCCGCTTTTGGCTCTTGTCCATGCTGCCACTGACTTTGTTCTTCTTCTCTATAGAATTTCCTAAGAGCAGGCCGAGTCATGAAAACTCCAGGCCTGTTAGCTCTGGACTTTCTGACCTTTCTGACCTGCAGTCACCCAGTAAGACAGGAGTCAGCAATGGCACCGGATCACTGGCAACGTCTGGTAGTGAGATGAAAGTACAGAAATGCTTCATTTGCGTAATGGGAATGACCTGTGCCTCGTGCGTGGCCAACATTGAGAGGAACCTGCTCAGACACAAGGGTGAGCGAGCTCAAGTTGCGTTATACAATATCTGTTTTAGTTTAAAAATGTAATGGAGTACTTTACTTTGACTTGTAGGAATCATCACGGTGCTGGTGTCACTGATGGCTGGAAAGGCGGAGGTGAAATATGATTCAGAAGTCATGAACGCTGCTGCTGTTTCTAAGCTCATAGAAGATTTGGGCTTCGGTGCCAAACTGATAGAAGACAATGCAGTGACACACGGGAAACTGGACCTCATTGTAAGCCAAGTTCATTTGAGAAAACATCCATGCACATGCTGGTTTCTCTGAATTAGAGAAAATTCACTACTTGCACAATGTAGTTTGATGTATCTGTTTTACAAGCTGCATGTGTGCTTCCTTCCTGTCAGTGCTATAACAACATTACTTTTACGTTCTTAGTAACAGAGTTAGTTACTGAACTTGTCACAGGTAGCTTGGTCACCTGCATATTGCAAATACTATTTGCCATTCATTCTGTAAATAGTGTTTTTGAGCATTTTGATAAAAGCTATGTCCTTTGGCATGGATTTCTCTGACAATGAATGTGATGTGATGAATATGTACAATTGCAAAACAAAAACAAAGCGGCAGTCAGCTGCAAAAGAATTTACCATGTAATATGGTGGTAGATATCATCACAGTCTGGTACAGCATCAAGACATTTCTTATTGTGATATCACAACATTTATATATTGTTACATCTCTATTAGCCATGCAACTAAGTTAGCTGACTCGTCCTCGGACTGCCAGGAGCCAAACCCAGCAAACACACCACTTTTGTACTGTATTCCCAGTTGTTAAACCTTTGTCTGTTTGTCTTTGTCTGATTATCAAAATGCTCCAAAACTCTACAAACAAAATTAATGGTAAATACTTGTAACAATATGTAGCAACCTAATTGTGAAAAGTGATGTAACTAGCATAACAGAATTTTTTTTTTAAAAAGTCTGTAAGCAAAGGTAACATTATATGTATATGACATTAACAGGAAGTAAAAAGACAACATACGTACGTCACACTAAGTAGAGAATAAACGTCATCTTCTATAATACCTCAAATACAAAAAGTCATGTATTTAATCCCTTTTTGTAGATAACAGGCATGACCTGTGCTTCATGTGTCCACAACATTGAGTCCAAGCTCACCACAACCAAAGGGATCCTTGGGGCCTCAGTTGCCCTGGCAACCAAAAAAGCACAGGTCCAGTTTGACCCGGAGGTGCTTGGAGCTCGAGATATTATCAAGATCATTCAGGTAATCATTGCTTTCTATTTTAATCCTCCTCTCCTGTAAATCTGTTGACGTTTACAGTGTATTCTGGTTTCATTTCCCGTTCCAGAGTCTTGGTTTCGAAGCCGATCTGGTGAAGGCGGGAATCAAAAACAACCTCGATCACACGGAAGAAATTCAACAGCAAGTATCTGGTTTAAACTTGTCCTCATCATCATCTTAAAAGACTGTACCGCTCTTAAGGCATTCTGGCCGTCAGGCTTCACAGATTTATGTTAATTTTGATAATCACACTAACACGCTAACACACCTTGGACCTCGGATGTTACTTAAACATCTGTTATGTAAGTGCAGATTAGATGAGAAAACTGTCCTGCAGGAGACATGAGTACATCAAGACTTAGGTGATTTAAAAAATGCAGTGACCCACATCAAAAATCTGCAACAACCCTCGAGGTATAGTTCAGATTATTTGAAGTGTGGTTGCATGAGGTTACCCATCATCAGTGTATTACCTGCAGTTGATGGCGGTCTGCACACCTCCAGTTTGTAGAAGCAGCAGGAGTACCAGCAGCAAAATGTATTTTAGCCACCTAATTTTAAGTGTTTGCTATATTTTGAATATTTTCAGCGCTTTCTTTGTCATCAGACAGTCTTTTCTGATGACACGCTCTCTCTCCAAGCCAACCAAACTCCATTCACAAAATCAGTCATTTTACCTCTCAGAACACGGGAGTTGCTGGTCTACCTCTGCCTCGATCTGTTAGTGAAACATTTCTAAAACTGTGCAGCTTCACTGAAGCAAAGACGTTCTGTCTACAGTGCATGGCCTGCTCTTTTTGAGAAAGGCTAACGTACACAGAAATAAATTATTTTCTGTAACAACAGACGATGCCGACCATCCAGTTCGTGGTTCCTTTATACCTTCTCCAAAGTTAATCACCCCAGATGGGAGTTGAAGCCACAATCCCTGGCTTAGAAAGCCAGTGCCTTATCTATTAGGCCACTGGGAATATAAAGCAATTCATTAAACATGCTGAACATGGTGTTTCTGCAATATGTAGGTCTACACCAAAAACGTACTGTTGACATGTTGCTCTGTGTAGTAGAGTGACGTTGTCCTCTAGCTGTCTCTGCTAGCCAAGTACTATTTTGTTAAACCATCTGACTTGTGTGCATAACTGACATCTTCATATTCTAACAAGACTTTGCATGGACTGTTCTGAAATCACTAAAACTCAATACAAAAGCAACAGATGATTTCATGATGTCTTGTTTCCATTGTATTTTTAGCACATTTCTGACTGGCAAGGAATTCTGGGTAGGGCATACAGAGGGATTGTTGTTGCCCCCGTTGAACAATAAGGATTAAAGTAACAAAGCATCTGCAGCAGAGGACAGTCAGGACCCATTAGGGTCTAGATTGTGAGCACAGGACATCCCTGCTGGAAATTTCCCAAGATGAGACTCAAACCCTCAATCCCTGGTTTAGGGAGGCTGGTACTTTATCCATTAGGCCACTGGGGCTCATGGGGGAAGTCATTTAAATGCTAAACATTATGTTTCTGCAATCTGTCCACGCCTGCAATGGACTGTTTATGTGTTGCTCTGTGTAGGAGAGTGGCCTCTTTGCCTAGCTGCGAGTGCTGCTTTATTGTCAGGAACAGAAACATATTTATTATGTCATCTCGTCTCTATTGCATAATTTTAATATAATTAAGAGTGATTAATATCTTAATTATGGACCCAAAACATTTTTAATTTGCCAGAAAACTATGGAGGGTTAGGGTTTTAGGGCCAAAACTATATATATATATATACATACATATATATACACACACACACACACACACATATGTGAACCCCACCCACCTGACTTTTGATGGATGAAGCCGACACATTGGTTTCGATGCAAGAAGTTACTCTATAGATAAATCAAAGTACATAAATTAGTTGCAAATCGCAAATTTTGTGCATTTTCCTTACCTGATGACGAAATTCTAGCAATAGATTAATCACAAATAATAAGATACAAAACACACATTTTTCTCATTTTTTCTCTCTGTCTCAAAGTTTAAGTTAAAGTTTAAGTTTTCTCATTAAACAAATCCCTCTGCCAGATAAAACAATGTCAAACGAGGAGCAATTACAGCCCTTCCCTAGACTATCAATTAATTATCAATTAATACATTTTTAATCAGTTAAATTCTGAACAGTTATTGATTAATTATTAACATCCCTCACGTAAAGAAATAAAGTTAGAAATAGATAAATAAATCCGTGAATAAATGAATAGATGAATAAATAAATTTATATAATGTGTTGTGTTAATGTGTTGCATTTCTCTGGCACTATTACATAGCCCATGAAAAATGTACAGAGGTAAAGGCCTACATATTAAACACATATACTTGTATACTGCATATAATATAAGGTAACATGCAGAGCTTATTCATGAAGATATCTGTTAAATTTCAGGTCTTTATTTTATAGTAGAGCGATTAAATTGTACATATATATTAAAGAAGTCACCCCAGATGGGACTCGAACCCACAATCCCTGGCTTAGGAGGCCAGTGCCTTATCCATTAGGCCACTGGGGCTCTGGAAAGCCTGATAGAATCAATCTTTATGATTGTATCAATACCTGACAAGTATGATTTTACAAGAATCTTCTGTCACATTTACATTATTATTTTTCTAAATGGAAAAGGATCTGTTGGAAAGTGCATGGCTCAGTTGCCCTTTAACAAAAATAGGCATCGCAGAGGGAACAGATAATCTCAGGTGTGTCTCTGTGTTGTCCTGTTTCTATAATCTGACTCATTCCTCGTACCCATCCAGGTGGAAGAACTCCTTCCTGCTCAGCCTAGTGTTCGGCCTGCCCGTCATGGGCCTGATGATCTACATGATGGTGATGGACAGTCAGCACCAGGATCATGGAGGCTCCATGCCCGAGGAGCAGAACCTGCTGCCCGGCCTCTCCATCCTCAACCTGGCCTTCTTCCTGCTCTGTACACCTGTGCAGGTAAGGGAAACACAACCTGTCCTGGTTTCTTTTTAAACGCTGAATGCTTACCAACATTTAGGTGTAGGATTAATGGTAAAGACTGCCAAGAGTTGAGGCTTCTACAAATCAGGAAATTGATAGTTTAATACACCTCTTAGTCCCTGAAGTTGTCACACTGATTGGTTGACCGATTGATCGCAGATTTTTCTGTCTTTCTTCCCCTCAGATCTTTGGAGGCCGATACTTCTACATCCAGGCGTATCGCTCATTAAGACACCGCACAGCCAACATGGATGTGCTCATCGTGTTGGCCACCTCTATCGCCTACATCTACTCCTGCGTGGTCCTCATTGTAGCCATGGCTGAGCGAGCCAGTCAGAGCCCCGTCACCTTCTTCGACACTCCACCCATGCTCTTTGTGTTCATCGCTCTGGGGCGATGGCTGGAGCACATCGCAAAGGTAAGAAAACAGTCAATAAACAAAAAAAATATATACAATTGAAATTCTCGCATTCTTTTATACAACTGTCATTTTGCCCAGGCATGTGGCCACATCTAACTTAATTTATCTAGAAAAATTAATTAACTTTTCACGCTTTTAAAAAACACCATTCAATTGGCATTTTAACCACTTTGTATGTTATTATGGGTCACATCATGAGTGTTTGTGGTTGATGATTAACTAAACATCAGCTGATGTCATAACAGAATCACACGACCACATTAAATTTTGTCCTCAGATTTAAATATGACCAGGTTGTACCAACAACCATAGTAAAAACTTTAACACAGACATTAGACAGTGTTTACCTGTAGCAGAATTGCTAAACGTTCTTAAATTATTGATGGCAGAATACTACACATTGCACCATTGAAATAATCAATTCCAACCAATCAGAAGGTACTCCTCACTGACCCATGAACCATGTTTTAAATATGTGTGTGGTGTCTTTGTATTTTTAGAGTAAAACCTCAGAAGCTTTGGCCAAATTAATGTCACTTCAGGCCACTGATGCCACTGTGGTCACTCTGGGTCCCGATCACTGCATCATCAGGTGAGACACACATCAGCTCTGTAGAACAACAAAAATTGTCAGTAATCATGCCAACGTAACATGTAGCTGTAAGTGTGTTTGTATTCTTCAGTGAGGAGCAGGTGGTGGTGGAGCTGGTCCAGCGAGGCGACATCGTGAAGGTCGTCCCGGGAGGAAAGTTCCCCGTCGATGGGAAAGTGATTGAGGGAAACTCCATGGCTGATGAGTCTCTGATCACAGGTAGGAGGACAGACGAGCACATTCCTGTCTCCAGACTTTGTGAATAAAAAAACACAGAAGGTCTTCTGTTGTTCTGTCTGTGTGATCTTCAGGTGAGCCGATGCCTGTCAGTAAAAAGGTCGGGAGTTTGGTGATCGCCGGCTCCATCAACGCTCACGGTGCTCTGCTGGTGGAGGCCACACATGTCGGTGCAGACACCACTCTGTGTCAGATAGTTAAACTGGTGGAAGAGGCGCAAACCTCCAAGGTAAGACAGTTTGAACTTATTTCTTAGATTATTTTTCACAAATTCAACAAAAAATCTGGCAAACCATCAAGTCTTACTAACGGGTGAAAACCTTGGAAAGAAAACACATTTTGTCCGCCACTTTTTCTTACTTTTCAAAAGTGAATCCAGGTGAGAGACAAAGTGCAGGATTCCTTGTTTTCTTTCCAAGTCAAGAGTTTAACACGTGGAATCACATCACCAACTCTGAATGAATTACTGAAGCAACAGGAGTGATTAAGTTGGAAAAAGTAGCTTTAAGAATACAAAATAATGAGCCCAAATATACTGAAACAAGTGGAAAAGTACTTACTATAAAAAAGAAAAAAAAAATAAAGACCACCATTTTTATTTTATTTTATTTATTTCTAATAACTGTTGTCTTACTTTTCTGTCAGTGCTGATTCACAGTATTACAGTAACATCGCATGTTACCTGTGCTGTGAGACTGAAGTACAGGGAAAACTGAAAATAGTGTGATGACTGATATTGTTCTTGGTTTACTTTTGTAAATCAGGAAAAAGACACAGTAGTTGCAGCTTGAACTGCAAAACTCATTCATATTAGTTTATTAATATCTCATATTTTCATCATTCAAGCTAGGGGTGTGTGTATACTGGTGTTAACAACAACCATAAGGTTTAAGAAATAAAATACTGATATCATGTTAACAGTGCATATATTATAATGCAGATCAAAAGTAATAATTATGAGACAAAAATACTAAACTATTAGAGAAAATGTCATTTATGAGATAAAAATTCATACTTATGAGGCTAAAATTCAAAATTTTGAGATAAAAAGTCAATTATGAGATTAAAAATTGAAATTATAAGATAAAAATCACAACTATGAGATAAAACTTCAACATTTATGAGATAAAAAGTCTAGATTATTGATTGATTGATGGAACCATTTATCTCATAATAATGATGTACCATGAGGACATTTTCTCCATTTACTGGCAGAAAAGCAAAGTTGACGATCCCCTAATTTCCCCTCATTTTCCGCAGACATGGTGATAATATTATTGTGATTTCTTTTGGGCACAATAAATAACGAGTCAAAATATTGGGCAACTCTTGAACTTGAAAAAAGTATATTCTGTATCAGTGTTGGGAAACTAGAAAAAAAATAAGGAAAATCCTTGTAGCTATACTCAGAAAATGTTTGATCATTTTAAAAAAAGAACAACTTGCTCTGCTGTGGTACCAGAGAGAATTAACTACTGTTTCACCTTTGTTTTAACTCCGCTTTGTAGCTTGTACAAATATATCTGTACACAAGTGTACATTAGTCTTCAATGTTTTCTTCAATGTTCTCCAAATATATATATATATAAAAAGAAAATATCCATGAGAGTTGACCTTGTGTTCTCCTCTGTGCTCTCCTGTGTTTGTTCAGGCTCCCATCCAGCAGTTTGCAGACAGACTCAGTGGATACTTTGTGCCCTTCATCGTGATCGTTTCTCTGTTGACTCTAGTCGCCTGGCTCACTATCGGCTTTGTCGACTTTGACATTGTGAAGGAGAACTTCCCGGTAGGTGCGCACGCAAATGTTTTCATACGCAAACGGAAGCAGATTTCAAAATAAAAGTTTGATTGTGTTGATGTCACTGTAATAACTCTGTTCCTCGTAGGGTTACAACCAGAACATCTCCAAGGCCGAGGTCATCGTCCGATTCGCCTTCCAGGCTTCCATCACAGTTCTGTCCATCGCCTGCCCCTGCTCTCTGGGGCTGGCAACCCCGACGGCTGTCATGGTGGGCACAGGGGTCGGAGCTCAGAACGGGATCCTCATCAAAGGAGGCGAGCCACTGGAGATGGCCCATAAGGCAATGCACTTTACATCCTGCTGATTTCCTCTTCTTCTTCTCTTTAGTTATTTCATTAGATTTTAATCCTGTTGTCAGGTTCCATCATATCCACATCACCATTGAAATAAAGAGAGAACAAATTTTTGTAGCTCTGCTGTCAAAAATTCTGTCATTATCATTTTAATATCTAATAATTTCCATTCCACTGTAACAGTGACACCGTGTGGCATGAGATGTTCCTGTCTGATAACTTAAACTGTAGAAATGTTAGACGATCGCTTTCATAGCTTCCACCTCCAGACATTCTGGCTGTATTTGCATGACATTTTAGTGATTTTTTCATCACAGATTCCGTATATTACCTCATTAAGGGAAAAAATCAGATGGTTATTTTATTTACCTGTAATCCATCGACACATGTCAAGTCTTCGGAGTTGTTTTCATGGTCTCACAGATGTCTACAGTCCGTCCAGAATGAGAAGATGTTTGCCTGAGGCTGAAACCATCATTCAAATCCAGTGTCTTCACAGACAGCGCTGGATTTTAACTTACTCCAGTGAGAGCAGCGCAGTCAGTTTGCTTTGCTCTAGAAGAACTTTTTATCATTCTGTGCAGACTTTAGACAGCTTTCAGATCATGAAAGTACCTGTGAAGGTCAGTTTTCAAACGAGAGTTTCCTCTTAACTCCTGTTATAAGAGCCTCAGAGTCAGAATCCACTTTTCACACAAAGACGATCAAAAAGAAAACATCAGACAGAAGGCGAAGCCGTGACTCTGCTGTGTTTCCTTCAGATCCGGGTGGTGATGTTTGACAAGACTGGGACGATCACAAACGGCGTGCCACGGGTGACCCGTGTGCTGGTGCTGTGGGAAATGGCCCGCATGCCCCTGAGGAAGATCCTGGCGTTGGTCGGCACAGCGGAGGCCAGCAGCGAGCACCCGCTGGGCATGGCGGTCGCCAAACACTGCAAAGAGGTGAGAGATGAGCTCTGTGGAGTCTTTCTCAACATAAAACAATCACTGATAATCTGTCTGTGTGCACATGAAGGAGCTGGGCTGCAGCGTGCTGGGATACTGTCAGGACTTCCAGGCGGTCCCGGGCTGTGGGATCAGCTGCCGGGTTTCCAACGTGGAACATCTGCTGCAGCAGCAGAGCGGAGAGCGTTTCCTGCTGCCAGGAGCCACCACCGACGAGAGCAGCCTCCTGTCTGCTGATGAGGCCTCGACTGCAGGTCTGACGTTACAGAATTAAATGTTTATTTGTTGAGGTTTCAGGAAATTCTTTACTGTTTGTGAAAGTTCAAATTTGTGGTGTTAATTTAATCAATGTAGTCATGTCAGCTGTGTGGATTTAGACAACCAGCTGCCTTTGGAACAAACAAAATCTTTATTCAAAGCCTCTTAACTTTGGTCAAAATCCTCCCTTTTTATATTTATTTTGGGAAATTTTAAGGATTTCATGCCCTTAAAAAGCCCAAGATCCATCCCGATAATCCAATAAAATACCTTAACATATATATGTTTATTTATTGCTGTCCATCAATTTACTCATTAATCCTCTCCTTAAAGTCACATTCTAATACCGTAGTTAGATCACTGATGGTGGGAAATTAATGAAATTTTCAGGCAAAAGATGTTAGACCTATAAATTTTGTCATGTTTTCTTGTAAATTTACTTTAATCTCTTAATTGAATGAATTAACACTTTCTCTAGACAATCATTTACCTTATTTACGGCCTTTTTACCTTGTCAGTTAGTCAAAATCCCCCCATTTTACTTTCACTTTAGTAAATTTGAAGGACTTAAAAAGCCATTGAAATTCAATGTGTTACAATCCATCAATTTAGCCACTGATTATCCCCTTAGTTCTATCACTAAGGGTGAGTAAGGGTGGAATTTCAAGGTTTTAATCAGCCCAAATCAGTGTTGTTAGCAGGCCGGTTAGCTCAGCTGGTTAGAGCGTGGTGCTAATAACGCCAAGGTCATGGGTTCAATCCCCATACTGGCCACTGTGTCCTCTTTAGGGGGAAAAAATATGCCTGTTCATTTCTCACTTTAAAAATAATATACTGTAACGTGTGCTTTAAAGGTGTTATGGAAAGAAATCCTATAATGAAGGAAAATAATAATGTTAACACGGAGTCAGAACTTTGCAGCCGAAGTTCCAGTTGGACTACTGCAAAGTATTGCAATATACAGAGCAGTCAACAGTTTCGTACTACAATATTAAACGTTTAAATTACTGTCAATCACAGCTTTTCTCATTAATGTGACTTTATAATCTCAGTTTATTTTCTGTAAATGTATGACTTGAATGGAGAATCTCCATTAAAAGTGAATCCTGAATCCTTGACTGAACAGTATTTCTTTTCTTTCAGTTGAGTCTCTGCCGTACTCCGTCCTGATCGGGAACAGAGAGTGGATGAGGAGAAACGGTCACCACATCGAAGCAGACGTCGATGCCGCCATGTCGAGCCATGAGACCAAAGGACAGACGGCGATCCTGGTCGCGATAGATGGTGAGGATAAAAAAAGAAAACCTCTCACGTGTGATTTTATGTCTTCATTATTTGTGCCCTGACTGTGTGTGTGTGTGTGCTGTGTGTGCGTGTGTTGTCCGTAGGTGTGTTGTGCGCCATGTTGGCCATCGCAGACACAGTGAAGGCGGAGTCGGCGTTAGCAGTTCACACACTCAGCAGTATGGGCATTGAGGTGGTCATGATTACAGGAGACAACAGACGCACAGCAAAAGCCATCGCTGCTCAGGTAAACACACACACTCATTTACAAAGGATTTAAAAAACAGTGGTCCTAATATGCTGTTGTATCACTTTATGTATAATGTGAACTGAAATGTCGGGTTTTTGTTTGAGCTCAGGTGGGGATCAGGAAGGTGTTCGCAGAGGTGTTGCCTTCACATAAAGTGGCCAAAGTGCAGGAGCTGCAGGAGAAAGGCCTGCGCGTGGCCATGGTGGGAGACGGCGTCAACGACTCGCCCGCCCTCGCCCGGGCCGACGTCGGCATCGCCATCGGCACGGGCACCGACGTGGCTATCGAGGCGGCCGACATCGTCCTGATCCGAGTAGGTGAAACACTGCAGCTGACAGTCTGACAGCAGAGATGCAGTAAACTGACCTGAAGGTTTTTCTCTCGCAGAATGACCTGCTGGACGTGGTGGCGAGCGTCGAGCTGTCACAGAAGACGGTACGAAGGATAAGAATCAACTTTGTCTTTGCCCTCATCTACAACCTTCTGGGAATACCATTCGCTGCAGGTGTGAACGGATTATCAACATTATCAACTCCACTCAGAATCCTCTCTGTTTTTATAAGATGTTTTTTTTTTTTCATTAATAAGGAAAGGAAATAAATCTTGAAAGTTAGTAAAATTGGGATGTGCTCCCCAAGACATAAAAAAACATCCACCAAGTTCAAGTCACATTAAAAGGTACTAATCAAGGCTTTACAATATGGAGTCATAGAAGTGCCATAAAAAATACAGAAATATACAGAGGAATAAATAAAATAATAAAGTAATTAATAAAAAAAAGTGGAAATATAAAGGGAAATAAATAAAAGAACAAACAAACATGGAAATATAAAGACAAGTAACAAAATCTAAAAGAATAATTATAAGCAATTATAAGAATTTAACCAATTAAAATGTATAACTAATAATTAATTGGTAGATAGAAATGGTGGTATTTTACACCTCATTAGACATTTTTGTCTTTTATCTTATTTTTGTTATATATTAAATCTATACACTGGATACAAGTAACTAAATACATATGCATTAATTTTAATTTATTTCATTTCTCTTTGTATTTCATCATTTATTTTCTTATTCTTAACAGAGTTATTTTTCTCTCAGGACTACATACAAAAACCTGGGCTATGTGTCTAAATGGTGTTTAAAAACGTCACATTTGAAGAAAAGTAGATTTGACACCAGTGTTTTCTGGTGGTAGCGATGGACTGATACCTGCTCTACAAATCAAATTGGCAGCTGGAGCTAAAAAAAAGCAGCCAGAGGCCATTTTTAAACCAGGAGTTACTGAGAATAAAAAGGAAAGACATTGATTTGTTTGTAGTGGCACCCTGTGGACGACAGTGAAAAGGCAATAATTCATCTGTAATCTGATTTAAAGAGTAAAGTTAGACTCACATAAACATTAGAAAAGACCAAGAACTTGACTCAGTGCAAAGTTAAATAACACACAGCTTCCTACTGAACTTAAAGTCAGTATATATATATTGTACTGCAGTAAAGATAAACAGCCTCCTCTGTTTACAGGTGTGTTCATGCCTCTTGGCCTCGTTCTTCAACCCTGGATGGGCTCTGCTGCGATGGCCGCCTCGTCTGTCTCGGTGGTTCTGTCCTCTTTACTGCTCAGAATGTGAGTCCATTTAAATTGACACTGGATGGAATGAGAGAAGAAGAAGACACTCGATCCTCAGATTATAATGGATAGAATAGAATTATATTATAATGATGACCTGGGTGGTAATTTGTGGGTAATTTCTAAGAAATTTCAAACACATTACTTGGTAACTATCACCTGTTTACCATGAAATTAATGAAACTCATAAGCAGAGTGTGAACGCTTCTGATCAGCCTGATTTTTAGTTATTTACAAGGCCGGTTAGCTCAGCTGGTTAGAGCGTGGTGCTAATAACGCCAAGGTCATGGGTTCAATCCCCATACTGGCCATAAGGTTTCATTTAGGACAAAACTGTCCTGGTTCCTCCTGTCTCAAAATATAATTCAAATACAGGTTTTCAAAGGTCTTATGGAAAGAAACATGACAAAAGACAAATAAACCTCTTCAAAAGCTTTGAGTTAATAAATGAAGTAGCTTATACTAGTGTATCATAAATGTTGGTTACTGAAAATATTTTTATTATCCAACAATCCTTACTGTGTGTATTTGATATTCTTCCCTCCCTGTTGAATCCTTCAACTTTCTCAGCAGCCGCTCCTTCAGTTTGTGTTATTATATTTTTCATCATATTAAATCTCAGAGGTGAATCCAATAACTCTGTTTCCTGCAGGTACAAGAAAACCTCGGTGGAGCTGTACGAGGTGCGAGCGCGAGGCCAGATGAGGAGCCTGCGGTCGTCACAGATCAGCACACATCTGGGTCTGGACGGCCAGCGGCGGAGCCCCGCCCTCCCCGCCAGAGCCCGGGAGCAGCTGAGCCAAAGCAGCGGCGCCGTCCCCCCCGCCCTCTCCAACCGGCCGTCCAGCCAGGGACAGTCTGTTAACTGTGTCCGGGAGCAGCAGGACCGCCGCTCACTGCTGGACCTCAACGTGTAGAACAGGGAAACGTTCAGTGAAGCTCTTTGTAATATTTCTGTGTATTTATGTAAATACTTTAAAAGTCTCTTATTTTGACACGTGTCCTGCACATTCACCTTTAGATCATGAACTCTAAACCACCGTTATTGATGCTCTGAGGACATGGAGTCAACACCAATCTGTAACTTTCTCACACTTTCTCACCATGGGTCCGGAAAGTATTTAAAATGCTTGGATTTAGGCGACCAGAATCTGTCAGTTTGAATCTTGTATGTGTGGAAAGCCTGTTTTCTTCTTGGATATCAGTGAACGCATTGTATCCAACATGTTGATTGTTTTGTATTGGTATTTTACCACTCTTGATAAAAAAAAAAAGACAGACTCGAACATTTCAGAGCAACAGCTGAACATTCAGTTTTCTCAAAATAACTGTTTTTACACTCAATCTCCATACTTGTAAGTGGTACAGCTACAAAGCTCCTTTTGAAACCTCTTGTTTCCTGCAGGCATCTTAGATACGCTGCCAGTCTTGTCTACGCTGAAGAGAAAACCAGAATTTAAAGATGGTTACAAGATGTTGCTGGAATACAGAAGCTTAGTACTTACTTGAAAAAAGTTTTTCTGAATTTATGAGCTCATTTTTCATGTTAAAAAACAATCAGCAGTTTTTATATATATATAAAAAAGTCATAAATTAAGAAAACCAAAAGAAAATTACATGAAGAATTCTCATGAATTCAGAAAATTGGAGATTTTTAAAAAAATAAAAAATATCTCATGAATGCAGAAAAAAAGATCAAACTGCTCAGCGTGCATCACGCCACTTCCTGAGAGCTTCGTTACCAGTTGGAGGCCTGTCACCACGGTAACTAGCCAACAATGAGCTAATTTAGTATTTAAGTATATTCCACATAACAAAATGAAATCTTGCTTCTATTTACACTGAAGTGTTACTGTTGCCTCGCCTTGTTTGCTGTCTGCCTTTGTCTGCTTTTTTTAACTTATTGATGCTGCTCAGTCAAAGTTAGCAGCTCTTTTTAATACTTTTCAACAGTTAAATATAAAACAAAAAGGACAAAATATGGAGTGACAATATCTATGTAGGCATCAGACTTGCTAAACTGTTATTGGAGCGCATAGCAAAAAGGGGTGGGGCTTAGAAAGGGGACAATTTAATGATTAAAAAAGGTAATGATAGGAGAGAGCACTGTGCTGGATTCAACTGGTAAATGTGAACACTTATGTCAATGACTGGCCCTTAATTTTGAAATAATTTGTCCTCAAAAAAGTCCTTGAAATGTCTGATTAAAAGAGTGCTAACCCTCTTCTTAGGAAGATGTCTCCAAATCCAGCTGTGAACACTTCCACACTGACCACATTACTGAGGCATCATGTCATTGTGTTTAATTTTCACTGATGTACAAATTGTCTTTTACAGCACACGTAAAGTAAAGCTCCATGTTGTCTGATCTGATGGGACTGTGTTGTGTGAGCGCTGGTCTGAGATTCGCAGGTTTTAAATAATTCATGAGCTGATAGAAGAAAAGAAAAAATTAACATTTCCAGGAACGTGTGTTTGTGTCTGTTTCATCTTGACTTTGAGGAAATTTGCCCATGCGGGGAGCAGAACTGTCGCTCAGCTCTGAGAGGAAAATGTTTTTTCCACGTTGCTGTTTCTGATTCTTATCTTTGAACAAAGCTGCACCAGTGTAAAGTGCTCCTGTTTTATATAGAAGTGGAGAAGAAGAAGTGGAGGACACTTTTAGGACTTTCAAATGTATTTTGAGCCATGCTGACAATAATTAATGAAGCCTATTAATCAATCTATAGTTAGCCAGGAAGAATCAGTCTCATACTTTAGATCTATCAGCTTTAGAGATATTAATATGACTGATATAAAAAAGCTTATTCACAGCGACACTCAGGTGTAATCAGTCACAGTAATGTTTGTTTTTAATGACACCTGTGCTTTTTTGCAGGTCTGAAGGTAAATATTCCCTGTTATGATGACTGTAGACAGTAGAAACATGGATGTTCACACACACTTCATATTCAGGTAAGTGTTAAAGGATCGTTTCATTCAAATTTGTGTGAATTTATGTGACAGTTGACGGTTTTTAGTTGCGAGCAGCAGCTCTTTAAGTTGCTCTGTTGGTCGGTCAGCTAACAAAAGTTTCCCATCCTGTGGCAGCCACAGTTTTTGCCCTAGGATGCTGAAATTTTGCATGGAGGTCAAGTGTTTTTGTGTCAAGATGTGAGTGTGTGTTCAGACCAATTGGCGAACAGGGGGAGTGGCAGCAGGGCTACGCAATTCATCAAAATTGTATTGAAATTGCAATGTGGCTTTCCTGCAATTTTCAAATCGCAGGCGGTGCAATATTTGTTAAAGTAAAGAAACTTTTAAAAAGTAAGAAAAAAAAACATTTGGTCCAGATTCCTGCAAAAAAACAAAAACAAACATAACATGACTAAAGTAATGAGCCGTCAGTTGTGGTTCAAGTTCCTTTTTCTGTGCAACAACAATATAATCAATACTTTCCTGTTCTATGCAATCTGAGACATGTCTTCTGTCCCCTGGTGGATCATCAGTGCACTGCAGGCAGCAGACGGTGAGCGCAAAGTCCAACATGGCTGCCTTCACACACTGATTCTCATGTCTTTGGAAGAGACATTTTTGCTAACTTACAATTATCAATTACAAGAACAATTATCTTGTCACAAATATGTCAGTATGAATATTTACTGCATTGAAACAACCTGTAAATATTTCAGATTTTGTTGATGCAGCAGCAGATTTAAAAAAATAATTCGTCAGTCATTATTCTAATAAATTTCATGATGCAGTCTGCATTATGGAAATGAAACACACCGTTCTGTTGTAATGTGTCCCTAATTATCCTCTAATGACGTCTAGTAAGGGTCTAATGTTTTCTAATACAAAATACAATTTCTAGTTTTTGTCTAATTTGAGTTAAAGTTTATTAGTGTGCTGTTAAATAGTGCAACACTACAATTATATATTTGATTCATAGAAGTGGATTTCATTCACAAATATTTGTTTTTGCTGCCTGTGTTATTCTGACAGGAGTGATTTAAATGGATGATTTTACTTTTAATCTCATCTGCAGAAATAATAGATTGCATCTTCTCCTTCAGTGTTACTATCTTTTATCACACACATTTATACTTGAGCTTAATAGGGTGTTAAAATGTGTCTCACAGCATTGTTATATGGGCACGCAGCACCCTGGGGAGTCCTCTGCTTGCTCAGCTCTGCATCTGTAATCGTGCAGACTTGATACATTCAAGCCTGCAGCTGAGCGAGTCTTTAGACCGGCAGAAATACCCAAAGACACAGTCCGGTGCATGCAGAGACGCTCAAAAACACCCTCTGACAGACGATGAGAAGGTGTTAGCTTCACTCATTTATTTATTCAGTTTTGAGCATATTTTGGAGAGCACAAAAACACACAGTTTAGTCAAAAATCTGTGGTCCGTACCCTTGACTTTGAAAAGCCTGAGCATGCAAATCCTGAGACGACTTTGACAAGTCAGAGAGGATCATGTCAAGATTCTGTCTAAGCTGTTAGGACATCCAATCATAGCACTGTAGGTGAGAGGACATTTCCTCAGGACACATAATAACATACATTAACATACATCTATAAGGCTCGACTTTCATGAAGAGTGAAGACAGAAAGTCTTAATATATAGTGTACTCTATATTCTGAATATTTTCAGTGCTTTACCTCGCTGTCAGTATTTTATGACGGGAAACTAAATTTATATCACTTGTTAAATCGACTTTTTCCTGCCAACAGACTCCTTTCATTTTACCCAACAGAACACAGAATTTGTGATCTACAGCCGCCTCAGTCTGTTAGTTTGTTATTACACTGCAGAAAAAAAATCAAACTCTTAAGTTTTGAAATAAACTTCAAAAAGTTTTGCTGACCTATAATCTTTAGATTCTTCTTTAGATAAACTTGAGTTGGATTGAGCTGCAAATCTGATTTGTCTTTTTTTTTTAGTGCCTGAAAAATGAAATAACTTTAACTGAAAATATTGAAATTTTAACATGAACTTTCACTTCAATTAATTTATTCAATATATTTTAAATACATCCTTTTCAGTTGCAAAGCTTTAAGTTTATCTAAAGATAAACTTGGTTGGTAAAACTTTTTCAAAACTTAAGAATCTGAGTTGGGCTCAGAAATGTATTGCAGCAAGTTGCCTTGAAATTTTGTGTTGCTTGTTGCTTTCTTGTTTTACAGTGTGTGACTTGAAAGTTTTAAAGGATTAGTTCACAATGACACAAACTAATTTACAGAAGGAGGCAGCAGCAAGATAATCCACAGGCACATATTTATTTATTTATTGTCAATAAACTGAATTGAAAAAAGAAATCTTAAGGATTCCTTTGAAACCAAAATTTTGGAATTTGTTCTTGATGCCCAATTTCTGTGCTCTGCAAGGTCAAATTAGGTTTTGGTTTTTGCCAAAGGAGTCTGGTAGCTTTGCAGAGAACTACATTTGGCTTCTGTACGGCTGTAGATGCAAACTGCCATTTACTGCAGGCAATACACTGACTATGTGGCTTGTAAAAGGGTGGGCAGGAGGGCAGTATATTATCCTCTTTGGAAAAGAATTGAAAGAAAAGTTGTGTTGCTTGTGTAAACATTTGCACACATGACACAGAGTCGGGACTTTGTCTGAGTGAAGATTCTTCGGTCGCTCTGCAATGATCCTGTGAAAGCAGAGAGCAGCAGAGGAGGAAAAGATTAAGTGTACTTAGAGCCGCCCTGCAGGGTTCAGCACATCACTCTGCAGAGGTACACTTAGCTGTGATATAGTTGTTTTCAACTTTTCTTTTACAGATATAAACGAGCTCTTTGTTGTGCGCTGCTCAGTTCAGGGGTTGCAGCAGTGTCTGATAAATGACCTCTCCAGCCACTGGTTATAATGGGGTGCTGAGGGCACTGACTGGTTCAGACCTGTTTCTCCTCTGTGCTAAATCTTCACGGTGCGCTGCTTCAAAACAGAAGCAGTGAAAAAAAACTTTAAAGTAAACAAAACTTTGTGTATAGTTTTTCAAATTTGCATGATTAATTATTAGGCTCCAGTTCTGCATATAATCCAGACATGCAGAAATACACAGCTGAATAAAGCTACACACAATCCTGTGTAGCTCCCAGACAAAGAGCAAACCAAGTACTTACATCTTCCCAAGACCCGCCCCTTTTTACTCTGTGCTCCAATGACAGTTGAGCAAACTTGGTAACTGGATCACCTCTCTCCCTTCCTGTTTCTTGTACTAAGATGCAGTGTTTTCAACTCATCTAGGTTGAAGAGAAAATCAAATTTTAAAGATGGTTAAAAGATGTTGCTGAGGGACCTGTAAAATGACGTATTCACATCTTATGTTAGCTAATATTAGCAGCGATATGTTAAATCAGCTTATCTTTTCAAGCCAGAAGAACTCCATGTCTATAAATGAAAACTAAAAAATCATTTGAAATTAATCAAAATGATGCACATTCATTTGCTAAAAAGAGTTTTAATGGTTTCATTCATTTCTTGAGTCATAAACTAACTACACTTTTAGATAATGAGCCCAGATACATTCGATTACAGCCCAGATGTGGCTCAGACCCACAATCCCTTGCTCAGGAGGCTAGCAACTTATCCATTAGGCCTCTGGGGCTGTTAACTGAGCGTCCACATACTTTTGGCCACAGTGTATCTCATTTTCACTTTCTCCCTCTTGTCACAGACACATAACTTTAAAAACTGCATCTCAGGGGACGCATCCTGAATCAAAACACATGTCAGAGTGCTGAATTCATTCATTCATTATTTATTTTTTTTATCTGACTCTGCCTCATCTCTCTCTTTCTTACACACACACTTGCTGTGCTTCATATCTTCGAGGATTCATCCTGAACTGAGCGGCCCTCTCTCAGCGTGTTCATCCACCAACCCCTGTGCAGCACAATGATAGTGAATGATTCTCTCCTCCTCTAAACCCAAACACCGCTTCCTCCTTCAAACTGCAGCCTAAATTGAAAGACCTCTCACCAGGAGTCTCTCAACTTCTCTGTCGCAACATGCAGTGACTGCTTTTCTTTGTTTGTGTCTGTTTTTTAATCCTTTTCTCCCTCTTAAAGGGATAGTTTGGGTTATTTGATTCAACATCAGCTTAAGTGTATGCTATTTAAAATATTTGCAATGATTTACCTTGCTTTCAGGCAGCTTTTTCAGATGGGAAGCCACCGTTATATAAGAAAATATTGCTCTCTCCAACCAACCAACCTCCATAGGAAAAATCATTAATTATACCTTGAAGAAGACTACAGTTGCTGCTCCACCACTGCCTCAGTTGGTTGGTTTGTTTGTCTTATTGTGTGACTTTGGTGTTATTAAAGCATATATTGGATTCACCAAAGTCACACAATAACTCAAACACACTAACAAATCAAGGCAGCGGTAGACCAGCAACTCCTGTATCCTGTGATGTTAAATTACCGATTTCACCTATGGAGTTTGGTTGGTTTGCAGAGCGTGATATTTGACTGTCTGACAATTTATTTTTATTTCTGTCTGTCTGTTTAAATAAAGTGATTTATGTAATTAACAAGGCAAAAAAGCTCACCATAATTCGGTAAAAGAGAGACACTTGATTCAGAGGGTGACTGGTTGTATTATTCTGTTTAATAAGGTGTGAGGATATTTCCTTTCTTGACATTTTGTGAGCTCATTTTGTTTAATTTTTGCGTGGCTTATACGCATCTCTTGACATTTTAACTTGGCTGATTGATGTTGTCTACTTCTCTGTTTTTGCCTCCAGTTTTTCTTTGTTTTGACACTCTGATTTAATCCTGACATCGGGTCTAAAGGAATAGAAATGTGACAGACACTCATTCACTCAAAGTCTTTGTCTTCAAGGCAGCATCCTAAGTTTGAGTGTCATCTCGTTAGCATGCGCATCATGTGCACCTGTGGAGAACAGACGGTCATCATGGGACATGATGTGCTCCTAGAATATCTTAACAACATTTGTATTCATGCGTCATGTGTTCAAACCCATTGTTGCCCGTCTTCACAAACAATTCCAGCAACAATGAATGTCTTCAGAAAGCTGAGCAACAGCTGTTTAGCCGTGTTTGTGAAAGGGAAATGTTGTGGGGAAAGAAATCAAACTCCAACACGCTCAATCTTTGTAAGAAAAACCACAAATGCAAAAAAAAGTAATGTGAAAAATGTATTTCAAGGGGTAAACTTGTTTGTGTGCACAAGCATGTGCTGAATATGAAAGTGGTCGTTAGCCCTTTAAGTATCTGATCCAATTAAAGGAGACACATTTTCATGGGAGCTTAATTGGATCAGGTGTGTGAGAGCAGAGCTGCTACAATAACACTGTAGGGCAGCTGCTAGCATCACTGAGATAAACACCACATTATTCTAATTACTTTAATGCACTTATTAAAGGACCAGACAGAATTTTTGTGAGTCATCTGAACCACCAAGTGATGAGAAGATTGATATGAAAATAATTTGTGTACCTGCTAGCTTTGAAACTACTCTTTTGTGGTTTTATTGAAATTTACTTGTAGTAACTCTGTAAGAATGCTATCATTCTTATGTTTACATACATTACAGTGGGGTTATATAAACCATGTCATCCTGTTAGTTATTAATGAATACAATTTGTGGTGCTGTTAAATTGCTGCAGACTGGCCCTTTAATACAGGTGTGGCGTCCCCTACGGCTGACAAACCAGAGAGGAAATGGTTCTGTGACCGCAGTGAAACTGTTGTTTTTGAGGGGGTCAACGCCAACAAATATGGAATATGAAAGAAAAATCTTTTTTTTTACATCACATAAATTTTGATTTTATAAGGTTCTGGAGTTTTTGGAAATGTTTCACATCCGTCATCCTCCATCAGCTGTACCGGTGAGTCTGTGTCAGGTGCTACTAGCTTAAAAATACAGGTGTTGCGGACGTAGCAATCAAAAGTTGTAATCTGCCCATGTTAAAAAGAAAAGTTAGCTAACTGAATCAGATAAGGAACTAAAGCTTTGTTGTGTGCATATGGTATTTATTTAGTTATCAGTTATTTATTCAATTATTTATTCAAATCTCACGGTCTGTAGAAAGCGTTAGCGCTAGCTTAAATTGGTTGTTGAGTCGTCAGGAGCTAGAAACCGTCTGTTGCTAGGGCGTTGCTAAGGGCCGGATTACTTCCTGGATGAGTCAAATTCTTTACACAGGAGTTATAATGACGTGGCTGATTGTTTTCCAGTTATTAGTCAGACCCCGTGTGTTTACAGGATTGGGACAGAGCTAACAAAAATGTTTTTTAAATGTTTTATTTTTATTTATTTATTTTGAGAGCGAATTACTCCACAATATGAATACGTTTTGATTATACTTTTAGTTGCTGTCATTCCCAAAGGCCAAAGGTGGGACAAATAAATGAATGATTAGGGAGGATATTCTGCAAATTTAACATTTATATCTGCAGTGCACCTTTTGTAATTTTATAGATACAAGTTTATCTAAAGAAGACAATATATATAAGTAAATAATCTTTACTATATGAGCATTTATAAAGTATTCAACATATGTATATGCATACATATAGATAATATAAGGTGATGTGGAAATGGCAGTAAAATGGTCAGGAATCTTCATTTATGCACAGATTAACACTCCCAAGATTTATTGATAAAGCCTGTTGTGAATGAGGTCTTGATGGTTTGTCATTTTTCAGAAGCAAGTCTCCAGAAAAAAGTTTGGGAATCACTGTTTTATTGTGTCGCTAACTGTTGTATAATTATAATATTACACTCAAGGGTGGGGTTTAACATCATTATTAGTGCACAGTAAACATCACTGTGTGCAAATAATCTGACACAGTTTGACATCTACATTCAATAATAAATAAATAGGAGCAATAAATAAATCACTTGGAGTAGGAGGTTGGCTCATGTATCCCAGTTCTCAATGGTTGATAAACAACAGAATAATAAAGGTTCATGTCCCTAAACCTCTGTGAAGGAGGTAACACCAGGTATTTATCTTTCACTTTTACTTATCTATTGATACCAAAAGTCACAAACCAGGCCAATTTTAAAACTTGAAACCTATAAACAGTTCTTTGTTCATAAAGTAAAACAAATAAGTTCTCCCTGAATGAAAATGTGTTGAGAGAACCAAAGATCTTATGAGAGACAGATGGGTCATGACTTGAGGTCACCTCAGTATAAATACCCCTCTGATTCTCTGTCTCTTCTGCAGGTGTTTGAACCTTGAACAGTGATCCGTGAAGGTGCGGCGTCACGCATCAGCTCTGACCGATAAAGGTGAGGGGTGTGTGTGTGTATGGATGAGCAGTGTAAGAAGTCAGTGTGACAGGAGACACATTTGTGTTTTTTTTTGTGTAAGATGAGAGCAGGACTGGACCTGAGAGCAGATTTTCAAGTAAACAAAAGTTAAAACTCAGATGTAATTTGTGCTTTTACCTCAAAGCTAGCTCTGATTTTAGTTTGGACATAACTGTGGTGATTACCAAGTAGCATAGTTAAAATTTATTTGAAATTATCTACAAATTAGCCTCCAAATTTTTTTTTGAATACATGTCCAGGAAAGTAATGCAAAGTTAATTGATCAGTTGGCTTTATTGATAAATAATAATAATAATAATTATCAAGTAATTCTTTGACATTTCTTCTAAATTACAACCAAATCAATTCCATAATTATATTCTATTTCTCAGTTGGCAGCTGATGATTGTGGTCAATTTCAAAGAAAGTTCAAATATGTGAAATGGTAATCAGCAACTACTTAACATGAAAAAGACACATGCGAATGATCCCATACTTAACCATGAATAGTCTGCAGGTAAATTCAGAGAAATTTCAAATGTGTTGCTCAGTAATTACCACCAACTCCATGAAAATGTGACTTGCTCACATAATTAACCATGAAATTTGGAGGTAATTTCTTAGATGAATGCAAAACATAAGCAAGGGAAACACTTCTCCAATGCTAATTTTAAGTTATTTAGGATTTTAACCCCAATCTTCTGATAAAATATTTAATGCTTTGTCCATCATGGTAAAACAAACGTCTTGTTGATGACATTTTTCAACAAAATCAGTCCAAGAATGAATCATGGAAAGAAACAAAAACGTGCTTCTTCGATGTTCACTCAAATCTGCCTGGAGCTTTCAACCATGAGGGAAGTCAAACCCACAATCTTCTTCTTCTTTTCGCTGTGCTTGGACGCTTTACCAACCAAAAATGATGGTATTTGATGTCCTGGGGATGAGACTCAGCAATAAAGTAGTTCAGTGTTTTCACATAGTATTTGTTTGTTTGTGGCGAGTGAAACAACCCTTTGTTAAATTGATGTCAAACTCCTGAGGACTTAAACAGTGGTATTGTTGTTGGCATTATGTTGAGCATGTTTTTATTCATTTCCCTGAAGCCCAGCTTGAGCTTTCAACCACGAAGGGACTCGAACCCTCAATCTTCTGATCCGAAGTCAGACGCCTTGTCCATTAGGCCACGTGGTCACACGAAAGTTATTATTTCACAGAGTTAATCTTTCTAACACAATTAGAAAATCCCAAAATAGAAATCCTAGACAGGCTGGGTGTAGATATGTGCACATAAGAAAATCTTGAATTTATGATTGGAGGAAGAAATACACCTACTTTTAAACATTATTTTAAACATTTAATAACAACATATTTTTTGTTTAGTGCAAGTTTGGCAACGCTGCTCTTCAATAAGGTGGTTAAATGACTGAAAGAGGGAGGCTGTGTTTGCACGGTCAAATAAGTCTGTCATCAATGGACAACTTTGAAAAAATACTATTTGTGATGGAAAAAAGCATCCAAAATCAGTCTGCACAGCTGCGTGTAAACAGGAATATTAAAGAAATATTACTGTTTTTGGCCAGTATGGGGATTGAACCCATGACCTTGGCGTTATTAGCACCACGCTCTAACCAGCTGAGCTAACCGGCCCCTTTTTTGTGAGAAGTTTCCCATTTTTTTCTAGAATCAATGAAGGACAGAACAAATTATTTACTTTATTGGTCGAATGCTCGCTTTGCACGTGAGCCTTAGTGGAATGTATCCCCATAATTTGAAGAGCAAAGCAGCCTTTATTTACTCTGTGTCAACACCCTGAAATGTACTCTTCAGAACATCACCACTGTCTCCCTCTTGTTTGCATTGTGCATATGGTACTGTTAAACATGTATTGATCATTTCTCCATCTCAAAACTAGACACCTTGTCCTTTAGACCACACAGAGCTTTTAAGTTATTCCTTCTCAGCAACTTCAATGCAGATCTTTACTAATTGTATGAAGAACTAAGTCAATGTTTAGTGACAACTGTGTTGGCCTGGTGGCCTGCTGATCAAAACAAGCCCTGTAACCAGATCACTTGTGACCACTGTCTATGTTGGTTCCTTTGCAGAGGAATCCACTGAAGTACTGGACACTAACCCAGCATGTGAGTAATGACTAAAATAAACATTATTATCACAGACTTTGTATCAACACCACCACCACCAGTTAATGCATAGGTGAGGTACAACAGTTGTTCAGTCTGTAATCAGATTTCTGTCATGGTTTTGGGTTTTTGGCATTTCCTGTTTTATTTTGAACGACTCAGTCTTGGTCCTTTCACTTCCTGGTTTTGTTCTTTTCCCACTTTTTTTGGTCTTGATTAGTTTGACCTGTCCCTGATTATACACCCGGTATATTTAGTGTACGTGTTTCCTTTCTTTTGTTGCCAATTAATCTCAAGGTTTTCTTGCCAAGCGTCTTAGTTTTATCCCCATTGTTTTCCCCAGACTCTGGATTTCTGCCCTGTGTTTTTTGGATTTGTTTGTCATGGGACATTTTTGCCTTTTGACTTCCTACTCCCTGCACGCCTTTGATTTAACTTTGTATTGTTGAATTTTAGTTTACTAAATCATTTGAGCTGCACCTGCTCTGCCTAGTCTGCATTTTGGGTCCATCCTCTTGTTTTGCTGCCTTGCGTGACATGTTGCAGTTTTGATAAGTCCAAATCAACAACTTGTTGAGGGCCCAAAAAGCACCCCAGTGGGGTCAGCATAGCTAAATATAGGTCCCTTGGCAAGAGGAATTGTTACGGTTTTGAATTTAATCTGTTATAAAGTCCAGAATTAATTTACCTTGAAAAGAGGCCTAATCCTGACTGGCTGTGGACAGTGATAAGAGTGGAAGTACTCTGCATACACTTTTGCCTCTTGACGTTTCCTATTTTGCTGAAGGTCACTGTTTACGGGTGAAGACACAGACGGCCTTCAGGTAATCTGCAGACATTGTGCAAAATCTCCATAAAGGCATCCTGTTCTCCCCTTTCTGAAGCTGCAAATGTGCATCATAAATCAAAGACACTGCAATGGATTCAACTTAATAAGAACACTGAATAACAAAGAATTAACAGAACAACATATTTGCCAAAACTCTGATGACTGAGATGGATCGTTCAGGAGGAGATTCTTATTTTTGTGGCTTCGCAATGAACTAAGAGAATGTCATGGCAACACTCACAATCAATCAACATTCCTGTAACATGCAGGTTTCGACTTGAGAACCCTCCAAAAATGTCATCAGAAGATTATGTAGATGTTTTTGTGCAATGTACCATTCCCAAATCGTTCTAATAACCATATGAAGTAATGCTTTTTGGGGGGTAATTTTTGTGATGTTCCCCTGAAGTTCCCTGCCAGCAGACGTTAAGATAACCCGCAATGTTCTAAGAATGTTGTGCAAATGTTTTGTGCAAGTTAAAGTTCCCAAAACGTTTTAATAAACCAATGAAGATACTTTTTGGCAAAGGAGAACATTCTGGAAACATAAGTTCAATGTTACTTTTAGGTCAGAAAAAAAACCCATTTTAACATTCAAGCAATGTTAGGGGGGAATGTTCAAGTCACCTCTCGTGAACCTTCTACAAACCTTCCCAGAACATTACAGTAACCATATACAGTAACGTTTTTGGGAGGTAATTTTTGTAACGTTCCCTTGAAGTTCCCTGCTGGTAGAGTTTTAGGTAAACCTCAACTTTTAATGAATGTTATGCAAATGTTTTTGTGCACAAAAATGTAAACATCCAGGGAACACTGCAGGAACATTCAAGGTTCTCTGAACCAGCAGCAAACGTTCCCAGAACGTTTTGGGAACCCAGTTTTGGTATCTGGGTATAGTACATTTTGTTTTAGTTAATAACTGACAGTGTGCCTGTAGCCTCTCTGCTGTGTGTCTTTAATCTTTAATGTACAGTTTGAGTCGTGTCTGTTCAGCACTGTGAGCAGCTGATTATTCATCAGCCTGAGGGGAAACTAATCTGTGGTCAGTTTGAGGAGCAAGTCATTTACAATTTGAGTGTGTTCCCTGCCCACCTTTTACACCACATTAGTGATGATTTTAAACTATCAGTCTAAGACCAACATCAGTACTTTGTGAACTCAGAACACTCAATGCTGCAGAAGAAAGCTGCACTGTGTGTCTGCAGTGTTGGCTTGGGGCAGAATAAACCTAAATTGTGTACCAATGTCAGGCAGACGAGAGTCCCGGAGCGATAATTCATGAAAGCTGATAAAGAACCGAGAGCACAGAGGAAACATGGAGAGGGTTTATTCTCTGCCTTTAAAAGCAAGCAGAGAAAAAAGGCCTAGTTGGTGATGCAGTTGATTAGAGAAGCTGAGACTTGGAAGTAAAGGAAGTTTAGATGGTGCAGCTGATCTTTCTTATAATAAATAACAGCATCAGTCCTGTATTTAGTCAGAGAAATACTTGATATATGAAGTGTTTGCGAGGTACTTTCTCTTTCATCCTCTCCAAAAACATGCAGTCAGTGAAATGACATTCATATTTATCTGTCCTTATTTCCTTTTAAAATAATTTAATGAATTCATGACATTTATCATTTTATTTTATTAAACCTGTTTAGTCTGAATACACTTTCAATACATTCAAATAATATATATTCTTTTATGTTTTGGCCTCTCAGATCCTTAAAAAGTCACGTGGTGCAACTTACTGCAAATAAGCAGACAAAGAAAACTATTAAAAACAGACATTTTAATGATACACTGAAAAAAAACAACAGAAAACTCAATTTCAAGGCAACTCTCTTAACAAGATTTTTGAGTCAAACTCTAAAGATTTGATATAAACTAAACAAAGTTTTCACAAACTATAATCTTTTGTTGAAATAATTTACTTTTCTTCTTTATATTAATTAATAATTTTTTTTTGTTTGTTTGTTTTTACAGTGAGTTGTGAAAATAATTTGTCATTATTTGGGTGCTTAAAAATTAAGTGGTTGCAACTGAAAATATTAAATTACAAAACATTATTCACTTTCACTTCAATGAATTTACTAAATTTTTGAAGCACTGTTTTGTTTTTTTTGTTTTTCTTTTACTTTTTTTTCTAATGTAAAACTGAACTGCCCAAGTCTTAAAGTACTCCTCTCTCCTGGCGTCTTATGTAACTCTAATGAAGTGCCACTCTGAACTTAAACTTAGAGAGACACACTGACCTCGACTGTGCACGGCTAATTAATAATATTCAATTCATTAGGATGTACGGCGCAGCCCACAGGACTTGTAAGACAAAGTAAAGTGGGCTGTAATTAATGTTGTGACCGTTTGACAGGAGGGAGAGGTCAGGTTTTAGACAATAGAAGGTCAGGATTAAATACAAAATCTATTCACTTCTAGGTGCTGGTAGAAATATAGACACCACAATGTTGTGCGTCCATAAATTATAACAACCTGTCTCACATTTAGAAACAATAAACAGATGAATTGTGTAAGCTACATTATTATATGAAGCATTATTTATGGCCCACCAACACTGTCAAACCAAAGTAATAATAATTACTAAATAACGCATCATTACACAACCCTGTTATGTAGAAAGATAAATAAATTAAACTTATACTTTAAATCACAGTTCAAGTTGCAATTTCTCTTTTGACCTCAAGGTGGCAGCAGCATCCTGTAGCTCCATTTGGCTACATCGATGACCCTTTTGACCCCTGCAACTAAAAAGAAAAAGTAGAATAAAATGTGCATCTCTTATTATATCTAATGCATCTATGCCCATGGTGTCAGGAGGTCTGTCCTTTATTAAAAGCATCATAAGTCGCTGAATTTTTGACTGAATTTCAGGTAGTTTGGCTTGTAGTTTGTAGTTTGGTTTGTTAGAAATGACAGACGTGTATTTATGATACAGGACACTTGGTTAAATTAAAAATGCTGTTTTTTCACACCAAAACGATGGTTAGATTAGTTTGCTTACGTAATCAGGTTGTAAATATATTCTTTATTTCTCACCTTATGCAAAATTTCTGTCATGATGTGATTTTGTTTATAAGTGTGAAAATAAATGAAGAATAATTCATGCAAAAGACAATTTTATTAAAATAAAAGTTTAAGTTTCTGGAACTGTACGTGATTTGAGCTTTATGATCTTGTAAAGCTACTGAGATTAGACCAGTGACTTCATGAGTGTATCGGGAAAATCGAAAGACATATTCATACTGAAACTGTCTTCTTGATGGAGACTGTTAGATGACATCACACTCAGGCTACAACTAACGATTATTTTCAACATCGATTGATCTGTTGATTTTTTCAATTAATAGATTAATAGATTAGAATGTCTTATTTCATCCACAACTCAAATATGTTAAGTTTACTATCAGAGAAGAATAAAGAAAAAAAAATACTCAGAGAATTTTGACTTTTTTCATCAAAAAATGACTCAAATGGATTAATAGATGATCAAAACGATTGGCGATGAATTTGATAATCAATTAATTGTTGCATCTCTACATCACTGTAATTATAAAACAGCTGTTGCCACCTACTGGTCATTCTTGGTATTGCTGCTTGAACACAAAATAACCAAAAAGGCTATAGAACTATTTAAGGGACCCTGCTATTTTATTATTACTATTAATATAATTATTTAACATAATATAACATTAACATGCGAAGGTGCTGGTACGACCATTATCAGTTACCCAGTATACAGTAGTAAGAAGGGCGTGCACTTTTGGTTCAGGAAGTGTTCTTGAGGTTTCTGTTTCTTGTTCGCTCGCCTGCAGTGAAATTAAATATTCACCCTTGGTTTATCTTTTTAAAGATTTCTGACTGCTTGTCATGTTACCTGTGAAAGTTCACACCTGAGAACCTTACATTTGTCTGCACTGCCATTTGAACTGAAGACTATCGATGTTTCACTAAAAATAAAACTGTCTGAATGCAATGAATTTATATCTGACTTTGCTGGAGTCCTAAAGTATGACAATTTGTCCTCCTTTGTAATGCATTTAGACAACCCTGATATAAATAGATACTGTAGTGAGATCCTAAGTGACCGCCCCCCCAAAAACGCCTTCCACAAAGGCTCATTAGATTTATAGATTTGGGATGAAACTATTTCTGGGTCTTGAGACACGTATTAATACTCTGCCTCATCCAGATCTATGCAGCAGAAGATATATGAGCTCCAGATTTGGAGCTGTGGGTATTTTTCACAGTAATCTGGAGGGATAAATAACAGGATCTCACTGTGAGGAGTGTGTTATGGCTGCAGATGAGTTGATAAAGGATCGTCTCAGAGGTTTTAAAAGTTGCGGCGTGTTTATTGTCTAGAGGATGTGACTACAATGTCCTTAAAAACCCCAGAGTCCATTTCTCTTTCTCCATCAAACAAACATAGATTCCTTATTTCCTGAGGGGAAGGAGGAGCAGGATTCTGATAAATGTTAAGTTTCTTTTTATTTTATAGTCCAGAGAAAAGAAAAATGATGCAGCACTGTCTTGTGATAAGAAGCAGCGACACATCTGACCCATCTGTGATACTCACAGACCCATGAACAGGCAGGAGCTGAGTGAAAAAACAACTAGAAAACTGACATAAAGGTGCAGTAGTTCAAATTTTAATTAGAAATACATCACATTTTACTATTCTAATTCAAAACAGTGGAGCTCTAACTGGAGGAAACTGTCCTCAGAAGAAAAAAACACACCTTCTCTCATAGCAAATGTCCAAAATCTGCATGTTTATGTTCAAGTTATTACAATGAAAACTATGATTTTTCCCTATTAACCTAAGTGTTTTCAGTCACTAAATCCAACCATCACCATAGTACTTTAAGATCAGAGTTATTTTAAATGTTTGCAACAGTGATTTGTGACAGTTTTGAACAGTACTGACAAATGATGAAAATAAAACACGTCCTTCTGGAGCGAAGAAATAAACAAAGTATTCAGTAATTTAATGTGAAGGCCTTGGTGAACTGTAAAAGGATTTTCACACTGCAGCGGACAATTAATAAACAAAAACAGATACTCTTTATAAGGCTAAATGAAAAATCGCCATGACTCATCTTTCTTTCAAAGTCTACATTTTCAAATTAACTGACTTTTAATTCAACTCATTAAATAAATTAACTTTGTTCAAGGATTAAATCCAGGCATATATAAATGAAAAATACAGCTGCAACTGCATTTTAGTTGTAAATGTTTAGGTTCTGTTTGAGAGAGTTATGTAACATTTAGAGACTTTATGATACAGAATTTTTGGGGCAGATCCCAATATAAGACAGATGTTGATGATATAAATTAAGAATATTTTCACCACTTAACCTTTCCATCAGACAATGTTTTCTGACAGGAAACAGACATTTTTTAAGTCAAAGATCGGTCTCTCTAAATCAAACTCCATTAATGAAATGATTAATTCTACCTTGCAGAACACAGGAGTTGCTCACTAAAACTGTTAGTTAGTTTGTGTTATTGTGTGACTTTGGTGAATCCAAACTGTTCCTTGAAAACATGGAAGTCACACAATAACACAAACAAATAACTGATTTAGTCAGGGGTAGCCCACCAACTGCTGTGTTCTGCAAGGTTAAATGGCTGATTTCACCAATGGAGTTTGGTTGAGCACGAGAGAGCAATATTTGACTTATATAACAACAGTTTTTCATTGGTAAACATTGAAAATACAGACCACCATTGGCTGTAGGTAATACACTGACTATGGATGAATGCCTCATACAACCCCACTTCAAAAAAATCTGGACTATCCCTTTAACAAGACTGTAATGTGCTGGAATTTTACTGTTGTTCCTGTTCTCCTTCATAATTCTTCATCCTAAAACTGTATAGGAATATCAGAAAACTACTTTCTGTGATCTCGAAGTTGAGGAATTTTGCAATTATATAAACTTGTAAGAACATTCAGAGCTGAGACAGGCCAATCTAACTGAAGCTTTCTGCGACAGAAATTGATTATTTTCACTCTCAAAAGTGACAGAGTCATTAAATGTTGAAGCAAAACCTTAATTGTTCAAGCGTGAAATGTAATTCCTGGCTGCAATCCCACCTTTACTGTAAGATGTGGGAGCGCAGAAGGGTTCAGTGACACCAAATCTGCACTACTGGCTCAGGTCCATTGTGGATTATTAAATATACAAACTCTTAGCATTAGGAAGCATACACAAGGGAATTTAACTGCTAATACATCTAAATATTACCTGCCATTTCCTCTTTCTCAGCTGTTTCCCTCCAAAGTCCCCAGTCAGGATGTACTTTTTTGATATAATACTTTACGCTCTCACAAAAACAAACCTAAAAGCAGTATTTCTCTACAGCTTATCCTCCTCTGAGGCTGTGGGGATTATTTTTGAGGCACCTCATTTTCACCGAACTCTGACTGACACCAGAGAGGCTCTCAGGTTCACCTCACTCTGTGGAGGAATTCACCGTCAACTCTTAAACCACATCATAATATGCAAAACTGTGTGGGGTATTTGGCGAAGTTTCCCTTTGAGATGCTTTTATGCATTATACATTTGATTGAAGAATAATGATCTGCTACCGTCTGATATCACGGAAGGAAAACAAATCAAGAATGCTTTAAACCTCTGAATGTCCTCCTGCTGGTTTAAAGCCCCACTCCATATTGGCATTTTTATTTTCTATTTCTCTAACTTATTTGCTAAAAATGTTGATTAACCCTAATGTTTGCCAAATATTGTTTGACAAATAATTTAATATTGTATTCCATGTTTAAAAAAAATTAAGTTGTGGCTAAAAGTGTCATACGTCATCTTCACAAGTGCACTGTCATAACTCTTTATCACCTTTGACCATCTAGCCAAAAGTGGAGAGTAAAGCACCCAGAGACAAATTATATTTTGTGATTTTGGGCTAACATTATAAGAATAAAATTTAACTTGCGTGGTGGAGTGCCTTTCAATGTCAGCAGACTCCCATCTCTTTGGGTCATTGTGAAGGAGAAAGGAGGAAGACTTCTGTTAGAGTGACCACTGTTGCTATCCATGCTAATTCTATGTTATCAAAGGTTAGCAAAGGGTTTTCAAAGGTGGGCGTCCTCAGGGGGCTTCAAACAGTTTCAGGAGAGGCTTAGTTACCAAAATATCGAAAGGAAATCACATAGAATAGCCAAAATGTGTGTGATTTGGTTAAAGAGATAGTTCGGATATACAGTATTGGGAAATGTTTACTCTTTTTCACCTCTTTCCTAGAGTCAGAAGGTAATAAATGCCTTTGGACAGACCTTTTTTGTGTGTTTGGTTTAGTTTTAAGTATGTCAAACAGTAATATCAGGTTATCCTGGCTCAATTGTCGCATAGACACCCAAGGATGGACCAAAACTAAACAGCCTGTCCGTAGAAGAGCATGCGTGTTTGGACAATTGTGCAAGCAGTTTATTACGACTAATATGTCTGTTAATTGTTAGGTGGTGCCTCCTAGTGGACGTAGTATGTATAATAAGGAAGTAAGATGGCATATGGAGGAGATGGCGTGGATGGATGGCTCAAACAACGTACAACTATTAACCACACCCCCATTTTCTGTTTAAGAAAGAACGTCAACCTAAAACTGTCAGTTAACACTGGCTAGAGTACGGCTGTAGGAAACCAGAGACCTTAATTTATTCATTCTAGTTCTACTTTGATGCTTTAAAAAGTCTTGGGCTACTTTCCAGCCTTTACTTATGATGATGGGATTTTTAAACCTCATCCTCATGTCTTTGTGCCTTATGCAGTATCTATCACAGAGAGCTTTATCACTCGCTGCAAAGCTGTCACTTATCAATGTTCCTTATGTGCCGTAAACATATTCATAGGTGCACTTTCATCAGTATTCTCTGGTGCACTTTCATCTGTATTCATGAGTACAGTTTCATCTTTTCTCAGACACACTAAAACACACTGCTGGCTGTGTCGTAGTCCTTGCTAATGTAGGAGGTACTGGGGAGGGACTTGAGGTACTCCATGTGCCTCCTGGCGTCCTCCTGGTTGTGTTTGATGTAGTAAATGATGTAAGCCGTCACCATGGAGAACCAGCAGAACATGGCCACAAACATGGCCACGTCTGTCGTCTTGTGGTGGAAATTGCAAAAGTTGATGCCCGAGTCCAGGACTTGGATGACCGGTTGTCCCACGTACTCCTCTTGAACTGACGTGTAGCAGCTGACCTCATTCACCGTCTCTGGGTCGAGCCTCAGCTCCCTCAGCGCCTCCTGCAAAGAGCACTCACAGTGCCAGGGGTTGTGGGATAAGCGGACGCGAGCGTGGAGCTTGGCAAAGGTGTCCTTGGGGAGGCTGCTGAGGTGGTTGTTTGAAAGATCCATGGTCCGCAGGCTCTCGGAAATCCCTTGAAAGGCACCGACCTCCACGCTCTCAATGGCGTTGTGAGATAAGTCCAGTTCCCTGAGGTGGTGGAGCTCCATGAAGGCTTCTTTTGGGATGTGTCTGATCCGGTTTGATGAAAGCAAGAGAACGACAGTGTCCTTTGGCAAGTTTGTTGGGATGTTCTCTAAGTTGCGTGAGGTGCATTGCACCACCACTCCATTCCTGTCTGTGCAATGACAGATCTTAGGGCAAGCATAAGCAGTCATAATCATTGACAAAAGCCACAATGTTCCCACAAACAAAAGAGGGCCACAGGAAGGTTTTATGGATGACCTTTGAGAGGTCCCCATTAGCAAGCACTCAGACTGAACTCAGCCCAAGGGGTTGTGTTGGCAGCTGTGTGTTGCTTTAGGTACCAGTGAGACATCCAGGAAGTTTAGTTTGAGCAAATTTAAAGGTTTATCAGATCCCAAAGGACTGCACAGAGGTTTATGATAGTCAGAGACACCACACCATTCCTGTCCATGCAGTGACAAGTACAGGTAAAGGGAGTCATAATCAGAAGCCACAATGTTCCCACAAACAAAAGACGATCACAAGAAGGTTTTATTGAAGACCTTTGAGAGGCCCCCATTAGCGAAGTCCATCTGAAATCAGCCCAAGAGGTTCCAGTGGTTGAGCTGAGTTGCTTTAGGTACCAACAAGACATCCAGGAAGTCCAGTTCGAATTTGTTTAAAGGCTTTTCAGATGCAAAAGCACTGCACAGAGGTTTATGACGAAACAGCAGGACGTTGCAGTCCGTGCAGTGACAGGTCTTAGGGCAAGCATATGCAGTCATAATCATTGACAGAAGTCACAGTGCTCCAACAAACAAAAAGGAACCACAGGAAGGAGGTTTTATGGGTGATGTTCACCTTTGAGAGGCCCATGGTAGTGAGCACTCAGACTGAAATCAGCAGAAGGGGGTTGTGTTGATGGAGGTGTGTTGCTTTAGATACCAGTAAGACATCCAGGAAGTCCAGTTTGAGTGAATTTAAAGGCTTTTCAGATGCCAAAGCACTGCACAGAGGTTTATGGTACTTAGCGACTGTATTTTACAACTTTTATCACAGGAATGTAGGCTTGATTTGCCATTACAGTGCCTTGCTGAATGACATTGCATTCTGTTGCAGCAAAAGCTGAACCAGCTTCAACTTTCTTGGCAGATGACCCTGCAGTTTTTGGTTGGACCCCTCTGCGTTGGCACTCCTGTGGCCTCATTCAAATGAATGAAGGGGCAGCGCTAAAAGTCTGTCCGGACACAGCCTTAGTCTGGGCGTTAATGGCTAAAGCTTCACTCCCAGGGCACTTTGAACATTATTGTTCATAATTCACCTCGACATTTATGGAAAACCAAGTCCCAATCCAATACAAAATTAGCAAATGTGCAGATGTTTTCATACTCGCTAAATTAGGTGTCAAAGTGCAACCCAGCTGAGGAGAAAGTGTGAGGAAATCTTTTGACAAGCCGAGTCATAACTGTGTATCCAAGGTGAGAGGGAACGTCTTCAGGGAAGACACCTGTGAGAGAGAGAGAGATGAAGCAGATAGAGGTCAGAAGGAAAATGTCAAGTCTCTCCTTTAAATTTCTTTGTTTTGTATTTTGCTGCCTGCAGTCTAAGATTGGTGCTTTGCAGTTCTAAATGGTGTTAAAGGGACAGTTCATCCCCAAAATCAAAAATACAAAATTTTCCTCTTAACTTTAGTGCTGTTTATCCATTTAGATTGTTTTGGTGTGAGTTGCAGAGTTATGGAGATATTGCCCATAGAGACGTCTGCCTAGTCTTGAATATAATGGAACTAGATAGCACCTGGCTTGTGGTGCTTTAAGTACCATAAAAAAGATTTTGAAAAATAACTCAAAAGTAATGTCTCTTTCACAGTTTGTCAAGCAGAGTTGCATAAACAAGAGGATGGATCAGCAAAGGACTAGCTCCTGCAGTAAAAATGATTTAATGTGTAAAATCAAAAAAGCTACAAACACAAAAGGCAGGTATAGGGGACAGGCAAGAAATTCAAAGTCCCAAATAATCAGGAAATTCCCACACTAAATACTAAATTATCAAAAAAGGTGGGAAAATGACCAAGACAGGAAGTAAAGAAACAGAAAGTCCAAAAAAAAAAGTCCAGTAAACACAGACACACTGGCTGTAATGCCTAACATAAAGGCAAAGACAAATTGGCAATGAAAGGGGGGAAATGCATGGACTAAATACATACTAATCAGGGACAGTTGAAACAAATCAGTTATCAGAAAAGGCGTGAAAAAGACAAAGGCAGGAAATAAAGCAACAGACACGAGAGGGAAATGCAAGAACTTCAAAATAAAACACGAAACGTACCTAAAACCCTGAAACATGATGATCTCTTTCCAGAAATCATGACCTGGTTTCTCAAGATAATCCACAGACCAAACTCCATAGGCAAAATCAGTAATGTTACCTTACAGACCACAGGAGCTGCTGCCTGGATCTGTTAGTTTGTTTGCATTATTAAGTGACTTTGGTGAATGTGAATAACAAAGGTCACACAAAAACACAAACAAACTAACAGATCCAGGCAGCAGTAGCCCAGCAACTACTGTGTTCTGTGAGGTAAAATTGCTGATTTTGCCTATGAACTTTGGTTTGTTTGGAGAAAGTGTTAATTGGCTTCAATAAGAGCAGTTAGTTCCAATGTATTTCATTATTCTTGATTGAAGGCAGACATCTTTGCAAAATTCCAAAACTGTCCTTGAAATACTTGTGATGATGGTTTATATGCTTTCAATCATTTTTTATGTTGTTGAATCCTATCCACTACCAGCACGTATTCAGTGAAATTCCTCCACAATCACCTCTTTTCAGACTTCCTCTTTTGTGGGGAAGCCAGTAAAGTTCAGGATTATCATAATAATAGCAAGTTTCTATAGTATGAGTCGCTTCACTCAAAACGTTGTCCCCGTGAGAAAACGACAAGGCATTAAACAAGGTGTGGGCTCATCAATATGCAGCAGATGAACTTTGAAACAGTGATTTGTGGTTAAATAAGAAAATTGTCTGTACTCTATAAGATTAACAACAGTGTAGCCTGAGAGACGCAGTGAAGGTCAGAATGCAAATTAAAACAACTGTAGGACACGATGCATTCGGGCTGCAAGGTAACAACACAAAGACCAGCTGATAAGCAGGAAACAGGAGGTGTTAAATGTCATGTTTTTGATTTTTCCAGGTGTCTAAGAATCAATACTGATAAGGTAAATGTCTCAGTAAAACTGCAGCAGTGCAGGAATATTATTGAGATGTGACTGGAGGTCCAAAAGAGCAGCGATCCTTACAGGAATATTATAGGGATATTTTTGGAGATTTAAAATAAAAATAGAAATAGGGTTTTGCATGTGTAAACATAATTATTTTGGGAATAAGGGAGACAAATCACTAGAGCTGAAACAATTAATAAATAAATCTTTCAATTTTGAGTCCCAGTTAATTGTTAATATTTTTATAAGCAAAAATGCCCACAAATTTAATTGGTTACAGTTTCTATTCTTGCTCTAAATATGAATATTTCCTTGCTTTCTTACTCCTCTATGACAATTAGTTAAATATTGGTGTGTTTTGTACATTAAACTACTAGAGCTGAAACAATTAATCAACTAATCTGTATTAGAAAGGGCCACAATTTACTGTGTCAATTAATTGTTGCAGTTCATTTTTACACAAAAATGCCCAAAATGTAACTAGTTCCTGCTTCCATTCTTGCTCTAAGTATGAATATTTATTTGTTTTCTTGGTCCTCTATGATAATAAATTTAATATTTTTGGTTTTTAGACGTGGTTTTACACGTTAAGATTGCATTGCATTGGACTTTGGTGAAACCCAAATTGTGTAGGGACGATTAAACGATTAACTGACTCATGACAAAGAGATGTAAAAACAAAATTTAGCTTGCAGTCTTGCTCTTAATATGAATATTTCCTTGTTTCCTTACTGTCCTATGATAATAATATAATATTGTTCTGTTTTGGATTGTTGGTTGGACATATAGAGACATCATAATGGTGGGAAACCTGCATTTGTTGTATATCCCAAACAAATAATTTACTAATCAATAGGTATGTAACAATATATTGAATATTATGACGATATCTACATGGTTAATTATTTTATTTTTATTTTTAGTTGATAAAAGCGCTGCTACTGACAGCTGCATTGATTTTGTTTTGCAGTTGTAAACACATGACTCATTGCCAAAAATAATTTGCATCAATTCTTAGCATATGCTTAGGTTATGAATGGTTACTTTTTTTATATTATTAAAAAAGGAGAGCAGAAGCACTTTAGGTTAAAAGGAAAAGGGAATGAATGCTGTACACATTAGGTTTATTATTTAACACAGGACATTTCTTTCAAGTTGTCATTTTGTCATAGTTTTTTGATATTGGAGTCATAGTATTTTTTTTATTCAGTCATCACTCACAGTACACTATATATTTATAGTATAATATACAATAAATATAAAAAATATAGACAAGAGAAACAGTCTGTGTAGTACGTCGTGACTGAAAAGATACAAGTAGTACATATTCTTATCTTTTTAACCATATCTTCAAGAAATACAAAGATAAAGAAAAAAATAAATGAAGAAAGAAATAAAGAAAAAATCATGATCATGAGAAATATTGTATTGTGGTATTACCATACAGTGAGTTTTGGCATCTTTACTAATCAGTCTGGAAAAATAATCAGCAGATTAATCTGTAATGAAAATAAATAGCTGCAGCTCTAAAAAAGACTTTAAATGGCCAGTTTCCAAAAGTGCCCTTAAGAATATTATATCTAAATGATGATGTCCAAGTCATGAGAAATTAATCTTGAAATGACCAAACAGCTAAAAGAGAAAAATTCTGTTTGCTAATTTGGGCTTTTTCCCATTTTTAACAAATGCCTAATAAATCTAACACCCTGATGTATTGATTTCTTTAATTAAACTCAATAAAAAGAAGCAATAAAAAGTGAGTTCAGGTTGTTATTTGAGTCTGTACCTACCTGACAGCTTCGGTCTGTCCGGTCCACATCAAGATGCAGTCACTTGCAGGAGGAGGTCCTTTTGTTTGATGAGACATCCTGGAATAAATAAATCATCCTTCATAAATTAACATCTCCAGCAGCAGCAGCAGTCATATTATCCACACAATGCAGCCAGTCCAACAGACCAGATCCAACTGTTTGATCGCAGTTTACAACCTCCTGTAGTGCAGGCTTGCAGCAGCTGTGTGTCTGTCGGTGTGTGTGTGTGTGTGTGTGTGATCGTGTGTGTGTGGATATGCGCAGAGGCGCAGCAGTGCAAGTTGCTCCGCTGTGGTCCCATCTCTCCCTCTCGCTCTGACATAAAGGATCCCTGCTGAACCTGTGAGTCACCAGGGAAATAAATGTTATTAGAAACCCCTCAGAAACTTTATCACAGGACATCATTTCCACTGAGTATCATCCTGTCATGTCAGTGTATTTATTTTACATGATAATAAGATAATTATGCTAATAATTACACACATACAACTCTGAGACTGGGCTGCACCAACAAAAAATTATTTAATCTAAGATTAGCTCTAATCAGAGTTTAGCAAACCTAGGTTTAAAATGAGTCAGTCCGAATTTAAAATTAAGCAGAGCTCTGTTATACAATTAAAAGCTAATCAGTTTAGGAAATCCCAGTTTATTGACATGAACTGAAATAAAATAGAATTTAATCAATATGCCCAAATTAAGATAACTAAATTAATAAAAAATCAATTTGAGCTTTGTGGGGACTGAAAAGTGCAGGAAAACCTGTTACTTGTTATTTATAAGAATATTTTACATTGTTTACTAGCTAACATTAGGTAAAAGTTAATAAAATGTTACATTGTTTGCTAGCTAAAATATTACATTGACGTTTGAGTAGTAAGTAAAAGGGCAACTTAAATTGCACAACTGGGAAATAAATGTTTTTTTTGAGGAGGGTCATTAATGATCCATAATTCAGAGCAGGGGAGCTTTTAATTTTAAGTGCAGTTACGATTAATATAAATTTATACCACCAACAGCAGATTAACGCATCTTAGCATAAAGACTGGAAACAGGGGGAACGGCTAGCTTGGCTGTATCCGAAGGTAACAAACTTCATCTACTAGTACCTCTAAAGCTAATACTAATAGCACTAATAGCACTAATTAACACTTTATATGTAATTTGTTTAATCTGTCTTAAACCTGAGAGTAAAATACAATTTGCCATTTTATGGGGGGGTTATGTCTTATTTTCTGACCACCTCCAGTTGCCAGGCAACCAGCTGAGCCTACAGTTAAAGTTAAAAAACATGGAGGGCACACAACCTTGGATTGTTGTTTGTACACTCCAATTTTTCAATCGATTAGACAAACAAGATATAATGTGTTAATTAGTGGGTTTAGAGACGCTGGTGATTGATTCTGTAGCTGGTTAATTTTTATGCTGAACAGGCAAAGTGAGAAAACTTATTCTAATAATTTATTACATAATACATAATTACTGATGTTTACTAGACTAAATGATTGGCAGATTTCTTGAAAAAAATATTTGATTGGATTGAAAATGAATTTTTGTTACTGCCCTATTGTGTAGTGTTCGCTATCACCCACTGTATCTGTACCCACTGGTGTATCAAATTTAAATTTCATGCTCACTTGCAGCTTTGAATGACATCTAAACCTCATCTTTGTGGTCTTCAGAGGTCTCCTCTGCCTGCATTAGCACATTTAATGTAATATTTTATCCCTGTACGTGTTTGTTTGAAGCGCATTAAAAGAAAAGTGAATTAAAATATGTAGTGCAACAACATCACACCAAAGTAAAGTAAATTAAAACAGCAGTATTTTGCAAATAACCCCTGGGGCCTCAGGGCATTTTCTACTAACCTTTTAAAGGTATCTGCATAAAACATGATGCTGATGTGTTTTATATCAAAATTTGCAGAAAAATCTCAACTTTCTGTAGAATGAGGCACCCATTTGTCATAGAGCACAATATAAAGAGATAAAGCTGAAAAGTTTCAGTCCAATTTTTGAAATCCTTAAAATCTCTTGTAAAAAAACATACCTTCACACATGTGGATGAATTATTTTTGTACTTAAACTGGATTTACCAAAGTCTTACTTTCACAAAAGTTTTGGGGTATATTAATAAAAGTAGATATTTAAATATAATGGCATTTTGTAATATGTAATAAAAAGTTTACAAAATATTAGTTTGAATGTTAGCTACAAAGTTAACAAAATATTACATTTGTTTGCTGGAAAGGGCAACGTGACATTGTTTGCTAGCAAGCTAGAACATTTACAAAATCTATCATTGTTTGCTTGCTTGCGAAAAATAAGCTATAGATAAAAAGTTAGTTAGCTTACTTGAGCTACTCGTGATGGCTTGGCAGAGAAGATCTATTTTTTTTCTTTAAGAAAAACTTGTTGGCCAAAATGATCAGCTGGAGTGAAAGAAAGTAAAGGTGGCCATCTTAAAATTTAAACTATAAATTTAAGTATAAAATAGAGTTTTGGTGCAACAGGATTAAATAAATCTAGGTTTAAGGAAAAACTAAACTGTGGCTTAGAAAATGGTATAAACTTAATCTTTCTGAATCTGAGACAGTTTAAAAGTTTGGTGCGACATAATTTAAAGATAAACCTTGTTGGTGTAACCCATCTTGAGAGACCCCTTAAGGTCCCTGAACCCCATTTTGGCGACCTACTTGCTTTAATCTGCTCATGCTCTTATTTGTGACTGATTGTTTGCCCTGCCTGCCACCCTCTGTCATTCTTCATAAACATTGATTACAATTGTCCTGCGTTGATGGAGGGCTTCAATACGGCGCCTGTCACACCCACACTGACAGAGGACCTCTGAGGATAAACTCCCGGCTGTATCGCTGTGACCTGAAGACCACCTGACTGCAGCCACGGCTTTGCAAAGCATCTGCATGATTAAACGTGCAGAGTTTAGCCCTGTCAATTTTGCTGAAAGGCAGAATCATTGATTATATTGAGCGCTGTTAGCGTGCATGAGGTTACTTTATTGTGGCTGAATCCAAAAATCACAAACTCACTCATAAATATGAAAACAAGTGAACACCAGTGTTTGTGCTGCTGCTGAATAATCAGGGTGACACATTTACTTCACTTTGTTTGGTCTTTAAAATACTTTAAAGTTGCCAAAGTGTTTGTTTAGTGCTCTCACTCATCCTGTCAGACTGCTGCCAAAACTCCTGCCTGGTAAATACATTCGTACACTCTGAGGAATAAAGGTGCTAACTAGAACCATAAAGGACTTCTATCTGGAACCCAACATAAAGGATTATGCCTAGAACCATCCGTGAAAAGTTTCACACAGAACTCTCGATGAGAGGTTCTACTAAGAAAACTTAAGGCGTTTTTTCCAGAACCTTTCCAACTTGTAAGGGTGCTAACAAGAACCCACTCAGGGGATTCTAAGTAGAACCAGTTTATATTCCAAGGTTTCTATCGAGAACCCAGCTAGGGGTTCTGTTGACAACCTTTTTATATTCTAAGGGTTTCATCTAGAAAACACGAAGGGGGTTCTACTGAGAACCTTTTAATATTTCCAGGTTTTTTTTTTTAATAAAACCCAGCCAAGGGGTTCCACTTGAACCTATAATCCAAGGGTTTTATCTGGAACACAGTCATAGGTTTCTACTGAGAACCTTATAATGAATGAAATCATTGAAGAACTCTTTCTTCCCCTGGAAGAACTCTTTCTTCTTTGGAAGAAAACGGTTCTTACTGTAACCCTTAGTCTTAGAAAAGAACCCCTAACATACCTCTTCAAAAAAGGCTTCTTCAGAAACAAGTGGTTCTGGGTAGAAGCTCAGCTCTTCAGAAAGTACCCTTATTTCTAAGAGTGTACTCCTCCACAGAATCACAATGATATGGAGCCGAGCCAGCAGAGGGAACCTTTGTGTTGTGGATCTATCATAAGATAATTCATATTTAGACATATTTATCATATCACCAGACTTATATTTTGCTGTTGACGGGCTGCAGTCACCATTCTGTCCCATCTGCACTTCATGCCTGGTTTGTTACAGATGACATTGTGAAGTGTCTGTCTGAAAGCAGCACTGTGCTGCCCTACAGTATATATTGACCTCTCCACAGCCACGCTCAGTACATTTGATAATGCTTTCCCGCTGCAGAGACCGTCTGACATTGGATTTTTTGCTCACTCTGCCTGCAATCGCTTTCACTCAGCAGCGGGGACACGGTGCGTTTTAGCACAGTGACCCTGGTGTCCAAACTCAGAGTGGAAAAAGGAACCAACCCAGGACAGGACTTCTCACGCTTGAGACATCTGCAGGATCTTCTCCATTTGCACATCGTCCCCCTCATGGCTTTGACGTCTCCATATTCTGGAGAAGGTTGTCTGTAAGCAGCTTACACAGCGCTGAGTGATCACATGGACTCACTCCAACTTTAATGCCAAGCCAGCACAGGGGCGCAGGATGCCTTTACATTTTGGATGAGTCCAGTCGGACAAACCCTTATTGAACCGTTATTGAAGGTAAATTGACTCGAGGAGACACAGTCTGATGCACAGTGTAAAGGCCGCTTGATTTGCTGATGTCCTCTTTTGTTTGAGCTCAAGCCTCAGAGCATTCTGGGTGGGGATGTCACTTTCAGTTAATTCTGCCTTCAATAGCCCGACACCCATTAACCCCTAACTTACAGAGGTGGAAAATGTACACTCTCATACATAAAAGAGCTAAATAGAACCATAAGGGGTTGTTGTCCCTTTTTTCCTTCGAATCTTAGAACTGTCTGTGAAAGGTTTCATCCAGAACCCCCTAAGAGAGGTTCTACAGAGAACACTTCTATGGTGTAATAGTTCAGAACCCTCTCTAGGGGTTCTGTCCAGAACCAGTCTATCTTCTAAGGGTGCGAACAAGAACCCACCCAGGGGGTCCTACCAAAAACCTCCAACATTTTTTTTAATCTACAACACACTGACAGGGGGTGCTACCAAGAGCTTTATCTGGAACCCAGCAGGGGGCTTCTACTGAAAATCTTTATATATTCCAAGAGTTTTATGTAGAACCCACCCAGGGTGTTCTACTGAGAATCTTTTTATATTCCAGGGGTTTTATCTAAAAACGTCCCAGGGTTCCTATAATGAACTCAATGTTTAACTTCACTGTGTTTAGTCAGCGCAACTCTCAGTAGCATAAGCTCAAGATACTAACGTTAACTCTTTGAATCCCTAACACTGTACCTCTGATTGGCGGCATATCACTCTCAAACAACCGCAACAATAACTTGATCCTTGGCTGCGACTCATCCTCAGACATGGCAGCCAAGTGCTTGTTCTTAAACAGCACTGCACTTGGACTTCTACTAAACTGAAGAATAGCGTCACACAATTTGCATTTGACTTTGTTGCCTTTCTGGATGAAATATTTCCACACCAAGGTCCTTTTTTTTTTTTTTACCTCAGGCTGAAGCCGTTAGCAGAGTGTTTTTGAATACAAATTAACCTGTAGACTGTCATAAGTCATATTCAACCAATTAAAGGTTGATTAACATCCCCTTTTCTGGGTTACATTCCTTAGATTCTGTCCTCTCTTGTTCCAGTATGTGGTTGCAAAGGCCTCTGCAAAGGATGGATGAAAGTAATTGTGTCTTTTTTAAGTGCAGCAGATTATCATGATGATCCTTGGCTAATGCAGAGTGCCAGGTCAGATTTACTGTAGCTAAGCCTCTCAGGTGATTGAGGAGCTGGATGTCACATAATTCTATTATATGAATAACTGGCTCCAAGTTATTTTGGGAGAGTCCAGTTCATTTTGTGCACAGAGAATATTAGGTGGCAGGCAACTGGAGCACTTCCAAGGCTTCAGTGTACATGAAACGCTCACTGTTGAATCATCAGTACAAAAGATGAGCAACTGCATTAAAAAGGTTCAGAAGGTAGAGGTAAAAGACTGTGTACATAAAAATGTAAGTACAGAAGTAAACTATGACTCCAAAGGCAGTATTTCTGGGACTAAACATTCCTATTCTGCACCTACTAATGTACATCCAATGCAGACAGTGGTAATGTAGGAATTTATGTGGAGACAGTAATGGTGTGGTACTTTACTTGAGGATTTCTTTTTTTCTGAAAAATGTTCTCCCTACATTTTAACACATATATGTGTACTATCTACTCCTTACATTTTCAAAACAGGCTTGTTACTTTAGTTTCAATACAAGACAAAAACAACATGAAAAGTTATTTTAAAAAACAACATAACAAGATGTAACAAGAGGAAAAGGGGGGAAAAAGACATCACAAAAAAAAAAAACTATACAAAAACAACTAAAAAGAGTAACAAAACAAAAACGATGTAAAAGTGATAACAAGACAAACACGATGTAACAAAACCTAAGAAGACATAAACAATCTAACAAGGCGATTATGATGGAACAAGACAAAAATGACATAAAAATCATAACAAGACAAGCCAAAGCAACAACGTAACAAGATGAAAATGACGTAAAAGATGTAATAAGACAAAAATGATATAATAAGAGGTAACAATACAAAAACAATGTAACAAGACCTCACAAGACAAACATGATGTAAAAGATGTGACAAGATGAAAATGTAATAAAAGATGTAACAAGACAAAAACAATGTAAAGGGTATATAGCAAGACAAATACAGTGTAAGACATAACAAGACATACACTCCAGGTACATTTTGGAACCGGTACTTTTTCACTTGTAGTGTCCTGCAGGAAAGTTGAATGAGTCCTTCTACTTTGGGATGTGGTGGGTGAATGAGTTAAACATAGAACATCCATCCAGGAAGTCGGTCTTTGAGTCCTGTGTGAGGCATCTTTTATTCTGGCTTTCAGCTGAGACATTTGGATGTGGTTTCTTAATGAGGCTCCAAAGTGACGACAGGCTGTGATTTGCACCGTGTGCAGAAGATGAAAAGTATCAAAGTAATTGCAAATTATTTTGAAATATGGTCTTAATGTGAACATTCAATCAATGTCCGCAGACAGCCTGTGAACCTATTCTGAACATCTTTTCACCGTCAAGTCTTATCAACAGAAAAATGCTCACTGGGATTCAGAGCTAATTGCCATACCATGTGTTTTGTTTTTTAATACATTAATATGCTGTCTTTGCAAGTCTCTCTGTCACGTTCTGTTATTTAATAGTACAGTATGAGTAACTCTGTTCTGACTGTTGCATTGTGGGACTCGACTCCTCCGTCTCAGCTGCAGGTGCAGCTCGTTAAACTCTGATACACTCTGCAAAGCTCCGCGCTGGAGCTCCGCCAATGATCGCGGCCTGCCAACCTATCAACTTCTCCGACAGCTTCTTTGCTCTCAGCAAAAAAAAAAAAAAAATTCTTAATCTTCCCTTGAATCCAGCCCTGAACCCAGGGAGCATTATCTGTTTCACTAAAACTTTGGGCGTCCCCACCTCACCGGCATGAAACTTAACATTCCCTGGTGTTTTCTCGTGTTTTAAGCCGTCTGTGTTCTCTGAAGATAAACTCAGTGGTATTCTGGCCATTACACAACGCTTCACTGCACTGCCACACACCATATAATAAGACCTGCCTTCTGTCCTCAAGGATCTTGTCAGTCTTAGAACAAATCCACACATAGAACAGCTTATCCTCCCAAATATCTCCCGAGGAAAAAACCTCCAAAAATCCTGTGTTGTTTAAGAACTTTTCACCTGTTTAATGGTCAAAGCTCCTCTTTAATGGCCTCTTGGATTTATCTGTTGTTTTCCTCCCTAATCCAAGCTACGTTCCTGCGCAGGTGCAAATTTCAACAGCACAAAGGATGGTGTATCACATGCTCAGGAGGGGGAAAAAGGCTCTCAATCACTGTCTGAGGTCTGGATGTTCACCATCCACCCTGGCAGGGCAATTTGCAGGTTCAGAGGCGGGCCAGCACCTTAGGATCTTACCTCTTTTCTGTCTGTTGCTGCCCTCCATATGTGCGTATTTGTGTGTGTGTTGGAATTTGTCAGGGAAGTTACCAGTCAGCTGGTTTGAAGTGTCAAAAATATAATAAGTTTTCTTGAGAATGAGTTTAAAAAAGTGAGGGTAATGGTTTGAGTGGGAAGGAATTAACCATGAAGGCGTAATATGTAACGTTTTCCTTAAAAAACATGTATCCCTTTCAGTCATCACTTATGATGATGGCGGTGTCTTTATCTGCAGAGACCCTGCTCTCTGCCATTCTTTCCTTATTTTCTCATTATTTTACCAAACCAAATGATCAGTATTTGACATCCTCAAAATGAGACTCAACAATCAACTATCTTTCTGGTGCATTTATGAAAAGCTTGGACAAATCCTGCACATTCTACCTCTTTGTAAACTGATGGAAAGGCCATGTAGAAATTATACAAAGTACATATATATATATATACATACATACACATATACATATATATACCTCTATTTATTCAGGGAAAGTTCACTGAGAGGGAGCCTTTTCTTTTGCTTCTTCAGAAACCTGTGGATAATGTCAGTTTGTGGCGCCTTTTCATTCACCTCTTTTGTTTTTATGCGCGTTTCCAGTTTATGCATACAAAGGAATCAAAAATGCTTGGCGAAACATGCTGAATAGATAAAAGCAAAGTGCTACAAAGTGCATGATTCTGACAACTGTACATGCAACAACTATACATTTTGATGATTTTAGTGCCTGTAAACTGTCTGATTCAATGTTTGTAGCTTGATAACTTGTCTGGATGACAGAGAGAGACCGATACTTCTGTTACCAAAATGTACTCGCATATTTTCGATGATGTAGGCTGGAAAAGCCTCTATTGTGTACTCTTCTTCTGCAGTGGTTTATAGCAATTGATTGGAAATCTATGTCAAATTACTGTCATTACTGTATTCTTTGTGGAGTCATCTAACTGTGAATTTATCATCAAAATACAAGAAAAATTTGATAAGATTTTAACCCAGGAGATAAATTATCCAACTGACTATACTGTAGCTGTGGAAATACAAGTTGAGATAGAGACCTATAATTAGAATCATCACCATTCTCACCAGTCACCAGTCATTCTCTAATTAGGTCAAATTAAAAGTAAATTAGAGTGGTAATGATAACGGTTATTATTACAAGAAATTATAGATATTCCTGATTTTCCTGCAAAAGTTCCTGAAACTTGTCTAAGACCTCGGATGGTCCCCAAACCTTTCTTTGACCACCACTGCTCTCAACAGTAAGCATGCTGCAACGCTTAATTGTATCACTGGTAATATTTAATTGCCTTTTTCATATCAGATTTTTAAAGTTAGTTCCAGCTATCTTAAAAAAAGAATAGATGAGATTCCCATTTAAACCTCATAATCTAATTACCATAATCACTTTGCCATACAATAATTAGCTGCATTCGATAACTATCACAATCTCCCCTGGGGGATTTTTGCTCGACAAAGGCCCGTGTCAGCTCATGGTTCATCAGGCCTTAATGTGTGCGCGGGGACACTGTAGAAATGATCTGAAGCAGCCAAGAGAAACCAGAGGGAAAAACAAGTCACAGAAAGAAAAAATGAAACTTTATTTGTTTTTATACTTACCAACACTTTGAAATTAAAACCTATGTAATTACTCACAACTAATATAGATCTGCACATAGCAAATAAATCAATCGAAAATAGTTACGAAGTTCTATCACTTTTTTTTCCCAAACTGCAATACACACAAACAAAAAGCTGAAAAAACAAAAATAAAAACATGTCTAGTCATTCTTTTTTTTCCTGCTGTTGCTGCCACATGAAAAGTGGATAAAATTCAAAAAATTTCAACAAGCTACACAGCTCTCCTGTATCTAGGCTAATAATGAAATAACTGAATAAATAATTGCACATTGCACCCTATTATTGCATTAGTTGCAGTTTGTTTCAAAGTATACTCAGCCATATACACAAATGTAAATACAGTTCAAACACTGAGTAACACATGAATATTGATGTTATTAAAATCACACCGCCATCACTTACAACTCAATATTCCTGCTTAGCAATCAAATTCATATTACACAACAAGACCTTTGTCAAATGCACACGCCAACTGTGCTAATAAGCATTAGCAACCCTTGTTTTGTTATGTTTTTAATTCTTACATATGTGTACTAATTTGAAGCAGACATTTCAATGGTACACATGCACTGATAACAGTTGTATAAAAGCCATAATACCCTTGAGGATGTTCTTTACTGCTTTACAGTGCTGTTGGGAAAGAATGCCCTCTTAGGTATTAGCTAACTGTTCTAAAAAAAAACAAATGCAAGTTCGCCCAAATAATAATAATTTCAGTTTGTTCGTTTGACAAACATTCCCACTGAATAACAAGCTATGACAACTCAAAATAAAAAGAAACACAAATTTATAATTTCAATGCTAGCACTACTACTCGAGTTCACATCAAAATGTAAGAATTATTGCAGAATACTCATTGACTATGCATGGTTCAGTATAGCGATACAGCATTTGGTCCATTTACATAATCACATGTATGTCATCAAAAGAAGCGCTTAAAGTTAAAGGGAGAGTTTGACATTTTGGGAAATACATTTGTTCACTTTTTTTTGTTAAGATTTAGATGAGTAGATTAATCCCGCTCTCATTTCTGTATGCTAAATGTGAAGCTAGCAGCTGGCTAACTTGGGTTAGAAATTAAAAATTGACAATATAACCCTAAAAGCACGTAAGTTCAGCAATTGACACATATCTTGTTTGTTTAATTTATATAAAATTAGAAGTGTAAAAATAGGTGATTGTACTAGTAACCACCCATAAACAGCATTCATGGACCAATACTTCTTCCTGGAGTCTCTGCTGATTGCTAGGCAACTCTTCCAGACCAAGAAATAGTCCAGGTTTTCAAACATAAAAAAATATTTTGCTTATTTCATTCTGTTTTGGAGAGTTTAATTTGCTTGAGAGGTAGCTGTCTGCTAAATATGAAGCTTAGACAGTTAGCTTAACTTATTTTAGCACAAAGACTGGAAACAGGGGTAAACAGCTGCCTGGCTCTGTCCAAAAGTAACACAATCCACCCACTTACACCTTATTAAATCAATAGATCATGTTTGTTTAATTTGTACAAAAAACACTTGTTATGGGTGGGTTTTGTGTCGGGCTAGGCTATTTCCTGATTGGAACCACTGCTCTTTACTGGAGTCTCTGGTGTTTGCTATGAAATTTGTCTGAACCAAGAACTAGCCTGTGTTTTTGTCAAGAATTTTACTTGTTTAATCATATTTTAATTTGCTTTCTTGCTGAGAGGTAGCTCTTTGCTAAATATGAAGCTACAGCTAGCAGACTGTTAGCTTAACTTTGTTTGGCTTTAAATCAAAGGGAAACCTGCTAACCTAATACTGGTGATTAAACATAAAATTTAGTAAGTAAGCTTTATTATTATTTATTTAGCTCAACAGAGACAGATAGCTGTTTCCCCTTGTTTCCGGCCTTTAAGCTAAGCTAAACTAAGCACCTGCTGGCTGTAGCTTCATATTTCCCCACACAGGCTTGAAATTGTTATCAATCTTCTCATCTAACTCTTGACACAAAAGCCGTTAAGCATATTTCCCAGAATGTCAAACTTTTCCTTGAAGCTCAGCATAGGCTATTGGAAATAAAAACAAAAATAGTGGTATGTATGATGAAATTGAGACACTGAAAATGCAGAATGTTGATGTGTTGGACAGTAGATAATGTGATTCGACAATAACATTCAACAGCTGTTTGTGTGTGTCAGAACTTAACGGAGCTCAGCTGAAGCTCGGAAATAAGATGACTCAAGCTGTCCAATAGTATTTAGAGCATCCTTATGAGCAGAATATGCGAGGGATGGTTGAAATACTTAATTATACCAAATATCATCCACACCTCCCTCTCAACTTAAATACAACAAAACTAACTTAGCTTAAGTGTCATGATCAACAAACAAAAAGTCATATGTGCATCACCACACCATAAATAAATACATACTGGTTTTGCTGAAAACCAGTTGAGCAGGAATTGTCATCCAACCTGTCCTCTTTTTAAATAAAAACAATTAAGTTTTAAGCTGACATAGTCGTGACAATAAAAAGACATTCAAACCTAATGCGTCAAATCAACCGTATGACAACAAAAAGAACATGACAAGATGAACAATCTTGAAAAAGAGACTGAGTGGTCACGTCCGCCCAGGCCCCGTGGGTTCCCCCCAATGAACCCCTGAACATTCCTTGGCCCAAAAAATACCATTCGGCTTCGTCCAAACGTCAAGAGCTGGCTTCTTTCCCTTGGTTTTCGCTCTCTTTAAAACACCCCAAAAACCCCCAGTTTTTTTTTTGCTATCGTGCTAACAAATATTTTCCGCGACAAAGGGAAGGAAGCCAAAAGGTTTGGACGCAACACTTGGCTTTTAAGTCCAACTAATTCCTCCCACATCAGAGGCAGTCCAGAGTAAAGTGTTGAATAGTCTATTGCATGAGCGCCGCGTAGTCGACTAATGTGCTAAGTCACAATAGCCTTTTGTACAAAACAAATACAGTATAATAATAAATTAGTAAACAATCATTTAAATTTTCAGTTAGTGTTTTAGCCACTGATTTTTCACTAATTCCCATTCATGCATCTATACACTAATAATCGGTGTTGATAGAAGGAGGCTATGTCGGAAAGTTTTTCATTTGGGCAGGGAGTAGGACTAGACGTGAATGGCCAAAAATGCTGAAAAAGTTTGTGGAAAAAGAACGGGAACGCAAAGATAATATAATTAACATCTGAAGGAACACGTACACTGAACAGGCTTACTCAAATACACAACAATACAACATTGAACACATGCAATATAAGCAATAATGTAAGTAGAGGAAATTAATATGAGAAGGGAGGCTCTAGGAGTGATACCATTGGCTTAAAAGGGTCATGTGATGCAGCAAAGAGTCATGGGTAGAGATTGGATTTGTAAGTAGACAAAGATGCAAATTAGGACAAAAGCAGAACAGTCCAATTTTTTTTCTTTTTAAATATATATTATCAAAATTTTGATAATTTGGCTACATCCCACCACACACTCTGCCGATAGCATCACTGAGCAGCTGTAATATGCGAATAACTACGTTCTACAAAAATGTTCAATCTTTTACGAGTACTTTTTATACTTTTAAATGATGTTCTATGACGCAGCACTGACAGAGAGAGAGAAAGCAATAGATAGAGAGAAAAAGAAAGAAAGTTTAACACAAGTTGTTCCTAATAAACATTCAACATGCTTCAACAGTTCTCTAAAAAACCTAATCAACAGAGAATTTTTTTGTTTTGTTTTTTTAAATTTTTTTCTGGCTCTCTGAAATAAAAAATGAGCGCCCGACCCCCCCTGACGTATAAACGACTTTGAACCAGGGCGGGAAGGTGGTCAGGGTGTTTTTTCGGAGAGCCAGAGCCAGAGTCCGAAGGGCTTCATCAGGGTTGTCTGCGGTAGTCAGTCATTGGAGAGGGCCAAACGGAGGAGCCAGTCAGGGATCTCAGGATGTGGTCATGGAAGATGGGTCGTTCCACATGGCCGCCACGTCTCTGAACCTGAGGGAAGATGGAGGAAGGACGTCATTAAGGCTGGGTTGCACCAACAAGGTTTTAAACCCCAAACTTTTAAACTATTTTAAAATTCAGAAAGATCACATTTAAACCTCTCTTTAAACCTCAGTTTAGTTTTCACACTAAACCAAGATTAACTTTAACTCTGCTGCGCTAAATCTTTAAACTTCTTTAACCTAACTTTTAAAACGGTTGCCTTTTTGTGATGGAATGAGCAACATAATTAAATTTGTTGAAGAAATAGGACAGACTGAACCCAATTTAATGTTATCTTTTTATTTAGCTAGCAAACAATGCAAGGTTTTGTTAATTTTTAGCTAGCTGGCAAACAGTGTAAGATTTTTAACTTTTCAAATGTATATAGACAAGAGGCTGGATATAGCTTTGTGTTCATTAAAATGAGAAACAAAAGTTTGTGCAACATCTTGACAAACTGAGAGCAGCTAATTGAGCACTTTGCTATTTCAAAACATGCTGTATCTTTCAGAGTACCATTCAAAATGAGATGTGAGCAGCCATTGGGTTCTGACCTTGCATTGATGAGGTACTGGGCCAGGCTGATGTTGGCGGGGGTCCCTGTGATGGTGATCTGGCGCTCCGATGACCCTTCCATGGCGTTAGCAATTTTGATCTGCGCCCCAGACATCTGACGGATCTCGTTGATTTTGGTTCCCTGGCGTCCGATTATGCAGCCTATTAGCTGGGAAAAAAATGGGGGCGGGACTTAGGATGGCCAGAACACATTTTTATCTGACGCTATATTTGACTGGACAAGAACTCGCTATGATGCATGTGAGTACGGCCAAGTCACTGTCAGCCTTTCAGATGTAACGTTAATACTTAATACTTTGGTCCAACAAGTCTTTTCCATTAAGGACATTCACTTTACAAAGCTAACTGCCTGTGGCTGCACTATAACTCTGCTGAGGAGACGGAGATCTCAGTAGTTGAAGCTGTCAGATTATATTGCTGGAAACTCCACAGAAAGTGAAAGCCATGTTAAAAGATTTTCTGACATTGTGGTCTAGCAACATTTGTTAGCTCCTGACCAGTGCCAATGTTTGTTTCTGTTTCATGCTGTTATTTTTGGGAACTTAATTTATAATTCAGCCAGTGAATTAAAAATTCATGACTGTCATCTCTCAAAAAATGGATTAGTTCATAAATATGACTGCAATGTCACATCAACCTTTATGGATTTCCTGAAGAGTTTGCTGTCATAATGTTCCATATTTTGTTTTAAAGGTGCAGTATATTGGCAGTGGCAGAGACAAATCAGCACAGAGTGGCCACAAATGATCAAAAGTGCTGAATAAGTGCAACAGTATCTCTGCAATACTGTCGACAATGCTCTCTTTAAGTACTAGTGGTGCTGAAGGCAAAAGGAAGACTGTTGTAATTTAAAAATGGACGCCCTGTCAGTTTCTAAATGACAGGTCTTTCATTTTGAATTTTACACTCTTAGAAATAAAGGTGCTAACTAGAATCATATTGGCCCTTTTCCACCAAACAAGCTCTGGTTTGTGAACCAGTTCCATTCCAGATTCATAGAACCATGGTGCCATCTTGTGAACCAGCTCACATTTCCACCAGTTTTCAGTGGAACCTTGTAATGAAGGCTGTCATCAACAAAGGGCACAGCTCAACAACCTGTAGAAGATGATACGCCCACTTCAGTTCCCAAGGAAAACCTGCTGTTTTTGGAGATGGAAACCAACTTTTCAGGTTCTGAACCAGTTTCTTTTTGGTGGAAATTAGGTGCACGAACTGGAACATGGCCAATTCTTGGTTGGTTGAAAAGGCCTATCTGGGGGTTCTATTCAGAACCTTTTTATGTTCAAAGGGTACTAACAGGAGGTTCTACCAGAAATCCATTTATATTCCAGGGATTTTATATAAAACCCACAAAGCGAGGTTGTCCCAAGAAACCTTTTATATGATAGTACAAAGAAGCCTAGATGAAAGAGTTTTTCATGTCCTCCCAAAAGGAAGGACATGGTTCTCTGGATGAAAAAATGGTTTCCCCCTTTGAAAATGGTTCTGGGTAGAACCACAGTCCCTCAGGAAGAACCCTTTTGGAACCCTTCCAGCAAGATCTGTTGAGAGCCTAACATAACACAGAACTGTGAAAGAGTTCACCCAAGATCCCCTATGGGAGGTTGATGCAGTGTTGCCCATCAGAACCTTCTGTGGGTTCTATCCAGAACCTTTCTGCTATCAAAGGGTGCTAATAGAAACCCACCCTAAGGTTCTACTGAGAATCTTTTGATATTTCAATGGTTTTTATGTAAAACCCACCCAGCGGGTTCTACAAAGAACCCTTTTATATTCAAGGGTTTTCATCAAGAACACACCCAGTGTGTTCTACCGAGTAGCCTATGATATCAGAGAAAAAGGAATTCAGAGGGTTCTACCAAGAGCCCTTTGATGAACCCTTGATGAAAATTCTTCAAGGGTTGTTGAAATCTTTACCAAAAATGGTTCTCAGGATGAAAAATCTCTCTTTATCAACCCCTAGTATTACAAAGAACCCTTGACAAACCCTTTCTTCAAACAATGGGTTCCGCAGAAGAACCCTTATTTCTAAGAGTGCAGTGTTATTAGCAGGTTTATTTAAAGATAAATCTTCATCAGAGAAAGAGAAACGTCGTCACAAGCGAACATTTTGCACATTATGACAAATGTTGTACTCACATCATTGGGAATGGTGAGTTCATGAGTACTGGCCTGGTTACTGGCATCCAGACCTGCTGCTGAACACAGGAAGCAGACGGACAGACAGAGAGAGAGAGAGGAGGGAAGGAAGAGGACATAAAATAGAGTTTGGCACGCTGAGGGAGCAGAATTGATGAACTGAAGTTCCTGGAGTTTTTTCATTTTCTGACTATTGACTGGTAACATTCTGTGTCAATGCAAAGTCTGGCTCAGCCCTGAGCAGAGCCTAAACTCACTGTAATACACTGACAATGATTTTACACTATTAATGGGAATAAAAACAACCTGAGGCATCATTAAAAAGGATACTAAAGGGAAACCAAAGAACAAAAGAAACCTCAACATCAACAAGAGCAGACCACCAGCAGGCCATGTCAATGGCAGAGCACCACAGAGACCATTAGGAGGAGAACGACGAGAAGAAGAAAAAGAGAAAAGGACAGAGACAGGAAAAAGAAGAGAAAGAGAAAAAAAGGAGGAAGAGAATGTGTTTGTCTCTACAGGTAAAAACGAGAGAAGGAGCTTTGGTAAAGAGGGTCGTCGTGTAGGTGGGTACGTACCGGGGAAGGCAGGGGTGGTCTGTCCGAGGGGGGTAAAGGGGGTTTGCTGCATAGCCAACTGGTGGAGCTTGCTCAACTGCTGAGGGGGGGAGGAGGAGGACAGCAGAGCTATGAGGTCATCGTTAAAAAACACACTCGCTCGCGCTCACGCAGAGACACGCAGACACACATACAGGTCTGTCCGAAATGCTACAAGAGTAGAGAGAGGATCTGAGGACAACAACACAGACAGGTGAAGGACAAAGACCAAGAGAGACAGAGAGAAGAAGAAGAAGAAGCTCATAGAGGACTTGGCCCGAGTTATGTGACCATGTGCAGAGGGCTTTAACTTGCCTTTGTGACAACATCAGTTTTATACATTCCTTCTCATTTAAAGGACCATGGTGTTTTTGCAGATTTTTAAAGCATATATATCTTTAAAAGTGATTTCCGTAGCCTGGGGCACGTTCAGTCTGAAAGACGTATGCACCGTTTTGCTACAGTTTCCAGGTTAAATGACATGTTTCAATCCCAGGAACTACTTTTCAAGGAACTAAAAGTTTCCTTCAAGCCTTTCCTGGTCTGTGTCAAAAAGAACCATGGAGATCAGGTGAATCAGTCCTCTCATGTATGAAATAGCAATGGCTGTTTTTAACTCTTGACTATACAACAATAATGATCCCATTAGGCAACAGATGGGCAGTATTATTTGTCCGACTGCAACAGGGCCTCCGTTTCCAATTCCTACTGGATTTCAGCTTCACAGTCAATGCTCAATAAGACCTGGACTTCACTGTTGGTCCATCTGTCATACGCTTTCTTCTGGAACTCCATGTTAGTGTGTCAAAGCACAATGAATGGCCCCCAAAATTCCTGGACTTTTGTAAACGTCATGGTTTTATGTTTGTTTTATTTAAAGATCTTCTTGTCTCCACTGTTTTACTTCCTGTCTTTTTCCTTCTGTTTTTGATTACTGATTGTTTTCACGTGCCCCTGATTAGCCTCCCTGTGTATTTAGTTTTGTGTCTCCTCTGTCTTGCCTGTTTATCTACGTCCTTTTCATTAAGCCTCGTAGCGGTTTCCCCAGTGTTTCCTTGCGGGTTTTTGCTTTTCTTTTGGGCTGCTTCGTAACCTTGTTGTTCCTGGTTACCCCACTTGAGTGGAGACTTTTTGAGAGGTAATGTCCTTGGAACATAATTTGGACCCTGGTTCCTGCAACGGAAAGTTCATCCACAGTTGCTGCGGAAAGTTCCTGTGGTGGCAACGCAGCACAGACTGTCATTTCCTACCTTGGAAATCGTCAAAAGGTGTCACGCTGAGCTCCATGTTGGCATTGTTATTTTTTTCTGTTAAAATGGCATTAATGCAGTTGCAAACGGAAACCTTTTAAATTCAAGAAATGTCTTGTTTGTCTTCTGTTTTTGATTTTCTGACAACATGGCTTGTAAATGAAATGCTTCCTGGCAACTGACATTTAAGCCTTGAATGTCAGAACTCCTTTGAACACACTAACAAAGAAGAGTTTTTCAAAATGGTCTCAGCTCTGAACTGCATTACATTTTTGCAAAGAAAATAATGAATACATTTAAACACTGCTGCAACAGAGTGCCTTTACCAAACTAGTTCCAGGTTTCTACTGTATTTTATTGATTCAGATGTGAATTGAAAGCACCAGCTGCAAAGAAAAAAAGAAGGAAATCACTCTAAAAACTTTCCAGCCAGATCTGGTCACTTCTTCAGGCCAAGTCCCATGAGGTTAAATGCCAAACAAAGGGCAGAAAAGTTAGAAGATATAGGAATTACATATCAGAAAAAAGCTGTATTAATATTAACAATTAATATTAATATGGGTGGAAAGAGAGAAAAGAGCCTGTGAAATTTTGGATGCAGCGAGACAGAATGATGGGGACTGCCTCGAGGGGTTAGCACTCACATCTGGATGTGGGATGGCGTACTGTCCTTGAATGGTATAAGCCTGCAAACATGAGAAGAAGAGCTTATTGTTATCGTCGGAACAAGCCCACAAAAGTTAAAAAACACACGTAACATCAATTTTTGACAAGATAAAACTGTTGACTCAAGATGTAATTTAACAAAATTGACATTTCTACAACTCAAGCATTTTGTAGACTCATATTTCTTATCCTTAGAGCTAAATTTGTAGCCACATTACAAGAAAGTCATGCACTATAGACTCCCTGTCATGTTCTCCTGCTATTCATCAATCAGATCCAGTTGAACTAAATCAATAAGGGACAACTGAGACAGTGGGGAGGTGACGGGGGAGGGTGTGGAGGAAACCAGAGGAGCGGCCCTGAGAGGAGTAATGTGTCTTGACCTACTGCTGGTGTGGTTTGTAGGGGCCACAGAGGTCAGAACTGAGCTAAATTTCATTTTATCAGTCGAGACAGCGACCAGAGCTGTGCTGTCATCAGAGAAAAATAACATGTCATGTCAAAAGTGAAGTGGAAAACTAAAAATAAACTCCAGGTTCAGGTATTATGTTGCTTTCTCAATATTAACCCTAATGAAATTTTGAATTAATCAAAATAAAAGTGATTTTAACCTTTTAATTGATGAGAAAATCACTTGCCTCATGATCAATCATATATTGTTGATAGCTTGCGAGATATAAAGTAACATAAAGCATGCCAAAGATGGTCAAATATAGACAACATAAAGGTCGATCTGTAACCAATGATCCTCTGCAGCACCATGATATTTCATTTGAAATGATATTTTGACACACATTTTGCCTTCAATAAATGTCACGCATCCTGTGATTCGACCATACTGCAGTTTTGATTAAATTTCAATTCATTGTTCAGCCCTAGTTGATTATCAGTTCATTTATCAACTAAAATACCAAAAATTTGCGAGGATTTTATTATTTTATTCATCTGATGTGATACTAAACTGAATTATTTATTTTACTTTATTTCTTGACTTTGCTGTTTAATTTGTTATGTTGTTTGGTCATTTGTCTTTTGCTGCTGTTGTTTTAAAATTGTTTTTTAATTGATTTTTTGAATACTGAATTTCTTGCTTCAACGCTTAAGTTTTGTTCAAACAAGCAGTTCGAAGAGCATCTTTGCCATCTTCTGACAATTTGTGACAATTCATCTCCAGCCCACTAGTTGCCCCTGCTGAGCTTTTCTTCTTTTGTAGATCACCTGGTTATCTGTCAACACACAGCTGCTTCCCAGTCTGTTGCTGTGAGCGCACCAGTTGCTGTCCTGCTTCCATCTGTCCTCATCATCTTGCTGTAAAGTAAGTAAATCTACTTCAACGTGTCTGCTTTTGGATCCAGACATAAACCCGACAGATGTGTTTGCTCAGCTCTGATAGATATTTCTGTCTCAGTTAAGTTAGCATGATGACAGTCCAAAGTTATGAAACTGAATGAAAACTTTTTCTTCTGTCAGTTTAGAGCAGATCTATTCAATATCTTTTATCATCTAGAAATAGAAATAAGAAGTACATAACTGTGATCTTATTTAAATAACATGCAAACATTCCAACTTTATGATTGTTTTCATTGTTTATTAGAGGATCATCATTTTGGTAGGAGACTAATTAGTCCAGTCATTGGATATTCTGTTGTTAAACACAAAGACACTTTCAATTTTTTTTAAAAGATTTAATTATGTTTTAGCAGACTGAATTTAAAAAATATGTTACATGCAACTTTTTGATTATTAAAGCCACAAACTTCTTTTAATTTTGGAATGCAAAGGTACATAATGTTCCTTTTCCAGTTGTGAAAAATAATACATTGAATAAAGTAAATAATATGGTGCATTATTGGACTGAGACATAGGAAATTTATGACTGGCCCCTCTGCTCTTAACCTTTTTTAGTTGAATAGGCCTGGTTTAGAGTGTTTTTAGTGCTTTTCTATATTTTGATTTGAGCTCCTTTGAGTCAAGGTTGCCATTTGATTTATTTTATACTGTTAATTTGTTATTTTTAATGAGTTTTATTAATTTACAGCATCTTAAAGTAGTTATGTTTCAAATGGATGGAAACTGAGCCATCAAACAGCCTTTTTTAGCTGATATATTCTCCTTCAAAGGCATATAATCCCAGCATCCCAACAAGTAATTATCATATTATAAAGGAAGAACAATATTAATATAATGGTGATATATTTTGTTTAAAAGGGTTCAGTGACTGCCTGTTTCACTGCCTGCCAAACTCCATTTACATTTTGCTCAATTTAACTGTTATAAACATCTCCTTCTAAAAGATTATTAATGATTTATTAAACAGACTCTTACTCATTCGGCATTAATTTGAACTCTAACATGAAAAAAGCATGTTGGACACTGTGGCTGTTGCGTTGAAGCATGTTTCCTTAATCTGTGAGGACACATCATGGTCATTTTATGATGTATTACAGTAAATATATTACAGATTTCTCCTTTAAGTCAAGTTGTTTTGCTCTGTACATTCAGGATTTGGAATGCGTCCCATCAAAGGTGAACACAAGGATGTTTCACCGCGTCTGTTCTCATCAATTAAAAGGTAAGTTGGCCAACTTCCCAAAAAACTTTTATGTTGTTATTCAAATCTTGCGTTAATGTCATTTATCCCAGTTCTGGTTGGAGTGGCCGCGGGTGATGGATGACAGTGAGGGCACAGTAAACAGCAGTGATGGTTTCATGCTAGTCAGGTGGGGGTGGGACAGTGAGGACGGGAGGAAAAGTGAGTAAAACCTGGTGCGACACTAACAGGCAGTGGCTGGTGCTGCAGTAAGAGGCTGAGGTTGGCTGTGGACGCCCCCAGTGGGTCTGCTCTTACCTGGCCACCTGAAAAAATGACAGGGGTGGAGGCAGGCTTGGGGCGGTAGGGGATGGTGGCACCTTTCGGTGGGGACTGAGGAGAGCAAAGGAGGAGAGAGTGGGGGGAAGAAGAAGAAGGAGGAGGAGGAGGAGGGTGAGATGTGGAGAGAGTGTTAGAGCAGAAAGAAAGGAACAGAAAGAGAGAAAGAAAAGAAAAGAAGTTGCATAAAGTGAGACCGAGAGGGACAGTGCCTGAGGGAAGACAACCTGTGACACTCACACAAAAGTGCTCTTCACTGTGTGTTCATGCTGACGGAAATCAAATGTCCAAATCGTGGTTCAGTGCACAACTAAACTTGGATTTACCTGGAACATCACTTTCAACTGGATAATGATGACTCTACACACTGTAATGTAAAGATCTGTTCAAGTCTAGAGACTTACAGTCATGTCACATATGTCCTAGTATCCATGGCTGGTGCCATCGAGACGGCCCAATGGAGAACTGGCTGTGCAGATAATTCATTATTAACATTAATGGTGCAAGAAAAAGAGATACAAAGTGTGTAGCCCTCATGTTGTACGTTGAGGAGAGTCAGCTGACATAATCTGAACAAAACAGTGGGGTTTCTGCTGCAAGATAGAACATTTAATGCTAATTCTGACATGTACCTACAAGCTAGGATCGATAATTTCTGCTTTATTTGTCCAGTGTAGCTTGTTGGGAAGCCAAATGTGTTTGCAGCAATACAATTCCAGATTTGCAAATCAACAAAAGACAGCAAAACACACAAAAAAACAATCAAATGCATCAATTATTAAATTATATTAACAGTAGATAACAGACACTGACTACGTTTGCATGCACAAAATACAATAAACGGTGTTCCTCCTAAGCTGTTTACATGGCTAATGAAAATTAATATTCCAGTACTATCACAGTTTGCAGCTGCGCACACTCCTCTGAATGTAACTCCTTCTTTCTTTTGTCCAAACACCTTCTTGAAAAGGTCGGCCTTGCAATATTTACACATTCTAAAAACTAGAGGTGAGGGAAGTAATCAATTCTTAGATGCATCATGATTCTCTCTTGAAAGGTTATGAATCGATGCAGAAAAGTCAATAATCAGGAATTTAAAATCATATTCTCAACTGGTCCAAACTTGATGTTTTTTATGTTTCTATGAATTGTTTATAGTGAGACTCTTCTAACCTGAAATGTTTTTTTGTGCGTGAATTTACCCAGCCTTGCAAACTGTTGGCTAGTTGGACTGTGTTCAGCACAGAGCTGACCATGTTTCACAAACTGCATTAAAAACAGAATAAATTCTGAATTTCAAATTGGAGTATGCTATTTATATATCAAAATTATATATATATATATATTATATATCAAATTCAGAATATGATCATATTATAGTTTAGTATATTAGAGTGCTTATAAACGTAGTCAGTGTCCAGCTTTACTGGTATTTGTGTTTCAGTTATAATCCTTAAGATTTCCACAACATCAGACCTTGTTTTTGTGAAGGATTCACAGGAAGTGATGCAGCATATCACTCAAAATTAGCGTGATTTCACTCATGTCTTACAGGAAAAGGGCCAAATGTTGACCAGTTCTTTGTTAAAATAATGTGAATTTGTTTGGCTGCACTGTAAACTGATAGAGCAGTGGCTGTGGGAGTGTTTGCTCGAGTTACCACCAGTAACAACAAGTATTGGACTGAGGACTGAAATCTTAAGGATTAAAGCTGTAAACAGCCTACTTTATCTTCCATATCAGTCATTTCAATCACAACATATCTTCAGGGTAAATAATGTTTCCTTCATTCCTTTGATATTTTCCCTTCCCTCCCTGATTGTACCTCAAGCATCACCACACATATCTGTTTGACACACTGGATGATGGCTTCTGGGGCCCCTGAGATGGTCACGGCTCTCTCGGTGGAGTTGGGGAGCATGTCGCCTGCAACCTGGACCTGAGCTCCTGTGGACTGAAGGTAAGAAAAATGTTTATTAAACAGGAAGTTAATTGAGGAAATGAATGTAAAGCATACATGATTAAAACTGATACCTGAGCAGAAGAATTAGCTCTGAGTAGATCCAAATTTAAAGTTAAGGAGAGCTTTGTTGCACAACTAAAACTAATCTCGGTTTAGTTTTAGTTTAGTTTAATTTAGCCTTAAACCAAAATTAAATAGAGTTTAATCAATATTGAGATATTTCCTTTAAACTCTGGCCATATCTTGAGTCATATGGTATTTATAGAGGCCTTTAGTACAGAGGAAGACTTTTTACCTCTCTCATTTCTTTGATTTTGGAGCCTCCTTTGCCAATAAGGGAGCCACACTGGCTGGCTGGGACGACGAGCCTCAGGGTTACAGGGGGTTTACTGGTGGCTGGACTGTTGCTCATAGAGTTGATTATATCCTGAAGGGAGAAAAGAAAGAGCAGGTTTTATCAGGTTCATGCAGCAGCTCCTGAGCAGTGTGTGCAGAAATCCACCTTCATGCATTTATCCTGTCAAAACTGCCGAAAAGTCTCTATTATTTTTTTTAGTGTACCATTAGTATATTTTAGTATAACCACCCTGGCAGCTCAGGCCTCTGCGTGGCGTTTTGGAGACACTCTGGTCCGGCTCGAGGCGTGCTGCTGATCCGGCTCCCAAATCAAAACACAGTACTGGCCCACTTTCAAAGGGTGCTGCAAGGTTAGATCAGCACATTTCTGTCCTACATAACAGGGCCAAGACTGCTTTGTATTCCATTTGGAAACAAGTCAGTACACACACTCAAGCACACTGCTGGAGTGTAACTAAGTACATTTACTCAGGTACTGCACAAGGACAAGGACAAATTTGAAGTACTTATACTTTACTTGAGTATTTTCTTTTCATGTGACTTTATACTTCTCCAGATTAAGATTTTTTGCATATAAAACATGTTGAGCTTATAAAATGCGTTTAGAAAATATTTTGATAAATGTTATTTTTCATATAAAAACATTTAAAGCTGCAACAACAACTTCAGTACTTTTTTAAACAACAGTAGTTTACTTGTAGTTCAGTAATACTTCAGTATGTAACTGTCTTCATCAGTACTCTTTCTACCTCTGTATCTAGACATTATTTTTGACTGTGTTTTTACAGTGTATTATTAGTACTTTTACTCAAGTAAATGATCTGGATACTTCCTCCAGTACTCTACATGTGCAGCTTAGTAAAAACTGTACATTAAGACTTTGTCGTGTTTGATGATGTCCGTTTTACCTCCTCAAACTTGTAGGCGATCATGGCGAAGGCCTTGAAAATGGCATCTGTCGGCCCGGTGATGGTGACTATCCGCTCGGGACAGTTCCCCTCTGAGATGTTGATACGGGCACCGCTCTGTAAATGAACAAAAGACACATGATTATGAGACAAAAACACACACATTAGGAGTGTTAACAAGTCTGAAGTATTTTCAGAAAGTTTCAACGTACATCTTCGCGCATTTTCTTCACCGTTTCTCCTTTCTGGAAGTAAAGAAAAGAAGATTATTGAGATGTTTTTACAGGCGTTATGATGCTTTACATGCTCTGATTGTGTGATTGTGATAAATACCTTTCCTATGATGCTTCCAACCTCCTGCAGAAACACAAACACAAACAATGTTAGGCTCGTAAAATAATCTGTTTCTTCTTTGACAGATAATTGGATGGACAGATAGCAGGAAGTTGAATTAATTGCGGAGTTTCTGTGGTGTTTTTTTTTTTTTTTTTGTACCTTGCCGTGCATCAGCAGCCGGATGGTGAGGGTCACATTCAGTCCACCTTCTGATTGGACCTTAATGGGCTCCATGTCGGGATTGGATGTGAAGGAAGGGGCGTGGTCACGTGAGAGAGGAGTTCAAGGGCCAACGCGAGTGTGATGGTGGAGTCAGCCAACCGGTCACCTGCAGGACAAAGGAAAAAATAAAAAATACAGACACACCGTTAGACCAAGCAGGGACTGAGCTGCATCTCCTGGCTGAAGATGATGATGATGTAGTTTAAATGTTGATTAATTGTGCAGCCCTATTTATTATCTATTCACTTTGAATTTATAGATTTTTTAAGTCACATGTCACTTGATAACAAGGGTGAAACAACTAGAATAAAGTACAACAAAAGAGCGTCTTGCAGGCTGCACAAATAATCAAAATATCATTAAAATCTCAATATGGCCAAGTGCAATATCCAAATCACAGAGGCACCAACTTTTAGATGAAGGGAAAACATAATAAAGTTGTTATGTTTGGTACTGACCCAGACCCAGAATAAACTAAAAGATAAACTTTAGTGATTCCACACACAACAACTCAAGGATCAAATGAGTGACTGATAAACAGAAATAGAAATAAATAAATAAGAAATAATTTCACAGGAAAACAGTGTTGCACAATCTCCCAAACAATGGAAGTGAATTGTGACCAGTTTTCAAACAGAAAAAAATAACAGAAAAAAAACATAAAATAGCTTCATACCACTTGTCTGGTTTAATCCAAGGCTCCTAAACTCCCAACATGCCGTTTGCACACCGTCACAACACACACACACACACGCACACGCACACACACACAGTTCAGACAGTGTGCATGTGAACGTGGCTTCAAGCTGAGGATCTACAGTGAAGATTCAGGCTAAAAACATGGTGGAAATAACATTTCTTTAGTCAACTTGGCATGTTGAGGCTTTAAGAGGCTTGGATTACACCAAACAAGCAATATAGAGGCATTTTATGTTTTTATTTTCACTTCCATTGTTTGGGAGATTCTGCAATACTGTTTTGTGGACTAACAAAATAAACTTGACCTTCAATCAGCATGAGAGTGAAAAGATAATGACTAAATTTTCAGTTTTGGGTGAACTATCCCTTTAAGTCATTTCAGCGAAAGAACATATTTAAAATGAATATTTTTTTAAAGAGATTTGAAAAAGGACAAATATGTTTTTTGCCTGCCTCCTCTCCTCTACACTTGGGCTCATCTGAAGACTCAGGGGCCAAAGTGGTAATTCAGCCCCTCCAGGATTTCGAGGGTCAAAATTGTTGCAGACTAAAAAACCTGATTTCATGGCAGCCTTTCAAAAAAATTTGAATGCATGTTGCAATGTTTTTAGGCATTTTTTTTTCTTGTAAAATCCAATAATTCATTTAAAATAACAGGCAGCTTGTTCCTGGGAGAACAAAAACACACTCAGTAACCTCACCAAAAGCCTCAAGATTACAAAAAATCTAACAAAATCTGCTTTATTTATAGATGAAGAAATGCACCAGGAGGTTATTCTACAAATTGGCAAAGTCTTTTTGGAGCTCAAACTCAAAACAGCACAAAATTATAAAATATAAATAGATCACTGATAAATGTCAATAACAGTGACAAACCTTCTTTGTCAGTACCCCTGAGAAAATGAAAAACTATATAAAGACAAAAAATAGAAAATAATTAAACATCGAGTGGTTTCAATGAGACGTACATGTAAGATTTGCGCAGCAGCTGTGACTGGTAGCAGGTGTGGGAAGCAAGTTTGGACAAAAATTGCATGGTCGTCCAGAATTCACAGAGATTGGTTGAATTTCTGTTCATTGCTGTAATTGTAACGTTGTAACTTCCTGCAGGAACTGGTAATTAAAATCTTAAAATCGACTCTAAAATACACGATGGCCAGTGGAATAAAGCTAAAACTGGGCTGCAGCCAAATGTTGAATCAACTGAAGTCTGGAAAGATTGTTTACTTCAGCATGAGTAGAGCGAGGTGCACTAATCTAAAAGAGATGAAGATTATTATCAGAAATGGCAATGATAAAAATAAAAAAGGGATTATTACCCCCAGGGGCCCCAAAGCTCCTTGTTTACTTTGTAGTTTATGCACAAGATCAACTTACACACAAGACAGCATGATGCTGGTTTAGTCTTTTTTTGTTGAACCCCCTGAATTATTCTTTTTTTAACTGATTGATCATTTTTCAGGCAAAAATGTCAAACCTTTGCAGGCTCCAGTTTCTTAAATGTGAGGATTTTCTGCTTTTCTTTGTCAGTAAATGAAGATTATGTGGGTTTTGGACTGCTGGTTGGACAAAAGAAGCAATTTGAAGACGTCACTTTGTGCTCTGGGAATTTTTCATGAGCATTTCTAACAATTTGTTGACATTTTATAGACAAAAAATTAAATAATTAATCGTGGGAGTAATGGCCAGATTAATGCATATTGAAATAATTGGTAGTTGCAGCCCTACATGTGATACATTTTCCTCAGCTTGTGCAATAAATAAAGTACAAAAAGAAGGAGGAAAAAGGGTGCCGGCAGCTGTTTTTCTTTTTTTGCCCCCAAGGGAGAAAACGCAAGAGTATAACAAAAGATACTATGGGATGTAAAAATGCTCCAACAATCTTTGGTTACTGACAACAAAATGAGCTGTGGTCTGTTTCTGTCCACACAGTCTGATGCACAACACAACATTTGGCAATAAAAGCCATTGAAATGTAGGTCAGCATATGTCTCTTCAGTCACGAGATGAGCCATCGAACGTCGAGCGCCATATTTATTTTTATCGAGCCCATTTCAGCTGGAACGCGTCTAATTCTGCCTGACAAGTGATGTAATGACTCAAGGCTGCAGCTACAGCGGCGACCACAAGAGGGCGCTGCAGCCCTGACAGTGGATCTACATGCACTGCAGCCTGAGCTGGACGAGCTTTAATCTGATGCACAACTTTTCTCCTAAGAAATCACTCATAAACATATTAAAAATCCATACATTGTGAGATTACAGAGAATAAGCTTTAGTTAATGGCTGCAAATGAAGATAAAAACAGCATTTTTTAAAATAGATTGTTGTCTGAAAATGAGAATTGAACAGATTTAATATGAGATAATATCTATTTTTACTCTCTGCAATAAAGTAGAGATGCAGACAACTATCTCAGTACAAGAATGCTAAAAAATATTGATGATTTTCTTGACATTTGGCACTTTTTGTACAGAATGTAATGCTGAGCTACAGAATTTACTACATTTTGAGTTATAAAAATTATAAAACACGATATTGCACAGCATGAAATAACATAAAAAAAAGGTTTAAAACATAAATGACAGCATCTACAGCTCAAAAACCACAAGAATTTAATAATTATCATCTTATATTTGAAGTGAAACACATTTCGAGTGAGAGACTGCAGGTTCTTATTGTAGATGATAAACTGACCTTGATGGGAATTGATGAATTAAACCTGTCTGTAGTTAGAAATTTGAGCTGAACATCTTAGATTCAAAGGAATTAATTGTGAAAATATTTCTTTTTTTTTTTTTGTTCCCTGTCAATAAAGTTAGATTAGAGAGGTAACAGGTAGAGTGTGAGACTGCAGGAAGTCTGTGTTTTTAGTTTAAATAATTATTGTAAATGATTAAATTAACTTCTTAAATGATGAAAAATTAATGTAATCAACAATAAATGAATGAATGAATGGAATCAGGGACGTGTGCAGACACTTCAGGAGGCAGGTTCACTCCTCTCATTATTCATAAAAACTAAACTAAATAACTAACAAAATACATTTTTACTCAAGTGTTGTATTTAAGTACAATTTGGAGGTACTTTATCTTACTCTTTATTCTTCATACTGCATTTATCTGACAGTTTTATGAGTTGCAGTAGAAATTAAGACTCTTTCACACAAAACATTTGCAAAGTTTATAATTTTGTAATAAATTTAAGTACACAAAAGTTCATGCAAGTTCAGCTGAAATGATTAGTTGATTAATCTGTTTGTCTACTGACAACTGACTGACAGAAATGTTTAAGTCATTTTTCATGTAAAACATTTCATAGTCCCAGCTTCTCACGTCTTTTAATAAATTTAATGTATTTTTTAGGGATTTTTTGGTTTGTCGAGCAAAATATTGTGAAGGTGTCACTTTGGCCACTGGATGATTGCAGTTGCATTATAAGATCCTTGCCTAATTTACAAATTAAAATAAAAAATTGGAAAAAGAAGTAAGAAAGAATGTTTGGCAAAGAGGGCAGGTGCTTGAGTACCACCTGGGGTGGATCTGTGCCTGAATAGAACAGATAAATCATATCTGTCTGGAGGCAGTCGTATAAGTACAAGAATAATGCAAATATTGCAGATTTTTCCTGATATTTCTCACCGTTTGCCACAAAAATCACCACAGACCTTCACGTCTAACGCTGCAGCTACAGTTTGAGTTTGATAAAAATGATAAAACATTCAGAGGGAAACATCTACACCCTGAAATATGAGTTAAATAATCATTTTTCCTGTGCTGACAGACGATGTGTGCAGAGAAAAGCTCCTGGAGCAGCTGACCTTGACTGCACAGACAGATAAAGTCACCGTCTGCCAATCAGAGGCATTGTTGCTATGTGGAAACGGACTCTCCCTCCCATCCTCCCTCGTGTGACGGCTAATTAGCAGATGGAATATGCAGTTATGGTCTCTGCAGAACAGAAATGGTTTGAAATGAACAGAATGGATGAAATAATTGGCCTGATGGAACAAAGCGTGGACGCGTTTCGGCAGGTTATCAGACTGACGGATTGTCTGTTGAACTGTTTGACCTTGGTGTCACCCTGCTCCGTTCTTCATCATCGGCACAATGGGAGCCCAAATTAACAGCTTGATTCCCCTGAACACGTGTAAATGTTGTGCAGACTGGTGGTCCAGCAGTGTGTCGGTGTGTGAGGGGACGTGTGATGATGTTTAAGCTGCTGAAACTGTGCAAGTACAACTGATAAAAGCCCCGCTGCTACATCACATGGTACAGAAACACTTGTAAAACAACGCCGTTTTGATCTGATGCCAAATGATACTCATATAATAATCATTTTCAAATTATTCCACCACTTCCTGATTGATCAGCAACTGGAAACACAATGGATAGTGAAAATCTGGAGTGACATCAGGCCTTATTTCAAGATAAAACAACATATTTAGCCACTAGCTACTGTGAGGAAACAGCTAATGTTAGCATTCAGCCACTTCCCCGCTAACATTACTTTTTGATAGTGTTACATAATTCAATTTTCAATTCAACTGATAACAGTATTTTGAGCTTCCCACCCTGAGTGTGACATCAGAGGAAAACGGCCACTGTGACAAAATGGCTAGCGAAGTGCTAATTGCAAAAAATCAGGTGGCTAACAGCTGGAGGACAAAAGCTGTTACAGTAAAAGCACATATTCTCCTTCCATGCTTTGCTGTGTCACAATCAAGAAAGCATTTCATTCAGTTCAAACTTAGTAATGCCCCCAGGATGAGTCAGTAACCGTTTTTTAAGAAAGTTTTCAAGCAAAAACAAACTCTGAAATATTAAACATTATTAAATATATCTGAGAATATCTACAAAATGATTTTTGTTGACATTGTAGGTAAAGATACTGGCATATAGGTGATGTATAGTGCAATTATGTGTGATTAAAAACTCTTAAACATCAACTTTGACTTCATGCAGACTTTCAGGACTGTGTGATTTCAACTGCTTCGCAAAAATTTCTCTCTACCTTATGTTGTGTTTTATTCTCTTGTGTTTGTTTAATGAACCATACAGGAAACTTTAATATTCAGTTGCAGTGTCTGACAAATGATCCTAAACCCAAATGTACTTCATCTACTGTAGAACAGGGAAAAGCAGCATATCGTCACCAGCTAATCAGCTCACTGTTTCAGCTCTAAATGTAAATTTTCCAAACGACAAACACACCCTGGTGATTACAACATACTGAGTTGTTTAGGGGTCGATGCATGTATATTAATGTATATTAATGAGGCAGTGACCATAAAGAAGCACACAATGAAAGCAACACAGAATAAATGTCAAAACATTTACTTTGAAAATACTTTTTTTTTAAAGCTTTAACCTCAATAATATTGTCCATGAGTTACAATAACATACACAGCTTTGACTGAATTGGGTTAAAATCACTTTACATGTAAATAAAGTGTATTATAGTTTGATTTTATACGTTTGTGCTACGTTTGTTATCTTGAGACAAGATAAATGAACCTGTTATCATGAGAAAATGGGCGTTGTTATTTCAAACTAATGAGATAAATTAACGCATTATCCCAAGAAACCAAGCACTGCTGTCTCAAGATCACAACACAGCTTAGAATATTTTGTTATCACCTCAAGAAAACAATCTTTGACATCTCGAGACAAGATGAATTTAACCATTATCATGAGAAAACGAGCTTTGTTATCTTGATATATTGAGATAACAATAAACTCATCATTATGAGAAAACAATTGTTATTTCAAGATTAAGACATCTCGACACGACTGGCTTATTTTAAGCTAGTGAGATAAATTAACCCACTTTCACGAGAAAACAAGCTTTGTTATCTGGAGATCACAGCACGTGTTACCTATTTTGTTATCTTGAATTAACCTATAATCATGAGAAACCACAGTCTTTGTTATCTCAAGATAACAGCACTAAAAGAAATGCAGTCATGGCCACTTTAGGCTTCTGTAGTATTTGAGTAAACAGTAAATGTTGTTTAGAACCTCTGAAAGATTATTTTGAGTAATTATCACTAAAGATTTTGTCTCTTTTCTTGTAATTTGAGTTCTTGACAACTTTCTACTTCATGACGTTGACAAATGAGAAGATGTTGAGCATAAATGTCAGGACAGTTTAAAAGTTGCACAAGACAGACTGCTGACTGCTATTAATTCTCTAGTTGCTGAGTTGTTTTTGTATGTATATATGCAAAGAAAATTAATTGCCTACTATTTTGCAATCAGTTAATTTGCTGCTTTTCTCTGTCATTTATGATAAAAAAATCTTTGAGTCTTTGAGGTTTTGGACTGTTGGTTGGACAAAAGAAGGCATCACTTCAGGCTCAAAACAGTGAAGAGCTTTTTTTTATTTGACGTTTTATAGACTGATTGAATTGATTAATCAATCATGACAGTAATCGTTAGTTGCAGCCTGAACTCCACAGTTATGTTAGAAATAAGACATTTTTTTTGCAGGAGTATGACAGACCAGAAATCGTTCCTCCTCTATAATCTACGCTGCCTGCACAGCTAAGAGCTGAGGGATGTGTTGGTCGGAGGCCAGGGGAGGTTCGAGAGATAAGGACAGGGATTCTGTTGCCAGCTGTCTCTCCAATCTCCCAGAGGAGACCAGATTACATAAAAAGCCTTAATCCGGGTTTAAGACCCAAGCCAGCGGTGCAGGTCCTCTCCAGGGGCCGGAGGGGAGGGGATGGGGAAAAAAAAACCTCTAAGATTGACAGCGAGAAGCGAACGGGACAGTATCTGTGCTCAAAGATGAGAGTTTCGTTCAAAGATTTCTTGTTGAAACTTCTTTTGATAAATCACATGTGCAAATGCTTTCTCACTCATGTTTTGCCTCCTTTCTTCCTCCACTGTTGCACAAAGAGAGAAAAAAAATCACCCTCCCTGTGATTAAGACTAGAAACTGTAGATTTGGGTCAACAAAAACTGAATGAGATGAACGAGGTCAGCGTTAAGAGCTGAATAGTCGTCCTCCCCGACTGTATTTTGCTCATACATCCTGTAGCATAATAGAATTAGGTCAAGGCCCCGTGAATCATTTGCCCCAACGGGCTAAAACCTCCCAGCAAATTGCCAGTTTTTTTTTTATTTTAAGGTCTGAATATCTTGCCGCACTTAAAAGCTACCAAACTGCACCCGAAAAGCTCCTGATTTTGAGCAGATTTCAAACCCACTTCTCCCGCAGATGATGTATGTTTTGCACGCGTGGATTTGGTCACTTTCCTCCGCCGTCTCTTTGTTAATCAGGCAGGAAGTTGGAGGGGGGAAAACGAGAAGCACAGCGAGGGGATGGCAGGGAATTTTTCATGACATCTGACGGGGAAAGTGGGTCATGCTCGGTGTTGCAGCGCTGCTAGCCTCCTCCTCTATGGCGGCTATTGAATTAATCACGCTTTACGCTCGGCTGGACAACGCACTGCACAAAATGGCTACCCCCCCACCACCACCACCCCACGCCCCCTCCTCCACCTCCACCCCCTCGCCTCCCATCTCTCCCTGCGTCTGCTCGGCGCTCGCCACAGAAAAGACTTGTGCATTTGCTCTTGAAGAACTTGAATCTACGGTTCCTCTTTTTTATCTCTTTATGTGCTCCTTAACAATGAGGGGATGCTGCTGTTCTGTGGAGCCACTGGGGTGTAAATGATGCAAAAACACTCGCAAATGGATGAAAAAGCAAAGTTAAGGGGCGATTTTTGGCCTGTGAAAGTGCCTTTCTAAGCTGGAGAGGACGATTGGTCATTAATAAACACAAGAAAAGACTATACTAGTGTTTAAAGGCATTAAAAATGTATAATAATGAGGATTACATGCTTCTATTTGCCTTTTTCTTCTCTTGACTCTGACAGAATGAAAACAGAGATTGCTGCAGATGTGGAAACATCTCATTACAGCTCAAACTGGATGCTGCTCTTCCTCTTCCGCCCTGCACTTCAGGCCGAGAGCCGCTGCACAGTTAAGTGACCATCAACTCGCTTTGACCCCTTTGACATGAAGTGTGGAAAAACTGCAGCAAGCTTTCCTCACTCATTTCTTGTGTGAAGTTTTTGATTGTTTCATTTTAAAATTGTCAGAAAATAGCGAAAATGCCCCAAATTACATTTTTAAATGATCACCTTTTTTCAAAACTCCAAAGATATACAGTTTTTTTTGTGACAAATGGTGAAGACACCCACCAAAATTAGCTAGATTAAATTAAATAACAGGCTGGGAAAACAAGTTTTAGTCACAGTTTTTCATTTTTTAAACTTTAACTTGACTTGAAGGGTGGAAAACTGCAGCATGCATCTCAGAATATCAAGAATAAGAGAAAAAGTTTGAGAATTATTTCTCTTATTGCCTTGAGACACCTGTCCTTAGTCATTTGTTGTGGTTTTGATAGATGAGAATGCAGAGTTCAGAGATTGTTTCATTCATAAAGTATCCAAGAGTAGTGAAAAAAGATACAAATCACAATTTCCTGGAGCCCAAAATGATGTCTGTGCATGTTTTTTTTGGTCCAAAATCCAAAGATATTTACTTTATCATGACAAAAGGTGAAGAAAACCATCAAACTTGCATATTTAAGAGGGTTGGAGCACAATGTTTTAGGCACAGTTTTTCATTTTTTAAACTTAAAGTTTCAAAACTATTTCTCTTATACCTTTTAAGACAACTTTCCTTGGTCATTTGTTGTGGTTTTGAGAGTTGAGAATGTAGACATTTTTGATTGTTTTGTTTATAAAATGTCCAAAAAATGGGAAAAAACATTACAGATCACAATTTCCTGAACCCCAAAAATGGCATCTTCACATTTTGTTTTGTCTGAAACCCCAAAATATTCAATTTATTGTGACAAAAGGTGAAGAAAACCATCAAAATGCATATTTAAGAGGGTGGAGACAAAAATGTTCTTATTTATAGACACAGTTTTGTACTGTAAACTGACTGTGCATCAACTTGCTTTGCCTCTTTTGACATGAAGGATGAAAAAAACCTGCAGAAAGCAACTCAGAATATCAAAAATAAGAGAAAAGGTCGAACTATTTCTCTTATAGCTTTGAGAGTCTTTTCCATAGTTATTCATTTTGCTTTTGACAGGTAAGAATGTAGAATTTATTGATTGTTTCATTTACAAAATGTCTGAAAATAGTGAAAAAAAGATACTGATCATGATTTCCTGAAGCCCAGAAATGTCTAAAATCCCAAGATATTCAATTTCTTATGACAAAAGGTGAAGAAAAGCACCAATATTATATATTTAAGAGGGTGAAAAGACAGTTTTATTTTTAGAGACAGATTTTAAACTGTGAATTAATCATATTGTGTTGTAAAGTGACCATACACCAACTTACTTTGATGTGAAGGGTGCAAAAACGCAGCGTGTATCTCAAAATCCTGTAGACTTTATTCACTTCTTATGGTTTTGAGAGGCGATAATATAGAATTTCTGCACAATAGATTCATTTTGAAGCCATATTTATGGATTTTAGGTGCAGGAAAGTAACTAGCACCTCATGTTTATGTACAAAATGAAGATTAATTCATTCAATTTTACATTTACAGACATTTTAGTTATGTTTATTGCTCAAAATGGACGTAAAGTTTTGGTATTTTGGGCTGAAACTGCAAATATGTGATACTTTATGCAGATGATGATCCTTTCTTTCAATCAGAGTATTTTTTAATTGGACTGAATCACAGTAGCACCATCAGATTGAGGTTTTAACCGTGGTATAGACATGAGGCTTCTATATTTATAAACCATATTCTCACACTTAGAACATCATTTCGAGGATTGACCATTTGAATTCCCATTTAAAGGAATAGTTTGTGATTTCTCCAAGACAGTAGCTGCCCTTTGCCCTCAGTTCCTCACTGTTTGTTGGTGTGGATGCTACATCTCAAAGAATGTGAGTTTATGCCTGAGCATCAGATTCCCGCTGGTGTCAGTTTAGATGATATAAATACTTTATAATGGAAATTTGCCTTTGGTTTTATCATAAAACATGTCCCAACAATACAACATGCAGTGCATACGTTAGTGCATCGTCTCTGCACGCACAACCGTAAAAAATACAACTCAAGAAGATAAAAACACAAATCATTTGAGCATAAACGTTCATGAAAATACAACTCACAATTCATGAGTCTAAACTGTACACACCGTATCACATTTATCCACTGCAGTAAAATCAGGAGCAACACCCTGTATCCTCGTCTAACAGATTATGATTATATGATAGGAAGTATTGACTTAAACCACAAAAAACAACCATAAAAAATATACATTTCTGAGAAAAAAAGTCATAATAAAGTCAAATTTCGGTGCATGTTTTAAATTCATGGTTAATAGATTGTGTTGCAGCATGTAACTCGTTTTAAAATCACAGACTCACACTGTCAATAAAGTAGCAGACAAACAGAGAGACAGAGAGAGAAACAGACACATCTGAAACCCTGTAAAGAAAATCATTAAATGGACGACCGGCGGTCTAATCTAGGCCAGAGCTGCTGTCATCTGTTCCATCCTAATCCACATATCTACAGAAATGTCATTATGACGTTTTGATATAAAACCCTGCAGGACTGACTGTACAACAGAGCTGAGAGGCCAGAGAGGTTTCACCCAACGCAAAATTCATCATCTGCAGCGACAATGAACGATACATCTCAAGTGAGAGTCTTTTATGGACAAATGGATGTGTTTTAACGGTGAGAATGTCAAGTCACGTCAATTCAGGTTTGATTTATGTTGCCCAGAATCACAAATCACAGTTTAAAACTCCCCCAAAATCCTCTTTTAACAGAAAAAAATTGAGGAAACTTTGTTTTTTTGTGTTTTTTGTGCCTATTTGTCTCTTTCTGTGCATTTAATGATATTAAATAGAATCATACTAAGTCGAGAAAACTCACTTAATTTGCTTTTTATGGTCAAAATCATCCTTTTGCATTTGGAGAAACGTCTGAACAGGGATTCAGTCTATCTCGCTGAAAGTCAAAGTAAGTTCATCTGCATTATTCACATGCTATTAAAGGAGGTGTCCGAGTCTGAGTTATTTGACCTTTAACTGCCAACTTTAAACAGCCACACTCTCAGTCTTTTAAAAATAGACACAAACTGCAGACCATAAAAACACCGAATTTAAAGAAAAAAGATTTTCTGTGCATGTTTTATATCATTTATAAGAATGTATGTTGAGTTGCAAAGTTTCCAGCTCCTAAAATACCTTCAAGTGACATTTTACTGTCAATGTGAGCGTATTTTCTTCTAGAGTTCAAGTCCAGTTTGGCAAACGGCTGTTTTTCAGTGAGGGGTGGTGACTCAGAAAGTTGAAGAGGGCATGTTTCGGTTAAAAGCAGCACAAAGCAAGGTCAAACTGTGTCCAGCTATTAAATAACCTACTTTTAATTAGGATGAAAAGGTAAAAATAGGTGAATAATCCACACATTTGCCATGTCAGACACTGTTAGGCAGCTATTTAAAGCTTTATCAGTGTTTCTGAGCAAATAAAAGCTCCTTTAAAATCAATTTAAAAAAACAGTTTGGCGGTATTTAAATGTGCTTGCCTCTATTTGATTTAAGCACCATATTTTACCCTCACTGTCCAATTCTTACACATAATAACTATATTTTACCTTGTTATTGTGTCTAAATGGTCATATAAATATTGCAGAATGATTTTTAAACCCTTGCTGTTATTAATTTAATGATAAAATAGTAAGAAAACAGAGCAAGACAGTAAATGTCAGCTGTATGCAGCTAATCAACTCAACCATAAGAAAAGGTTTATTTGTAATGTAGCCAATATGTTCGACCCACGACAGGCTGAGATCTCCCCACGTACGTGTTTGTGCTCCAATTAAAGGAGAACAAAAGGAAAATTAGCGTGCATGTAGGGCAGCGGAGGGGGAGCACAGAGGGTGACCTCGATGATCCATATGTTTTCACCAGATCTGTTCAAAGAACCTCCGTTCCGCATGGAGGGACTTCTCACTTTCAGGACGGCTCGTGAAATTCAGTTTGGAGAGCAAAAACCTCTCAGGCTGGGCTGGAAACGTTTTTAATCCAGACTGAATCACGGTTTAACTTTAAATTTTGTTGCACCAAACTTTGAAACTAGCTTGAAATTAAGAAAGATAGAATTAAAACTCTCTTTTAAAAAACACAGCTTAGTTATTACTAGATTTAAACCTAGATTGAATTTAATTCTGTACATTAAACTTCCATTAACTTTAACCTTAAGCTTGAGGTTTTAGCCTTTGAGATGGATTGAGCAAAATAATCAAGTTCCTCGAAGAAAGCTGACGGACAAACTGAACCCAGTTAAGTTTTATAGTCTCTTCTTTCTTTCAGTCCAGTTGATAACAACAAGTTTTTCTCGAAGGAGGAGAAATTAGAGCTGCTCTGAGCCATGATGAGGAGACTCACTGACTTTTTAGCTAGCTATTTCACAAGTTTAGCTAAGTATTTAGCTAGCTAGAAAAAATTATAAAGCTTAGTTAACTTTTTAGCTAGCTGGCAAACAATTTGATGTTCAGTAAATTTTTAAGCTAGCTGGCAAACATTAAAGGGTTAGATAACTTTATAGCTAGCTAGCAAACAATATAATGATAAGTAACCGAAAACAATATAACGTTTTATTATCTCTTTGGCTAGCTAGCCAACAATGTAACATTTTATTAACTTTTTAGCCAGCTAGCAAAAAATATAACAGTTACACTTTTTAGCTAGATAGTAAACACAAAGTTTAGTTACAACATACATTACATACATTTACATACAATACATTTATGTTTTTTGTTTGTTGTTTACCTAGCAAACAATGCAATATTTTGTTGAAAGTTGGCAGTTTGCTCTCCTTTTTTACACTTAATAGGTCCAGATGGCGCTCAAATTTATTTATTGATTTATTTTAACAGCTCCATATTGATTAAATTCTACTTAATTTTGGTTTACATCACTAAACTTGGATTTACTAAAGCAAGTTTAGTTTCTAATTGTGCTCTGATTAATTTAAAATCAAGGATTTACTCAGTTTAAACCTAGTTTAATCTTGGATTAAATGAGTCTTTGTTGGTGCCACCCAGTCTAAGAGTCAAAGTTTGTGACAGGGAAAGCAACAGGGATGAAGAGGAAGAAAAAAGGAAGATAAATAATTGCAGGCGATGGTCGCTCCTGTCAAAAACAGTCACTGCAGGCAGATCAAGTAGAAGAAATCGAGAGGAGTTGCACTGAGTCCTGAGGATCTCGCCCTCAGTTTACTGGTATATGAGCAGCTCTTGTCTCGTCTGGCGCAGGCTTTTGTTGTATGTGGTGCGGTGTGGTGCGGCGGAGTGGCGAGGAGGAGGAGGGGGGCGTCTACCCCATCGGCCTTCCTATACGCCACTATGACAGTGCTCTCAAGAGCTGTCAGCCCACATCAGCAGCCCAGCATCCTGATAGCTCAGCCTAAATCACAATCAAAACTCCGGCCACCACATCCTCACCACAACCAGTCAAATCAGAGGATGCAACGAGCGGAGAAGACACGGGGACCAACTATCACCAAGTAGCTTTAAAAGTGCCTCACTATGAGTACTATGTGTGGGCTGAAAATAGTCCAGGAGTGCGGCGGGGGTGGGGGTTCCAGTGAGCTTTACGATGCAGGCACACCATGTTGTGCTGTGAATGCGGTGCTAAGAGCTGAGCGTTAAGTCGGCCATTTTAGATTTGCCACAATTTGTAATGTGAGATCACCGCTTGTCACAAAGTCATGGCTTCCATACGTGGAGCTTTTCGCCGCGCAGTCATGCAGAACGGCTCAAAAGCACGTTCCCCCTTTTCCCTTTTTCTTTGGTTTCCCCCCTTTTTTTCGCTAATTGTTCTTGTCATTTCCTTCCAAACTCGTTTCAGTCATCGCACTATTTTAGAATTCTCACCTTCTCCTAGACTTTCACTGCCAAACAATGAGCTTTTTTCACCCCAAAACAAAGGAGTTATTCATCGGCAACTCGCTTAGCTTTTGAGCTAATGACGAATGACATTTTTGCTCTATGACTAGCCGAGAATAAGGCCATCAGCAGCGCTAATATCAGCATGACGATAATTGGAATAACGATCTTGATGTATCAATTCCGCTCATCTTATCAATCCTGCAGTTAAAAAGGTCAGTCCAGCTTCAAGATAAATAGCAGTTCCTCCAGTTATCATTCAGTCTTCAGCAATAAAACCGCTCATGCTTGAATCAAAGACAATGAACACCCAAACAATGATAATCAAGAGACCCCTGAAAGCAAAACCGACTGACCAGAAAATTGACTAATCTCTGGGGAAAAGCAAAATATTTCCACACTGCATGCAGCCACTGTATTCAAACTTCTGAAAATGCTATCGACTTCAAAAAGCAAATTAGATAACGAGTCAATAAGCCGTCCTGTGTCACAGCTCATTATCAGGATAATGATCAGTCTTGACTGTGTGCAAGTTATCAAGTTAATTAATTATTGATGGCATCACCCAACTCTACTTGGACCCGTATTTCATGGAAGTTTTCAACAGTTTGATGCCTTTGGAAGTCAAGAATGTGTTCATTTCTTAAAAAATAAAAAAATAAATTATGCATTTGAGTCATAGCATTAAAAGAAAAAAAAATCTGAAGCACCTTGATTTAAGATTTACCAAAAATAAGAGCCATAAAAAGAGCGTTTACCTTTACGTAGCGCAGGACACCGTAGATGACGACTACTTTCGGCGTTGCAAGATTAAAAATCGCAAAGGGAAAATGATTTTTTTCCCCCCCTTCCCTTCTTTTGCTCTGCCCAAGACAAACCGTGCCGTCCGATTGGTCCGTACCGCGGGGTCACATGAGCGAGCGGAGGAACACGTGACGGTTCTCGAAATTATATGATGAAACGAAGCCGACTGGCATCCTCAGTGGGTGCAGTATTTGTCGTACTCTGTTTGCTGTACCGTTTGGTGTCAAGTGTAAATAGGCCGTATGATGAGGCGTAATCTGGGTGACCATCACCCACCGCTCACCCCGTCAGCCCCCCAGCCTTCCTGAGCAACAAAAGGGGGGCATGCACAATGAGGCACGCGGGCATCGTGGGGGCATGTCTGTAGATGAGGTGGTCTGAATCAGAGTTGTAGCCTCCGGGGCGCTCAGCTATCCCAGGGGAGGGTCGAGCACCCCTGAAACCCACCGAGTCTATTGTCCTTGTCATTCTTGATCACAATCGACACAAAAATAACCCAGATTCTTCCTCAAATTATGCTTTTCTTAGATTGAAACCACTCTTGGGACAGTTGAGGAACTTTTTTTTTTTAGGCTTTATACACCCAAACGCCTCCAAGAAGCAGAGGTCAAACTCTTAGACATGCACCCGCAAAAACACCACCATGACATGCAATCCTCTGCAGCCCCACCGCTTTTTTAATCTGCTTCTGAGTTGTGTGTGTGAGTGTGTGTCTGTCCGTGAGTGTGTATGTGCAGAATTACGGAGCTTTGGAGGCATCCCATCCCAGATTTTCCAATCCAGCACAAATCCAGCCCTCATGTCAGATGGACAGTTGTGTGCGGAGCTTAATCTGACATTATTAGGGTTGGACGGCAGCAGCAGAACGTTTTAAGGGAGCAGACAGGGGAAAGCAAACAGTGCATTGGGGTTGTGCTGTTGGGATTAGGGGCAACGCAGACAACGGAGAATGTGTTTCTCCTTATTGTCAATTCATTTAGCACAGATGCTCTCCACGCAAAATCCAGTCTTAGTCCTGTATCAAAGGCTCCAAACATGCATGTGCTTTTAATTTTTCTACCTTTACAGCACAAAATGGTAACCATGCCTTCACCTACCCACCCGACTGTAAAATGGCCCATGGGATAAACTACAAATAGAGCATTAAATTTGCTCCACATTGAATCATAAAAGGAAGAGTGTGTGGGGTAAAATAGAGCGTCACGTCAGAGGAAATCTGCTTTATATTCCAACGACACTGTTGGATCACCTTCAAAACCTAAAAACCAAGACTGGTGGCAGCACTGGGAAAAATAAACTAGTTTATGTAACATTCTTGTATAATTGAGTAAGGTCTAATCCTTGTTACTGCCAAATGCACTCAGTCCGTTGAGATATGACATAATCTGTCAAAAGTTGTTTGATGGAGCAGTATTAATGGCTTAGAGGGCCATAATAAGCCATCTAAATAAAAAAACGAGGTCATAAATGATTATCTACTAAATAAACCAACAGTATTTGTGAGCTGAAGATCTCTATGGCATAAGGAATTTCTAAACCCGATTAAATCATGGCTCCTTTTCATTCTGCTTTTATCATGGGTAAATCATGGCCCCAAACTAATAAATATTCCAATTCAAAATTTGACCCAGTATTAACTTTTAAAAAATAAATACAATAGCTGCCTTTTTAGAGAGACTGAGCAAAACAATCAAGTTCCTCAAAGAAAGTTAAGGCACAAACTCAGCCCGGTTGAGTTTTATGATGCTAACTAGGCTAACTAACTTTTCAGCTAGCTAACCTTTTCATTATTTAGCTAGCTAGCAAACACTGTAACATTTTGTTAACTTTCAAGCTATGTCACAAACACTGCAACATCTTAACTTTTTATCTAGCTAGCAAATAATGTGACATTTTGTCTTTTGCTATCTAGGAAACAATGCAATGTTTTAAGTTTATAGCTAGCCAGCAACCAATAAGACCTTTACTTTAACCACCTAGCAAACAATTAAATATTTTTTATACTTTAGCTAGCTTGCAAGCAATATAAGATTTGTTTGTGCATTGTTTGTACTTTTTTTTAGTTAGCTAGCAAAATAAAACTTTTTAAAATCTTTATCTAGCTAGCAAGCAGTGAAACATTTTTATTTTTTAGCTAGCTAGTAAACTATGTAACATTTTGTCAACTTTTTAGCTAGCTAGCTAGCAAACAATATAACATTTGATTTTTCAGCTATCTAGCAAACAGTGCAATGTTTTAATGTTTTAGTTTGCCAACAAACAATAAACAAATGTATGTTTTATCTATTTTAATTTGAGTAAGCAAGCATCTCCATATCGATGAAGATGATATCGATGATTGATTTCACCTTACATCAATAAACTTAGATTTGCTAAACTGTCAACAACATTAGCTCATTTTAAACTTCGCTTTGCTAAACTGATTAGAATTGATTTTCTGTTGGCGCAACCCAGTCTACATCAGGCTAAAACCTTTAAAAATACATTTTGTATTGAAACAATTGAAATATTGAAAAGGAAAAATAAATCTTGTTTAACAGAATGGTCGAGTATTCTCTCTCAGGCATTTTTAACAAAGCACTTCTTTAGGTCAAAGGTCAATCTGCTTACCGGTTAAGATGTGGGGAAGCTCCTTATCAGGAGAAAGGAGGTGTAGCCTGGGAGTTTAGGACCAAGGTGGCAGAGTATGGGCACACTAAAGGACCAGGGCAGCTCCCAGGGACCTATAAAGTTGACTAACCCCCCGCCCATGGCCTCCAGCAAGGTGATGAACCCAGGCTGATCCACCATACACAGACCCCCCCCCCCCACCCCACCCGCCCCTACCAGAGCTCATAGCCATCCATGAGTCCAATCAGGGTGTCCGGGTCCTAATGGAGGCAGAAGGGCGTGAAGGAGAGAGTGAGAGAGATCACAGTGATAGTCAATCCGACTGATTGTTGATGGACACAGGAGAGTGGTGACAAAAAGGGGCTGAGTTGACCCCATTCATGTCCATGTCATGTAGTGTGAAAAAGTGTCTGAAAGTTTCTGGAATTTCAATACATTTTTAGAAGTGTATTACGTGGAGTTAAAGTCTGTAATCTGGGGACATCTTTTGGGAAATCAAGTAATATCAGAATATTTGACCAATGGGTCATTTTACAGTAATATGTTGTTTCATAAGCACCTTTCACACAGGCAGTCTGCCTCTGAAATCTTCAGGAACATTTCCTGGATGGGGTCATATGTGAATGGGAGCAGGGATTGAAATCTCACTCTCAAGTCCATCACTTCACTCAAGAGACACTGAGGACAATCTCCCAGCTTTCATTGTTAAACTGGGTGGAAACATTTAGAAAGTTTTTTTTTTTTTAAAACTCCATCACTAAACCAGTCTTTAGGTCATTAGAGCACCTCTTTATATTGTTACTCCTTACATTTTCAGAACATGCTCATTACTTTATGTTAATAGAAAACGAAAACGACATAAAAGACGTAACAAGACAAAAATTACATAACAAGACGTAACAAGATGACACAGGCAGAGAGGGTGACTCAACTGGAAAAGATGAGGTTCAGTTAGCTTTGCTACTTAGATACTTTTTACTTTTATACTTAAGTATTTGCATCTGTACTTCTAGTTGAGTACAGAATGGGTGTACTTTTGCCACCTCCAGCATTGCTGTGGTATGTGTGAAAAGGCACAAGGAAGAAATGCTCTTGAGGTTATGCCAGTAATTTACTTGGGACCTTGGATGAAAGAGGCTATACATTTGTATTTAACTGAAATGGAAAAGCAGAAAAGTAAGATTTCAACTAGAAAATAATGGAAAAGGTCAGAGAAATGTCTTACCTTTCAACTGGGAATTCATTGTCAACTGATCGGATTCTTTATGTGTGAGAGTGACTGGTCATATTGGCTTTGAGTCCTCTGCAATCGATGTTGATTTTCCATGAGTAACCAGCAGCGTGTAACCACAGAACTGGACCATAGCCAGCCAACATAGTGGGTATCAGTCCAAAAACAATTCATACAAATAGCTGTGGCTGGATTCCAGATGCTTTTCATTCTGCGTAAGGCGTTGACATATCAGTGGTACCCTGATTACTATTTTGTCATCATCTCTGATAGGTTTTGAAAATATGGATCCTCACATATACCTATAGTCAAGCATGGTTTGGTCCTGTTTATGAGGAAATGCAAAAGATTCAATATGCGACCTTAGCATCTGGTGCACCACAAGGCACTGTACTGGGCCTCTTGCTTTTCTGTACATGCCTTGGTGCTTAACTTTATTTCTGTGCTAACGATACGCAGTGTTATATTTCTGATTAACTAAGTGATCACTGCTACTCCCTTATCCAACATTACTTATGGGTGTTGCTAAGTTCATATTGGCTTTGAGCTATTTCTACCAGACGTTGCAATCAATGTTGATTTTCCATGAGTAACCAGCAGCATGTAACGACTGGCTGTCAGAGAACTGGACTATAGCCAGCCAACATAGTGGCTATCAGTCCAAAAACAATTCATCTGAATATCTTTGGCTGGGTTTCAGATCCTTTTCATTATGCTTTTAGTCATTGATGTATCTGCAGTATCCTGATTATTATTTCATCATCATCTCTAATAGATTTTGAAAATATGAATCCTCACATATAACTATAGTTAAGTATGATTTGGTCCTGTTCATGTGAAATATGTCAAAAGATTCAAAATGTGACCTCAGCATTTATAATGTAAACTGGGTGTAGTCCCGATGTGTACATATGTGGTGTCATTTCTATATTGATCATTTGATGAATATTTTTTTAAAATTTGTAATCCAAACTGTTTTACCCAAACATATGTATTATGTTGCTTCTTTGTGCTAGCTGTAATCTTTGAGACATCTGTCTTATCCCATATAGCACGTCTGATAATCCAGGTTAAGTCAAGTCAGTGTATTTATAGAGCACACTGAAAAATGAGAAACATCGACCAAAGTGCTTTACAGAGAGATTGAATTAAGGGATTATTTGATTGATGAATACAATCAAACAAAAACACAGGGGCAATCAAATATAAACACAGGAATGATCCAATGAAAACAGAGATAAGAGCATGTAAATAAATTGATAAAAGCATATAATATATTGATAAAGTCATCACACAAACAGCGTTCCACAAGCAAAAAATAAAATACAAACAATAAAAACCAGCCAGTGGTCAGACATGTCTTCATGTTGGCAATTAAGAGGTTAAAGAAAAGTGATAGGGCTTTAGACCTGTTTTAAAGGTGTCAGTCGAGGAAGATCTGATTGTTAGTGGCAAACTGTTCCTCAAGTTAGGGCCAGCAACTGAAAATACACATTTGGTGGACAGAGCAAAACATCATGATCACCTCCTGGTGGCTGGCTGCAGTATAGGTCATAAGCACCGCCCCCTCCATGTGAGCAGATGTGAACTAGGCAAAACTAAAACATCAAAATACACGTCAAGTTTATTCGTCCCATAGATGGTTTCTGTCGGCAGTAGTCGAGGCAAGAGTTTTTTGCACGGCTAAAGATTGGGTCAGCTCAGTTTTATTTTGGTTGGAGGAACCTTTTTGCCTTCCAGAATTGTACCTCCTCAGTGTGATTAAGAAGGTCTCAAGGTTCTATATTTTTTCCTCATTAGATTTAGGTTGCAGTTTTTCTTTCCCCTATTGAAGATGTGAGTGTTGTCTGGTGTTAGTTTGAATGTATTGTTTCAGTAATGCAGCTGTTGTAAAGCCTTTTGCAGCTGTAACTAAGATTAAGGGTGGTTTAAATACACTTTACATGGAGCACAGAAAGTGATAATTCGTACTTTGGGGCTGTCCTCTTTGGAAATCTAATACAAACAAATCACTGAAGTATTTTACCCACTCTGCTGTTTCACAACTGAAATGTCTGTGTAAAAAATTAGCAGTAACATTAACCATTTGACGTGGGCAGTCTGAATGAAAAATATGTACCCTGGCATACTTTTTTTTTTTTCATTTTATTCCTTACTAGTTCCATCTTTTACCCTGTAAAGATTTTAGGAGCTTCAATATATTTTTCTTGCAGTTTCCCAGAAGAAAGACAGTTGATTTTGTTCATTTTCTTTTCTGTTCTGTTCTGTTTTATCTGAGATTCAAACCTGCAGTGCTTTATACACAACGCTCGCCTCTGTATTTCTGTATTCGACAGATAAGTGATGCAATAAATGATTAGACAGAACAGGCAGAGAAATAAAACAGGTTACAGATAAGATAGGACAGCTACAAGTTTGTCGTCTGTTGGAAATGTCAGAAAGTTACATCTTCAGTGAATTTGTTCCTGCAGCCTGGCTGCTTAAATCTGTAACATTCTCATATTTATTTGGAAAGCTGTTGTTCTACGGTGGTTCTCTATTTATTTACCCATTGCCCCCCCCCCTTGAAGGAAGACTGAGCAGATTGAAGCTGTGTAGAAACCATGAAGGTTCAAAGGAGAATGTCCTAATAAGCTTAAAGGTCCAGTGTGTACGATTTACAGGGAGAATATGGCAAAAATGGAATACTGTATAATCTTTTTATTCATGTATAATGGTCAGATTGTTTAGTCTAAAATAGTGTTTTCAGGGCTGCAACTAATGATTATCTTATCTATTATTTTCTCAATTTATTGATTAAATGCTTGGTCACAATCTTGTAACTTTGGGAGGACAGAAACATTATAATCATTTAAACGGCACACACTCCGTGAAGTTATTGTCCCTATATTTCTGGTCTTTGAAAAACCCATGAACTCATATTTTTTGGTCCCATAATTCTCTGCATGAAAGAGGATTCAGATATCCTTACTGTTATGGAGTATGAGGGTTATAAGCACACAGAAAGGAAGCTGCACTTAAACATAAATAAATGTAATCTCACATGAAAAGTAGAAGCCCTTTTGAACCCTTTTCTGTCTGATAAAGTCGAACCATGTTCTTTTATGTTGCTAGTTTATCCCCGATAGCCATAACCGAAGCACTCTTGTGTTGTGGGAACAATAAACCTCCCGTAAGTGTTCGGCATGCTCTAAAAGCCTTCGCCCAGAACTCTAAAGCCGCCCCACACAAAGCGACTCCATGTTCCTAATGGAAAATATCGCCTGACCCTGTCCGCTGATGTGGTCAATGCAGCCAGTAATGGGTGCACAACGCCTCCTGGCAAAAACCGATGATGAATGGACTTCTGTTTGGTGAGGAACTTTGACTGTGTCTGATTCCTCTGGGCTCAAACACTGTGTTCTTGCTTTGTTAGTGTGCAAAAAAATAAAAACAAGATACTGTACCATGCAGATGCACGATGCAAGGCACAAGAACATTTACTTGTGAAGTTTTTCCAAGGCCACCAAAGAAAACAGCACACACACAACGGGGAACATATTACACATTGATGAGCAGACGGCACTGAGTCATGGAGGGACGCTGCACTTCCAAAAAATAATCCTACAAGCTGTCTTCTGAAGGGGGATAAATGAAATATTAACCTTGATTTTTCTTCAGAGATTTTGAAAAAGAACAGAAAATAAGTCTAAAAAAAAGTTGGAGGAAAACATTTTGAAAGTTGAGAGATGAGTTTCACCTTTTGCACCTCTGGAAATCATTTTCTTGAGTGTCAGGCTGCAGATTACTGTCTCTCTTTTGATCTCTGGGCGTCCTGCAGGGATTTGGTCAACCACTGATTCAGTTTAGCTGTCATGAAATACAACTTCACTTCCAAAAAGGCTTGAATGTTGTGTAAAATGTAAATAAAATAATAATAGAAAATTATTTGTAAATCATAAATTTCATTCTGTTTTTATTTACATTTTACACAAGGTCCCGAGTTTATGAGAATTAGGGTTGCAAGAAAAAACAAAGACAAACCAAAATACACAGTGGAGAAGATGCAGGTATATAAAACATCCTTTTTGCCAAAGATTTAATATTAAGAGCAAAGAGCACCTCAACATTTTGAAGGGAAGTCTTCAAATTTATGCTTCAGATATGATCCCACACAACATAAGATAATCCTCATGTTTTATTTTCAACATATGACGGCTCACTAAATCCTCATTTCCTTTTCGACAATCCTAATCTTTTCTCATCATCTAAATGTCCTGCCTTTACAGATAAAATATCCAACATCAGGCTCCAAACACAACCAAAAACAAACCCTCTCCTGTTGTAGTGGCTCAGCCTGCTTTGTTAAAAACTGAGTTGTGCGTAGGCTCGCTACTGGTACCATCGATCTCACCTTTCTAAAGAGGATCTGTGACCGAGTTCATACAGGTGCATGAAAGACATGAAATGAACTCAAGTAAAGTAAAAGCTTAACAAATTTGAGCATCTCGATGCTAAAGAGACAGATATTTTTCTCAGAACTTGCTGCACCAAACCAAAGCTGTGTTGGTGTCTGTATCTGGAGAGACGCTGCCTGAATTTTCTTATTTTCCTCTTTTTTTTCTGGGCTTTGTCCTGTTTGTCAGTGCTGTGTAGCCTTCAGCCAGTATAGTGTGCAGGTGCAGGAGGAACAGACTGAGGATCACTTTGTCTGTATTCAGTGTTGTTCAGAGCTGTGTGCGTGTTTATTTGTGCTTTAGATCATAATCGCTAAATAACCTGATTCACTGCTTTGTTTGCTCGGTCCTCTAATTCGCAGTCTCTGTCCTTCGCCTTCTGTCTCGTTCATCGCTCCCCGAAGTATCCGACTCATCCCGCATTTTCACGTAAGCCATAGCAGCTAGCAACAGCTAGCAGGAAACACGCCGTTACTGTGAATAAATTATGGATTTCTCCATGTTTGAACATTAGTGGAAACATTTGGGATAACAACTTAATAAAACATATAACATACCACATGTTTAGCTTTTTGAGACATTGTGAATAGCTTTAAAATAAGGTCTATATAAAAAAATCAATGTCAGTTTAAGCGTGCAATATATTTAGAATATTTTCACCACTTTACTCTGCTGTCAGACAGCCTTTCCTGATGTTGTGCAAGCCAAGTTGTGCAAGCAAGTTTACATACTTAAGTGTAAAAACAAGAAAGTTTACATATTTAAATGTCAAAAAACACTTGAAAATGACATATTTTGCCAAAAAAAGTAATTTTTTTTTCATTTCTGTGTTTAAAAAAAAAAGCATAACATTTACATATTTTTATGTAAAAAAGCATAAAGTGCACTGTATGTTTTGTGTAAAGAAAAAGACCCTTTAAGTTTACACATTACTACATAAAAAATCATAAAGTTTACCCATTTTTATGTAAAACAGGCTTAAGGTTATAGTATAGCTTAAGTATTTCTGAGTAAAACCAATGTGAAGTTTGCATATTTCTGTGTCAATAAGGCATACATTCAACATATTTCTATTAAAAAAAAACAAAGTTTATGTACATCTGTGTTAAAAAAAAAAGTGTAAAGTTTATATAGTTATGTGTAAAAAGCTGTCCGTAAGCCAACCAAACTCCATAGGCAAAATGAGCAATTTTACCTCACAGAACACAGGAGTTTCTGGTCGACCACTTCAGTTATTTGTTTGTGTTGTTGTGTGACTTAAGTGAACCTGAACTCTCCTTCTAAAACACTGAATACATAAAATAATTCAAACAAACTAACAGATGAGACAGCGATTGATCAGCAACTCCTGTGTCCTGTAAGAGAAAATTACTGATTTTGCCTATGGAGTTTGGTTGGTTGGCTCGGAGAGAGTGATATTTTACATTCTAAATATAATATAGTCTGATATTGATTTGTTTTAATTCTAAATTACATTTGGCAGCTGACTCTGTCCAAAGCAGTGCATTTCTTAGCTTCCTGTCCCGACACTGCTGCTGCTTCTCCAAAGTGTGTCGACTGTGATATACTGTAGTTAATCCACCTCAAATAATCCGAACTATCCCTTAAAATTTAGACGATTTAGTTGATTTCTTGTCAACAAATCAAGCTGAATCTTTCTCGAACAGCTTCAATAACACAGTAGATTTTGCTGCTTACATTTTCAGTGTGTTTAGTCCGTGCTCAGACACACACAGAGGTGTTTACTGCTTCTCAGGGTGTCCTCTTCAATCCGAGGATTATACCTTGGTGGTAATACAGGACAGAACATTGGTATTGAGTCATAACAAATACTGTACGAGGGAAATCTATTTTCATCAACACAATGCATCGACACGTGGGCTCCCCTGGAACAATCCCGATAGGATTTAGACTCATGCCATGCGATGAGATCTGACATGTTAAGATGCCGGGCACATACAGCTGTGAAATCAGATGAGGATGATGAGCAGGGCAACCATGTGCTGAACTATAGTGATACGAGCCAGGGGATTATGGGTACGGTAACTGCAGGGCAGCCAGTGCAAGAATACACATCTGGGATGGAGATGATTTACAACATAGAGGTCTGACGATGGATAAATCGATGAACAGATGGATGCATGGGCTCATAAGTGGAGAGGACGACTGGTGCATTGCAGAGGCAGAGCAAACCATTTTCTTAGCCCGTCCAAAGAGCCGCGGTGATAGAAATTGGACCTGACCATGCCAGAGGCTGGAGACGAGACACACTCGCACACACATGGAGGAACATCACTGAACCTCAGAAGGACAGTTTTTGACGCTAGCAAAGTTAGAGGGCCCGTAACACAAACACTCGAGACGACCTCAGGGGCCGCGAGTAGAAGTAGAGTCGACTGAAACAGCCAGACTGCATTTATTAAATATTTCAAAAGCTGCAGATGTATTGTACATTCACACAGCGGACGTACAGTTTGCCTGACATGAATAATTAAATGATAAAAAATGATTCTGGTTGCACTTTTATGGGGAACTCGAAAAGGAAAAATGTCCAGAAAAGTTATTCATTATTTGATGAACATTCAGCCAATTTTAGTCCAAATAATACATCCATACAATTGTGGAGGTTACAGGGCTGAAATTGATGATATTTTTTTTTAGATTACTCTTCAAAGGAATAGTTTGGATTGTTTGATGAAGGGTTATATCAGGTACTTATCCACAGTAGGTGTATTACCTACAGTAGATTGCGGTTGACATCAAGAAAACGCCATCATACAGGCCAAATATTTCTTTCCTTCAAACCAACCAAACTCCATATTATGTCATATTATGTCACAGATGGTGGTCTGCCTCTGCCTTGAACTGTGAAGTTCACACAATACAACACAGAAGTCACACAGTAACACAGACTTACAGATCGAAGCAGCAGTTTAAGCCCACCGAGTCTGTCGGGTCGCCATGTTGGTGAGGCCAAGATCAGCTCGTGAACAAATACAATGTGCACTGAGTGATGCGGACTTCATTATAAAGTCAACAGTAACTTACATAATTCTGACCTGATTTTAATTCATCTTTTTAAATAGACGTTAAGATCAAGTGTAAATTATTCTGAAAACAAGTTTTTGTGAGTTTCTCCAAAAAATGGATATTTCTGCTTCGTAATATTGTTGTAATTGTGATTTTCAAAACAAATAAAATGTTCTAAATAAATAACAAATTGTTCAAATTAAACAGCAAATAAGAAAATGTTCTGAATAAATTAAAAAAGCTCAAAATAAATAACAAAATGTCCAAAATAAATAAACTGTTCGAAATAAATAAAAAATGTTCTAAATAAATAACAAAATTTTCTAAACAGATAACAAATAAAATGTTCCAAATAAATAATAAAACATTTAAATGCAGAAATTTGAACTCCTGTTCTGTTTTTTGTGTCCTTATGAAGTTTATACAGGACTCGGTTACAGTACAATCACACTGTACAAATAAACTTTATTAAAATCTCCACTGAGTGAACTCCTCTAGTTTGTGATGATTTGTCCTGTTTTAATTGCACAAGTGTAACAAAAAAAAGGAAACAAGCAAAAAGACTGAGTGTGAGAATTACTCCCACAACCTAAAACAAGGATGTCTTGAAAACTGAAGGAAATAATCGATGACAGTCTGATAAAAATAAAAAATAAAGTCCATCTAAGATAATAAGAAGCTGGAGTGGTCTCAGATTTTGCACCACTTCATGGCTCCCCTGCCGGGGCTTTTCATAAAGCAGTCTCTTCTTTTTTTTTTTTTTTTTTTTTGGCTGCAGTTCTTTTTTTCCAGATTAAGTGCTGATACATCTCGTCTCTGTCCTTGTTGCTAAGCAATCAGAGCTGCACTGTTGCTAAGGACCACCTGCCAATCACACGGTCTGAGGGTGACTGTTGGTACTTTTGATTTTATGTAGATGGAAGTTTTAAAAGGCCCCCGACTGTGTTTAATGATCACACAGAACACATATATACAGTGATTTCTCTCTCTTTCATCCACACACACACACACACACACACGCACAGATACACACACACACACTGCCTCCTAGCTGAAGCTGCCAGTGTGGCAGAACCAGTTGCTTTGACAAAGGACACAAGTTCCCCTGGGTGTCAGGAGGACTGAAGCCTTGATGCCCTGAATATAGTGGAAGTGTGGCTGTTTGCATGAGACTGTGTGAGTGTTTTAGCGTCTCTATAGTGTTTGCAAAGGGCCTGCGTGCTTATTCTACACTTGCGAGGACTGAATGTGCTCACAAACACAAAGAAGCTGTGGGTTCAACTGTGAATTTAGGGTGGAGAGCGCCGGGTTAAGGTGAGGTTAAATGTGTTCACCGAAGCTCATACGTTCAGCTTCAGATGGGATTTTAGTGACATGCTGAGGCAGATTTGAGGATCAAAATCTATATGACCGAAACAGAAAGAGAAAATCCTGGATTTGGGAATTAAACACAGATTGGAACAGATTGGAGAATATTCTGACATAAGGGTGTGTGGAGTTTTAAATAAATAACATGTACAGTGCAGTTTATAGTGCAGCATGGAGATCCAGAGTCACCTCAGTGAAGAACTTCAGCTTAATGAAGCTGACAGTTCGGTGGAGTTGTGATAATACACTGCCAAAAAGTGGCATTTGTTTTGTCGTGTTCTTGTATTATCAGGCTGATGATGGCGTAGGAAGTTTGGTCCCAGTAGATGTAAGACTAGAACTCTGTGATCGACATGGGGGTTTGAGGAAAAACGGCATTTTAAAGAAGCTACATCTGAAATTCCTCAAGTGTGATGTATGATATATGGAGAGCTGAGAAGATATCCCTTCTGCATTACCATTAAAAAGAGAGGGGTTGCTGAAAGGAAAGGAAATAAAACTCAGCTAGATATTTTAAAGTTGTTTATTTAATTTGCATGTGACTGGAATATATGCATCACCATGGTTCACATTTGTCCAGTGAATATTAGACGGATGTAGCTTTTCTTATCTTTGGCTGCATCAGACGTGTGATGATATCAATTGACTGAAGCTTGCAGTAGAGCAGAGGTTCCTGCAGATGTGGAACGATGAACTCTACTTTATACTTGAAACAGGACTTTAAGTTTGAAAAGTATCTACTCTGTCAGGAGGGATTCACATGTGTGAAACTGACTAGAGCTGCACAATTAATTTAAATGACCCAAATCATAATTGGCCGTTTTCCCTACACAGAGCTTGAATGGCTCGACTCAGTTTGACTCATTACGTCAGCCCTGGCGTTTGCATTTCCTGCTTGTAGGTGTGTCTTTTACCTGAAGACGAGCTCAGGGAGGCGTGGGTCGAGTGGCTGTAAAGCGGTCAAAATATTCACAATTAGATATTTTTTATCAAAATAATTCAGCCCTAACGCTGACTTATTAATTATCAGGGTTCAAGTCGAACATCTCTTTCTACCTTATCAGTCTAAATAAAGAACCAGAGCCACTGTGTGTTGGTGGACTGCCCTCTCCTCTCGCCGACCCAGCTGTCTGAACAGCAAATAGTGAAGTGATGAAAAAGAACAAATTTATGCAGGAAAGCTAACGAAAACATCTCGAAAATGTCAGGCGACGCAAAAGGAACCAGACGAGATGAAGCCGAGAGAGAAGCGAGACAGACGTTTGTGTGAATGAGGCAGAAACACTCGGAGCTCGTGTGTGTATGAAATCATAATGTGCTGCTCCATGCATTAATAAAGAGCTGAGCATTGACACAAACGCCTCTGCAGACATGAAGTTCTGGACTCAGATTTTTTATCTTATTAACGTCTCTAAAGAAGCAAACCTTCTCTTTAATTTTCTCTTTCGTTCGCTCAGATTATGTAAAAGCCTGTGCAGGATGAACGTGGATTTGCTGCTCACTAAAACGGACATTCCTCATGGCTGCAGCACCATATGTGGAGCTGTTCACTTAGCCCATGCATGGCTGCCTTTCATCATTAGCAGAAAATTTAAAAAAATCTAATTAGGCCTCGTAATTTCAAGCATCCCCCCCCCCGAGTGGAGATCCAGAGGCTTTCGTGGCTGCACGAATGTGTGAAAATGCAAGAAAAATGTGACATAATTCAGTAAATATGAGACAAATCCAGAAAGTCATGTCAGGACATTAAATCATTGCAGATTAAAGCCCAGCAGGGAGCGTTTGTGATTTGTAATTCTCGCCATCGTCGTCGTTATTATGTTTTAATTTGCATTCACGTCTCTGAGGGACTCTGTAAGGTAGCATAAAGCACTCAGCTGTGACAAACTGGAATGAACCCTGCAGCTCAGTGCTTCTTTAACAGCCACATTATTCACACTCATTTGTTTTTTAAAAGTGCCGCTTCACAACCGCTCAGAAACAAAGTTTCTTAAACAAACGTTCGGGAATATTTTAGGAGTTTTACTTTGGATGTTGAGGCTTTTTAGACGGTCCGTCAGTTGTAAACACGCCGTTATTTCACACGAATCATTTTGACGCCACAAATCTGCCATTTTGGCCGTCGCCATCTTGGTTTTTTGAGCTAGAAGTGACCGTATTTGGGCAAGAGGGTGGAGCTGAGGGGGATACGCTTTAAAATGCCGCATTCTGATTGGTTAGACTGAGAACGTGAGGACACATCGTGGTAGCACCTTCGCAACCCAATGCACTCTTCAGAATAAAGATGCTAAATAGAACCATAAAGGGTTCTACGGCTTCATCCACGTAGGAGAACCCTTTTTTTCCTGGGAGAACCTTTTATAAAGGTTTCACTTGGAACTCTTTAAAGCAGTTCTGCTTTAAAGGGTGATGAGAGGTTCTACAGAGAATCCTTCTGGGGGTTCTGTGCGGGATCCTTCCATCTTCTAAGGGTACTAAAAAGAAACCACCCAGGGGGTTTGACTGACAACCCTCTTACATTCTAAGGGGTTTATCTAGAACCCACTGAGGGGTTCTACCGAGAACTTTTATATATTCCATGGGGTGGGTGCTATTGAAAACTTTTTTATATTGCAAGGGTGTTATCTAGAACACACTTATGTGGGTTCTACCAAGACCCTTGATGTATTCCAAATGTTTCATATAGAACGCATTCAGAGGGTTCTGCTGAAAACTTTTTTATATTCGAGTGGTTTTATTTAGAACCCACCCAGGAGGTTCTCTTGAAAACCTTCTTATTTTCCAAGAGTCTCATCGAGAACACACTCGGGGTTCGACTGAGAACCTTTTTATATTCCAGTGGTTTTATCTGGATCCCACCCTGGGGGTTCTTCAGAGAACTTTTTTATATTCCAAGGGTTTTATCCAGAACCTACCCATGGGTTCTAGCAAGAACCTTTTTATATTATGCTACAAAAAAACCTTGACAGAAGAGTTCTTCAGAGATCTCATCAGTCTTTGAAGAGCATGAAAAAAGAACAATATAAACAGAGAAAATATAAAAATAGAACAACATATAGAATAGAAACAGTGGACAGCTGAACTGACACCAGTGTACATCAGAAATATTAAATACAAAACATGTTACATAACTTTTACCACAACTGTCGAGTTAATTTCATTTAAATTTAACCAAATATCACAAAACACAGTTTGCCTGAAGGAACCGTGTCTCAGTCTCGTCTCTGTTAGCTGCTAGCTGTAGAGTCTCAGTCCTGTTCTTAGTTCCTGTGTGTTTCATTCTAGGATTTTTTTTAATGAATTCATGATGTAGAGGCTGTAATGTCTTTATGTTTTCCCTCTTGTTGAATACATGTTGTGAGGTGAGGGGGTGGAAGCTGTTTTAAGAAGCTGCTGATGCACTGAGTCACATTGAGATAAAATGTAGTGGTGTGCACATAACAAATCATCTGCATGTAGTAAAGGAAAATACAAAAATGCATAAATATAGACATCAGTTTCAGCCTTTAAAGCCCATATTGGTCAGGAAATTGAGCAGTTAAAATGAACAGTAAACCTTTTTTTGTGATGAGTTCATGTCAGTGTTTCCTCGTTTGGGTGTTAAATATTTTGACTGCAGCTCCTCTGAAGCAGCGCGGTCCCTGGATGTGGACGGCTCGTGTTTTACAGCTTTAATAAGGTCAAAGAAAAGCACAGACAAATCATACTGTACGTCTCCTCAGTGATGAGCTTTGGCCTCGTTTCCCTGGGCCTGGACTGGATATGTGTGTGTGTGTGTGTGTGTGTGTGTGTGTGCAGCTCTGCTGGAGGAAGAAGTGATCTGAAGTTGGTTGACTCATAATCTTGGCATCGCCACAGGGACAGATGATGATGTGCAGGCTGCTGGCGCCCCCTGGTGGACAGAGTCAGTACACAGACGTAAACGAGAGTCCAGCTGACCATGAATGTCACATGTATGGATCACAAATTACTGAGAGATGAGACAAATCTTACAAAACACTTTATTTTATTAGGACTAACACTCTAATTCCAATTTTGTGGTGATTTATTTTCTGTAAGTATTTACATGGAGTCAAAGAGGAAAAGTTAATTTATTATTTTATAATAGCTGAGGAACATACGGATTAATGTAAATAATCAAATAACCTGTCTTTTTTTTAAAACTCACTAATTGAAATGGGCAATAAAGCTGGAAAAGCATGTATCTGTATAATATAATAAACTTTATTTATGCAGCTCTTTTCAAAATAAAGTTAGAAAGTACTTAACCAGGATAAAAACAATCTAGGACTGTAATGAGGCAATAAAATCATACAATTAAGAATATATTTCAAAAAAATATATAACCAACAATAATAAATAGTTTTGTAATAGTGTTGTTTAATAGAAAAGTTTTGGAAATGAAATGAAAATGTGTAATGCACTAAAAAAATAATTAGAAATTAGATGATAATCAAAGACTGGTGTTTATAGTGCCACTTCCTCTGGGACCCACTTGATGGCGCTCTGAGGTCCACCAGTGGGCTGCAGCTCAGTGGTTTACATGTCGACATGATTATGTTAACAACATAATACTTTAATCCACATTTTATTATTTTTGGACAAACACCTACATGATTTAGTAATAATAATGATAATAACTTTATTTATTTAGCACAATTCATGCATAAAATGCGACACAAAATACTGAACAGAAAAGCAGAAAATAAAGCCATTTAAAATAATAAAATAACCATTTTTTAAAAAAAGTAAATAAAATAAAGCAAGGTAAGACAAGATAAAAAATGCTGAAACGCTGAAACGCTGCTGGTGGGGCTTGCAGCCATGCAGAGGGCAGATCAGAACCGTGGCGCAGACGTGCCACGCCTGGTGGAATTGCTGGGTAAGCCATCAACTTTGTCAGATGCAGTATTTTAATAGTTATAAAAAGGAGAGGAAGAAGAGTAAAAATCAAAAACCCCACTCACTTAAAAACTTCACCCTCACTTTTGTCCTGATCTCAAACGATCAGTTTCAGCCATTAAAATCAATAAAAGAATGCAGATCAATTCATCAAAAAAAGGATGAAGCGCGGCATAAATCAACCAAATCTTCAAAAAATGATCAAATCCTTCATGAAAGAACGCAAAATCTTTTCAAAACTGAGTCTGGGTTTTGAGTTGGACTCAAAATAAACTAAATATCAAAGGCCAAATGTCAGCCTGAAGTTAATCAAAGAAGTTCCCATCATAATTCATTCTGCATTGTGTCTTATTCAAAGCAGAGGCACAACCTTAATCCTTTCACTCTGCATCTTGACTTCAGGGCTTTTTTTTTCTCTCTTTCTGCTTTGTCAGAGCATCACACAGCAGAAACACATTAGCATACTGGAATAAACAAGAAGAGAAGAGAGAAACTTGATTTTTGCCAACAAGTCCTCCTGGGAGCAGAGACAGAGACAGAAAGCTCATCAAGCCGAGCAGTAAAGTGGAACTGTAATGACAAAAGCAGCTACAGCTGTAATAAACTGATTCTTCATGGCGGGAGTGACAGCTTCGACATGAGCGCAGTGTGAAACATCAGAGAGGTTAATGGACATCACACTGAGATTCATACAGCCATGTTCCAGTGATAACATGTTCACAGTGGAGAAAACAGCCCCAGATAACTCCTCTTTAAAGTAAATATGGGTAACCTGTTACTTAAGTTCAAATTTAAGATACTTCTGCTTTACTCGAGTATGTCCATTTTATGCGTTTTAGCTTTAGTTACTTTTTACTTCTCAGATTGCAATTTTATATAGCCGATATCTTGTCCAATCAAGGGTAATCTGCTGTTACATAAGCTAAATATAACAGATTCCAAAGCTACCAAACTCCTTTGGTAAAAACTGTAATTTTACCTCACAGAACCTTGGAGTTGCTGATCTACCACTGCCTCAATCTTTTAGTTTGTTTGTGTTATTGTGTGAGTTTGGTTAATCTGAAGTAACTTTTTAAAGCACAAAAGTCACACGGTAACACAAACCAGCTAATAAAACAAGGCCAGGGTAGACCAGCCACTCCAATGTTCTGTGAGGTAAAATTAGTGTTTTTGCCAATGGAGTTTGGTTGGTTTGGAGAGAGCGAAATTTGGCTTATATAACGGTGGTTTCTCGTCAGAAAAGGCTCTCTGATGGCAAAGTAAAGTGGTGAAAATATCATAAATATAGCGTACACTTATTTTAAGTGGCGAGAATACATTTTGCTGCTGACTCTGTCCACAGCAGTACATTGTTTAGCTTCCTACACCAGTAATCCTGCTGCTTCTCCAAACTGGGGGCATATCAACCGCCATCTACTGTAGGTAACACACTGACTATAGTAAGTACCTCATACAAGCACACTTCAAATAATAATAGCTTTCATTTTTATAGCACCTTTCATACATAACATGCAACTCAAAGTGCTTTACAGTGTGGCATTAAAAACAACAACATAGGTAAAAAACACAAGAGAAAAATACATAAAATCAGTTAATTACAGTCTTTTTAAAAATCTGTTATGCAGTTTTCTGGCCGGTCTAAAGTAACTTTAAAGTCATGCTGCTCTCTGAACCGTGGTTCTCTCCAGGCGATGACTGAGTTCTTGCAGGGGGATCCCGAGGCGTTCCCACACCAGATGGGATATTTAGACCCTCCAGCATGCTCTTGATCTTCCTGCTTTTGTCGTCTCCCTGTTGGTCAAAATAATTGCCACAGGGAGGCGTCCTGAACAGATGTCTGAACCAGCTGAACTGTCCCCCATCAACAAAAGACAATACTGACTTTATATCTGCAGTCATTTTAATTTATTTCAAATATCTGTGACCTTAGACTTTCAAACAGCTGTAAAGCCTCTGGACTGCCTTTGTTTGATTATTTCTAACAGTTATTGTTGTGCAGGTCAATCCTCTGTCCTTTTCCGTCCAGCAAATTGTCTAAAACCCACATTAAATATACTTTTGTTTTATGTTCTGAGTCAGTAAACATGAGCACAAGCTGTGTCTCAGTTCTGTTCAACTGTACAGACGGTACAGACTAATTCCAAGCATTACGTCTGTTGAAAAACAAACTGTAAAAGTGACAAAATGACACTCATTAAGCTCGGTATGAAAACTAAACGGTTGATTTTTGAGTGTGCTGTTGATGCTGCTCACAGCTGCAGACAATTAAAACAAATGACGGGAGTTCGTAAAGACAGCTGCAGGAAGATGATGGAAAACAAAAATAAATATTCACTCTGCAGAAAAAAAGTTTTCTACTTTTTTTTTGCATGTTTAATTGACAATAACTGTACAGTAACAATCAGAATATGTGACATACTGCAGAATAGTATCAGTACAACTGTTAGTTGTGCTTTGGTGACCCCAGGTGGACCCCAGTAATAGTATTGGTTTGTCCCAAGTTCCTGCTGCGTACTGACTGTACGCTCACCTGCCACTTCATTAGTTGCACCTGTTCAACTGCTCGTTAGCACAAATATCTAATCAGCCAATCATATGGCAGCAACTCAGTGCATTTAGGCATGTAGACATGGTCAGGACGACTTGCTGAGGCAATTGAGCATCATTTAAACACCACAGCCTACCTGATTATTGTTGCTGACCATGTCCATCCCTTTATGATCACAGAGTGCCCATCTTCTGATGGCTACTTCCAGCAGGATAACACACCATGTCACAAAGCTCAAATCATCTCAAACTGGTTTCTTGAACATGAGTTCACTGAACTCCAACGGCCTCCACAGTCACCGGATCTCAGTCCAATAGAGAACCTTTGGGATGTGGTGGAACAATGCTTCAATCATGTCAGTAGGGACCAAAATCTCTGAGGAGTGTTTCCAGCACCTTGTTGAATCTATGACATGAAGAATTACAGCAGTTCTGAAGGCAAAACAAGGTCCAACACAGTACTAGCAAGGTGTACCAGGCTTTATAGTATAGTGTTTCTGCAGTTAGTATACAACAAATAAACATACAGAACTATTTATATACAAACAAGGAAATGATACAACTGTGAATGACCAATAAAATATGGTATTTCTTCTTTGATGGGAGCAGAATATCTGTTTCATAGTTTGAGCATATTTCTTTAGTTTAATTTTATTTAAGTTTATTAGGATCCTCATTAGAGCTCCTGCACTGCAGCAGCTGTTCTTCCTGGGGTCCCCAGAAAGTTCTACATTGTGACAATGCATCACTAATTTACATGAAAGCACATAACATTACAAAATAAAAAGGACGAAGACCAGGACAACATGACAAGCTCGATGAGACATATTACACTTATTTTGGGGTTCGTTTTTTTTCTCATATTGGACGTTTTTGCAGCTCCTTCATTCACCCTCTGTCTGAACCCGTCCCCACTCCCAAAAACCCCAGTCTACTCTGATTGGCCAACTTCCTGCTCAGGGGAACTGGCACCGCCCACTGTGATTCACTTGGTATTCAGAGGGCAGGACAGTCACCTATCTAGAGGTTGTGTTAAGCTCTTTGTAACATCATAAGGGGAGGTAAATCTGTTTGTTATTTGGAACACACATGAAAAAATGTGGTTTGCGTAATATGTGACCTTTGATACCTTTCTTTAACATTTACTGATTGCAAAAGCTGCAACTAACGATTATTTTCATCGTCGATTAATTGGTTTGATCATTGAAACTGTCACTCCAGTATGTTATTCATTTAACAACTCTTATGAATTATTCAAGCCAGCTACAAGTGAAAGGAGCAATATGCAGCAATTGTGTGTGCAAAAATGAGTTCAGCAGTCCAAATAGCAAGTTGGAGACATAGACTGTATCTAATATACAAGCCATTATTGAGGCTCCGCCCCCTCCTCCCCAGACTTGAGGAGGCTCTGCAGGCTGCAGGAGCTCTGCAGGAGCCCTGCAAGAGCACAGGATGCACACATCAAAAATTAATAATAACAAGTGAGGGCGAGTCCTCCACTGTAAGTTGATCAGCTGTTTCTAACTCTCCGTTGTCCGTCAGTGTAAAGTTCAGCCTGTTATCCTGAAAACAGAAGCCCACTGCTCTGAAAATACACAACCTGAATGATGAGTTAAGTTGCTGCCTGTCTCACTGCTGCCAAACTCCATTAACATTTTGCTCAATCTAACAGTTACAAACATCTACTCCTTTAGAGGATTATTAATGATTTATTACGACTCATAAACAGACACTTACTCATTCAGCAAACATTCAGAATTAATTTGAACTCCAATTAATGTGAAGCAGGCAAACTAAAACAGTTATTCCAGCCCAGAATAGAAATGTCAAAGGAAGTGTCTGTGTCTGTGAACACAATCCAGGCAGGAACATCATTTCTAGGAAATGGGTTTGAGTAATTAGGGGACTGTAAAAGGAAGGGTAACCCTGCGGATTTTAAATGCAGCTGCTAATTATATTAAACAAAGAAACAGCAGAATGTTTTAGATGAAAATGTAATATCATAAATAATAAATATAAGAACCGTATAGATAAACAGAAATAAAGTGTGACTATTTTGAGCACACTTAAAACTTCATTAGAATTCATCTGGAATTGGGACACAGCTTTTATTTTGAAACAATTCTGCATATTTAAAATGTTTCCAGACTTTTGAAGGACTTTATTACCCCCAAACAATATGATAAACTGCACCCTCATTAAAGCTTAAATCTCTCCGAGTTTGTGAACGTCTGGGGGGGATTCATCCATCACTGCAGACGTCTCTCTGGTTGCAGTGTTTAACGCCTAAATTTTTAACACGAGACGCTGTATTTGGAGACAACACTTCCTAACAAAGTGCACACAGACATCTGACTTTAGAGATCTCTCATTTTGCTGCAGTGTCACTCAATAACAGCCTTCAACATGAAGATCTTGCTTTCTAGTTCAGCCCTTTGAAGGCTGGTGAGACATTTGATGCCATTTTATCCCAGAAAGTCAAGAGCACAGAGCTTTTGATCCTGAATCAATATGTAATGTCAGAAATGTCAAACTGTGTGACTTTGCAGTGAAAAAACTTGCGTGGTGCTAAAAAACATGGGTAAAATAAATCAGAGGCTCAATCGCGAGCTCCAACCAAAGATTAATGATGTGTGAAAACGGTTGCTGCTGCTGCTGCTGCTGCTTCTGCTGCCCCACAGGTTTTCAACAAGGACTTTTATTAAACAGGTCTTTTATTTTGACACCATATCTGGGACAAATGCCAGTTTACACCGTAGAAAAAGGCTTCGCAGAAGGTTGGGAGCTGAGTCAATTTTACAAGCAAGGTCAATATGCTCCATCTATCCCCTATTTTATAGACGCACGACTGCCACAACTGAATTATCAAGTTAATATTATGAGAAGAAACATAACGAGCAGAAAATAATTTGTTTTGAATCTATAACTCTGTCTTTTAATGTTGCCGCGGGGACTATTTTACTTGTTTTATTGCTGCTTCTCCTCCAATTACAGTTTTAGGCTTTATAACACTTCTCTGACACTCTTAAAATAATGCGACAGGGATTTATGTTATTAGTATAGTGCACCAGTAGAGAGTTTACAAGTGCTTTCTTGTACTAAATATTATCTTTCATATCTCCTGTAGGCAACCTGGGGCTCAGGAACCCCTCAAGAGGTCACAAGATATTGATATTGTGTAGCATGACTTTGACTTTATTGTGTATGATGGGATTATTTTAATCCAATACTGTGTACATGTGTGTCTTTGTAATTCGATCACATAATCAGCAGCCACCTGAGAGTGTTAAACATGCAGGTAATTCGTCCTCTCCCTCCCTCCTTCATCCTCTGCAGTGACAGGATTTGTCTCTGCTGAGAGAGGCACCACACATAGTGTTTTTTGCTAATGTTTGGAAGCAAAGAATTAAACATTTTGTTATATTTTTAGCTAAACTGTGTAATGTTTTCGTTTGCTATAATTAGCGAGCAAACAATATATCATTTTGTTGACTTGTCTCTGTTATGTGATGTGACTTTATCTTTTATGTGCTGGATAACAGGAACCTGCTGTAAAGCAGTTTTAACTGAGTCAGGCCCGTTTAATCACAACTGATTTTATTATGTTACTTTTAATTTTTTCTGTGCAGTAGTAAATAAATGAAATGAAAACATTTTAACTAATATTATCAAGCAAACAGTGCAGTGTTTTGTCAACCTTTTCACTAACGTTTGTGAGCAAACTGTGTAATCTTTTTGTTAACTTTTTATCTAACATTAGGTAGCAAATGATACAGTGTTTTGTCAACTTTTCCACTAATGTTAGTTAGCAAACAATGTAACATTTTGTCGACTTTTTAGCTTATGATAGATAGCAAACAATGCAATCTTTTTGTTAACTTTTTAACTAACATTAGCTAGCAAACTATTTAACGTGTAACGTAACGTGTAACATTTCTGTTAACTTGTTCAGCTAATATTAACTAGCACAGTGTAAAGTTTTGTTAACTTTTTTGTTAACATTCCCGAACAAACAATTTAACATTTGGTCAGTGTTTTAGCTAATGTTAGGTAGCAAACAGTGTAGCCTTTTTGTTAACTTTTTAGCTAACATTAGCCAGCAAACAATGTAATCTTTTCGTCACGTTTCTGGCTATCATTAGCTAGCACACAGTGTAAGGTTTTGTTAACTTTTTAGCTAACATTAGCTAGCACACAGTGTAATCTTATTGTTAACTTTTCAGCTAATGTTAGCCAACAATGTAATCTTTTTGTTAACTTTTATACTAGCTAGCAAACAATACAATGTTTTGTTAAGGAATACAGAGCAACCTAATGTTAATGGTTTCTCCTGTTCTTTTATGAAGCTACAAGGTCCCTAAAGCCCTCAGATTTATTGTTTATTTATTTTAATTTTGGCTGCATTTAATTTAGGTTTAAATCAATAAACTAGTAATTATTAAACTGAGATTGATTTTTAATTGTGCAAGAAAACTTTGCTAACTTTTTATTTGATTCATTTTAACGTGGTTTGATTAGAAGTAAATTAAATGAATCTTAAATAAAATCATAAAATAATCAGACTGTCCAATGCGGTCTCTTATGTAATTGAATACAGTGGAGGTGTGTTTTAGAAATCTGATCACATAATCAACAGTTGCCACCTGAGGGAGTGTTTAACATGCAGGTAATTCAGAGGGATGAGATGTGCTCCCCATCCTCTCCCTCCCTGCTTCATCTCTCCTCTCCTCCTCTTCCTCCTCCTCCTCCTCTGTGTAGTGACAGGATTTGTAACGTCAGTCTCGCTGCTGCCTGCCTGCCTCCTGTGTGTGTTTCTGTGTTTGTGGTTCGTTGGCTGGAGGAGTTACCACGAAGCTCCTGCAGACATTTTCTGATCCTCCGGGCTCCCCATCAAATCTGTCAGATTAGAGCAGCGGGACCTCCTCTGCGCTCCTGCGCCTCCTCCTCTGAGACATCGTGCGCTTAAATATCACCACATCGTCTTCTTCTGCATATTCTCATTTATTTAAATCTTCCAACCACGCCGATTTCTCCTCTTTCTTCTTCGCTGAGATGACAGCCGACCTGCCGGAGCGCTGAAACTCCTCCGACCTTCCACCTGCGGCGCAGAGAAGCCGAATTTATGCGCCTCCAGAGGGCGATTTGACGCAAAATTGAGCCCCGTGGACGCCAGCAGAGGAGAAGGGAACAACCTGTTAGCTTCTCCCCGGCTGCTGCGGCTCTGAGGGGACCGACAAGTGTCCTTTCACATGCGCTGAATCCGCAGCTGCATACCTACTGACCTACTTTGTGCAAGTTGTGGATAAAAGCGACGCAGCGGCAGCAGGATCTGGCTGGAGAAGAGGATGGACATGGTGTGGAAACAGTGCTGACCCTGCTGGGGGGGAACTTCCAGTGACACAGAGGGGAGTTGAAGGAGGAGAAGAAGGAGCGGGAGCTGCGTGCTGAAGAGCCAAAGGTGTGCGCCTGTGTGCGCGGAGACAAGAGGAGGTTATGACCGCGTCTCCTCACCTGGACCCCGGGCTGCTGCTGCTGCTGCTGCTGGCCTGCTGCTGGCAAACACCGCGGCTGGTCGGAGCGAGTGAGTCTCTTTGTTTACTGTGTCCTCTCTCCACCCCAGGCTGTTTGCGTGGCTTATTTTCTGTGTCAATGTCATAATGTTGCATCAAAGTGGAGTCCAGGATGACTTTCCAGCTGCAAACAGCTGCTGATAATTCAGATAATGGTGAGATTATGCGTTTCTAATGTGCTTTCTTGGCGTCAAACACCAAAATATTTCTTTAAATAAGGTTAAATAATCATAATCAGATAATTATTGCTAAAAAATGAACTTGCTGTCTTTGTGTTTCTCATGTTAATGTCATAATATTGGATCAAAATGACATTCAGGATTCCTTTCCAGCTGCAAACAGCTGCTAGGAATCCAAATAATGATGAGATTATGTGTTTTAAAGCCAAATTATTGGCATCAGACGCCAAAATATTTATGCAGCATGAGCACACATGCAAAACTACATCGGACAAATACAATATTTATCTCATCAAAATTGCTAATGAAAATGTAACTTGTGTGTCTCTGATGTTAATGTCATAATGTTGCCTCAAAATGATATTCAGGATTCCTTTCCAGCTGCAAACAGCTGCTAGTAATCCAGATCAGATATCAAAAATATTTCCTAAAACCAGATTAAAGAATCAAATATGGGCACAAATGCAAAACTACACCAGAAGAGCACAATATTATATAATCTAGCTCGTTGTGTTTGTGTCTCTCATGTTAATATCATAATGTTGCATCAAAGTCCACAATTACTTTCCAGTTGCAAAAAGCGGCTAATAATCCATAATAATGATGAGATGAGGACAAGATTATGCCAGCTATGTTGATAATTAATTAGTAAAGGCATTTTGAGCCACTAATGAAAAAGAATATCTGATTTCTGCCTCTCAAATGTGATTATTTTCTGGTTTCTTTGCTCCTTTGTGTCACTAAACTCAGTATCTTTGGATTGTGGACAAAACAAGACATTTGAGGACGTCACCTCGTCATTTTCCACCTGAACTTCCATAAGTTCTACCCGAATTTTTCCTGTAAAGCAGCACTTCTGCCATATGACCATGTCACCTGTTGCCTCTTTTTCATGCTTACACCTGATTGGTGAGTTTACAGTTGACCCTTTACTAAGCCCCACCCTCCTAAATTGCTGTTGCTAAGCCTGCCAAACTTTCCATCCCCACACAGCATTTATGCAATTTACAGCGACAACGGTGGCAGATTTAACATTTAAATGGGAGTAATTGTTGAAACACAAGGTCTTTGAATCCTTAGAGACGTGAACAAAAGCAGCTTCTAATTTCTAGCTGACGGTGGTGGATTCTGTCGGCTAAAATAATGACTCACAAGCAGATTTTATAAGTGTAGCTGGCTGATGTAAGCTAATGCTAACTCCTTGAGTCAGCCAAAAAGTCTGTCACCAGCTGACATTGTAATGTTTCCACCTGACACATTTTGAAACAAGAACCCTGTGAAAATGTAAATGTAAAGTTAGCTAACAGCTGCGCACATGATATAACGTTAATGCTAAAAGACTGAGGCTAAAGCTCAGCATACATTAGTTGGATGGTGAAATTTCGTGATGATAGATGACAGAAATACACTCATTAACGTGGGAAAAGGAAGTGCAGGGACTTAATTAGTGCAGACTTGGAGACAGGTCACCCAGCCAAAGCAGCTGGACGGCGATCATGAGACAGCGAGCCAGAGAGAGACTTTGATTCAGCATCAGCCCACATCCTCCTCCTCAGACCCCCACAGAACACATGCAGATGCAGTGGGATGTAACAGGTTTGTCTGGAGGTAAAGTTACCGCAGCTAGTAAGCTAATGTTAGTTAGCATTTGCAGCTTGTCAGAGCAGAGCAGATGAAGACAGACTTTAATCCATTCACAACACGTGTGCTCTCGTGTTTTTGAGATGACAAAAAAGACGTCATTATCCAGACTCTCTGAGCCTGCTGCACACCTTCAACATGTAGAGACATGGAAAGCTTGACAGCTCTGGTTACGGTTGCTACACTATGATTGGACAGCTGCTGTTTGGAGGTGGGGCTTAGCGAAGGGTCAATTAAGCTCCTGAGTGTCTCTACACCTGACGCTGTGTTTGATTAATTGGATACAGGTGTGGTAGTGCTGTGAAAGAGCAAACAACTGACATCATGTTCAAGAGAAATGTCAAGAAATATTTGTAGTGTGTAGCAAAAAGTGTGAGTCCGAGAATGAGCAAATCTGGGCTAACTGTCTTATTTTAATTTAGTGTGTCAGGAATCCTTAAAAGTCTAAATGCAAAAAGTCTAAATACAAAACTACTTTGGAAACATAATATTTATCACAAAGTAGTCAGACAATTATCATTCAGTTATCATCTACTTGCAATAAGACCATTGTGAAGGGAGGAGATGCAGGTCAGGTGATCATTCAGGTGCTTCTGAGGTGACAACATCATGTCACTTATCTTGGTTATACCCAGCTTATTCTTATTTCAGCAAACAAATAGACAAAATACTTAAAAAAAACTATGTATTTTAGACAAAAAAGGTCTTCATGCATGGTCATTTTTTCTTGCTTTTCACCCTCTTCTGCATATAAAGCATAGACATGGTCAAAAAAGGACAAAATGGTGCTTGTTTTTCATGCTCCCTGCACAACCATCTCTTTATGTGTCTTTTTCTCTGCATTGATTTATTTAAAATACATTAACCTGCTGGTGGTCCAGTCAGTTCAAACTCACGCTGTGCAGCCGAACATCGCTTAAACCCACACAACTTCATTTTAAATTCTGGTGGGGATCCTGAAGGTTCTCAACATACCAAATACGCCAGGCTGAATTTTGGAGAAATCAATATAAAATGATAAAAAACACACCCTTAGGTCTTGGGTTTTAATATTTCACTCAATGTAACCATCATAGAGTTTCAATGAAGAGTTAGAATAAGGTGAGATACGGTCAGACCAGTGTGGAATAAGATGCCTTTAACAAACTAGGAGCTGCTAAAGGGGGAACAAAAGGAATGTACGCTATATTTAGAATATTTCCACTGCTTTACCTTGCGGTCAAACAGCCTTTTCTGATGGGAAATCGCTGTAATAGAAGCCAAATATAGCTTTCCTTAAAAGCAACCAAACTCCAGAGGAGAAATCAGTAATTTCACCTCGCAGAACACAGGAGTTGCTGGTCTACCTCTGCTGCAATCTGTGAGTTTGTTTGTGTTGTTGTGTGACTTCAGTGTGATTCATATTTACCAAAGTCACACAATAACATAAACAAACTCACAAATCGAGGCAGCAGTAGACCAGGAATTCCTGTTTTCTGCAGGGTAAAAACACCAATTTTGCATATGGAGTTTGGTTGGTGTGGAAAAAGTGATATTTAGCTTATGTAAGGGTTATTTCCAGTTAGAAAAGGCTGTCTGGTGGTAAAATACAGTGGTAAAAATATTCTAAATATAGTGTACACTTAAACTGACATAGGTAATACACTGATTATGGATAAGTGCCTCACACAAACTCATGTCAAATAATTCAAAGGGGCTAAAAAGCTTAAAAATGGTGAGAAACACATGACAGCCACGCAGCATTCACGTGTTGCTTCATCTGTTTGATTTGGGGTGAGTGGACGTTTGGTCTCCTGTGTTTACGCCTTATATTTCAGCTCGACAAACAGCTGTTGTAAAACTGTCAAAAGCTTAATTGAATGTCTATCAGGGGATTGGGATTTCAAAGCAATCTCTCTCTCCCGCTCTCTGGCCAGTTCAATCCGCCGTAGCAGGAACGCACCGCAGACACTTAAATCAGCCAAACCCCCCCCGGTCAGATTCCCGCCGTCTCTGTCTGTATACAGAATCACAGCAACCTTTTGGCGAACGAAGCTAAATCAACGTGCTTCTCCTTGGCTGATTACCAAGAGGCGGCTAATCTGCGTTTACGAGGCTTGGTATTGATAGAGAGTGAAGGTTGCTTTAATATTTCCTCACGTGGCCTTTACCTTCTCATGACAGAAACATCTCATCTCAATCATGTAGCATCTTGTCGCTCTTTGCCTTAAATTTTGTTAAAATTTCGTTTTTATCATTCAGTATGAACATTAGGAATAATCACAAGAAAATGTTAACAATCAGTGTATTTTATTGTTTTGTTAGGCAGTTATTAGGACTGTGCAACGATTATTTTGACTGAAATTGCAGTATGTAATCAGATTAGTGGAATTGATCAGTTTTGTCTTTCTAACACATTTTTTCCTTATTCAAAAAATTGTGATTTGGTTCTGGTTCTTCAATTTGGACAATGCACTTGGCCATATTGTGATTTTATTGCAATTGCGATTAATGGTGCAGCCGGAGCAGTTATGTTGCAGTTCATCTTAAAGGGCAACCTGTCCAACATGGACCATATTTCCCCATGTTTTTGTGTCTGAAGTGACTAATGGGGACAGCAAATTTTGAAACTGGTCCAGTATCAGGGACCAAGCAGCGAGACAATGAGGAGAACAGGAGTTTGTTGGACACAATACAGTGTAAACCAAAACTTAATAATGAGGCCTAGAAAAGAGGTCAACACAATAGAACTATGCTCAAAATAACAGCAACAAAACACAGTGTAACCTGAACAAACTGACCTGACAAAATGAAACATGAGGGAACACAAGAGGGGAAAAACTAACTAAACCCGGATCCCCCTCTGACATGGCAGCAGATGGTATAAGTCTGATGAGTTGGCCATGGGATTTAACAGCTCCCTGCCCTTGAACACACCTTTTGCTTCTCCCACCAGCACGGTAACTCAAGCAAAGAAAGACAAAAATGATTAATATGACAGAAAATTGCTCATTCTGACCCAACAACGTGAAAATGCGTGTCCTTCATTCAAACAATAAGGCTAAAAGTAATTAACAAGATTATAAATCATCATAAAACACTTAATTCAGCCTCGACAAACAAAATAAAACTCAAGAAAAACATCTTTGTTCATCTTTGCGCTGCTCCAACAATACAAACCCTTAATTCGCCGAGTGTGAAAATATAATGTTTCTCCCTGCTGCTTCTCCTCCTTCTCAATATTTTCACACCTCATGTGGTGAATAGTGTTAATTTCTCCCAAACCAGCAGAGTTAGTGATTGTTGGAACAGTGGAAAGATGAACCAACGCTGAGTATGATTTCAGATTGTTATTAAGACAAATTGTTTTGCATCTGGCAGCTTTTTATAAGCTTTTTCTGAAAAATAAAAAGGTTTCCAGTTAAGTGAAGCAGCATCTTGACTTTTGCTTACCGTTATATGTAAGGATGGATGGTGTCTGGTGCACGCAAGACTTTTGGTTATTTCAGTGATTCAAAGACAGTTACGAAGGCAAAGGGTCAATCTCCTCCACATGTATAACCACCTGTTGCTGTCTGTTGGCTGTATGATTCAGTGCTTTGGGAAAAGTTAAGTAAGTTGACCTTGTATTTAGAATATTTCAAAAATATATGAAGACCTTTTTTCCCTGTTAAAGTGAGTTTTTCTTTATCTAAATACAGCGTCTGAGGATGGAGGCTGTCGTACACTATACAGACTGTAAAACCCCCCGAGGCAAACTGTGATAAGCCATATTTGGCTATATAAATAAATTTGACTTGACTTGACAAGACACATTTTCGTCAGACCCGGTTGGACTCGGGGTTGTGTTTTTCTGTGTTGCATCTCGCTGCGCCCAGATGAAAACCTTTGGAATGAAACTAAAAGCTGCTCATTCTCAGACCAAAAGAATCTACACGGGGTGTTTTTTTTTTTTTGGAAAGGAGCTCAAAGAAGGAAGCTGAACATTTGCAGCACGTAGGGGGTTATAAAAATGCACCAACTGTGGCCACAGGAGGTCTTTATTAAAGAGGAGCAGGGCAAAGTGCTTCTTTATTCATGCAGGGAAGGCTCTCCTGCTCTGCTTCACATCACCGCCCTGTTCGTTGTTGATTGTCTTTATTTATTCTCTTTGCTCGCTGTGATTCTCCCAGGCAACCTGACGATTTGAATGATCCCTGTGTCTCCTTCTTTCTTCGGTTCTACTTACCTGGGTTCTTTCAGGTTTTTTTTTTGCAGCATCACTTCCGGGTTGCTGCTCAGAAATTCTGCAGAACTCACTTTGATGGCTTCTTGCAGGACGTGACTTAACTTGACCAGCTGAGGGCAAATTAAAATTCTCAGCTAATTGCTGACATTTGGGTCCAGTTCAAAACTGTTGTTGTATAATGAGGTCATTAATCAGGAAATGATTAGCAACTTTCAGTTGACTCACAGAAAGTTACACAAGAATGAAAACCTTATCATGTCATGTCTTACCTCTATGCTTTCACAAAACACATTTATAGAACATTTATTGTTAGAAAATCAATCATGGGCATGAAAAGAAACAAAAACCATAAAGAGACATAGAATGAACATAAAAAGATCAGCCACAAAGAGACACAAATCCTTGACAAAATGATGCACCATGACCATAAAGAGAATCAAAATGATAACAAAGTGAGACAAAATGACCACAAAGAGATGCACTACACAAAGAGACAGAAGGACAGTAGACGTAAAACAAATACAAAGACATGCAAAATGACCACAGAAATATGTAAAATGACCAGACAGGACAACCACAGATACACATAATGACTACAAAGATAAATAAAATGACAACAAAGAGACACAAAATAAATACAAAGAGACATAAAATGACTACAAAGAGGAAAAAACAACCACAAAGACATACAGAACAACAACAAAGAAAGACAAAATGATGTAAATGACCACAAAGTGACACAAGGAGAACAAAAAAGACTGCACAGAGACATCACAACAACAGTAGAAACAAATACAAAGACACAAAACAACTACAGAGAGATGCAAAACAACTTAAAGGTGATGCAAAATAACCACAAAATGTGTAAAATGACTACAAAGATACAACAGTGCTTTTGTGTCCAACCAGTGGGTCTTATTCTTGTGTTGGAGGAGAGGCAGAACTTGTATCTGTGCCCAGGTGCTCATTGTCTTCCAATCCCTCTATCATCATACTGTATCTTAATCAGCATGCACAGGTTGTTACTGTAACTCCAGCATACACTATTACACACACTCACACACACACACACACACACACACACACACACACACACACACACACATACACACACACACACACACACACAGACATCCATCCATCACAGAGAGTGGTGGGGAGCCATTAGCCAGATTAGGCTGTCTGAGTCTATCAGCAAACTGTTACTCTGCCGTGATTTACAGTCGACTGTCCGGGCCGGGTCGTACGTCACACACTACTCTACTCCAGGAAAAACAATGTAAACAACGGCTGTCACGAGGCTCGTTGTTGTGTTTGTCGCTGCTGGGGACGCAGTCATTGTTGGGTTGCGAGGGGCTGCGGAGAAGCACGAGGTTGGACTTGAATAGAAATGCGCGTTTTAGGGGGGAAGCTTTTGTCCATCTTGTAGTCCAATAAATGAATAAAGCATTGTGGGGAAAGATCAGAACACTGCATTTGTATGTGTGTACATGTGTTTGAACTTCTGAGGACGAAATAAGGACAAAAAGACAAGAGAAGTCCTCAGTAAACACATCCTGGCTGTTCCTCTTCTTCTTAGAATTAATTTCACTTTTGTGCTAAAAGCAGGATTAGGATTAGTGTTTCCAATTATGCCACGGAAACGAGATTAGTTCATTTGTTCCTCTCATTTGGGGGTCCTTTTTTTCTGTAGTCTTTGAAATCCTGAAACAGGAGAAAATAAGAAAAAGGCACTATGGCGTCACAACAAGAATTACACCGACAAAGTTCTTTAAAGATGATTTAGTCTTTGATCCACCACTAGAATATCTCAACAACAATTTGATGTATTGCCTTGAAGTTTTGTCCAAACATTCCTCAGAGGATTGATCCCGCTCCTCTGACTTTTCATCTAGACCTGAGCCACCATCTGTTAGATTGATTTGGCACAAAATTTGGCACAGAAATTTATGATTCCCAATGACTTTGGCGATCCTCAGACTTTTCGTCTGCGGTGCCAAGTTTGATATTTGTGGTTTTGAGTGAAATATCTGGACAAATATTGGGTGCATGGCCATGATATGTGGTTGAAATAGAATTGTACTGACTTTGGTGATTGTAACTTTTTTTTTTTTTGTCGTTTTGTCGTTTTGTCACCCTTGTTCAGCAGATCACTTCAGGCTCATAAAGTACAGTTTAGCGTCTGTGGTGCTGTGAGGAACCCTTTGTCATCCCAGCTCATCAACTACCAGTGCTGCTTAGCCATGCCCCTTCAGCAGATGTATGAGATGCCTTTTGAACACATGGTTAAGGTTGTGAAATGGTTACAGTTTGGCTACATTCAGGCACAAATACTACTTTGGTAGAGACGTGCAAAATGAATGTATGTATTTAGAATATTTTTACAGCTTTACTCTGCTGTCAAACAGCCTTTTCTAACTGGAAACCACCTTTATATAAGCCAAATAAAACTCTGTGTAAACCAACCAAACTCCATTGGCAAAACCACTAATTTTACATCACATAACACAGGAGTTGTTGGTCTACCACTACCTCAATCTGTTAGTTTCTTCGTGTTACAGTGTTTTAAAAGGTTAGTCCGGTTTCACCAAAGTCACACAATAACAGAAACAAACTAACTGATTGAGGCAGCAGTAGACCAGCATCTCCTGTGTTCTGCGACGTAAAATTACTGATGTTTTCAAGGGAGTCTGGTTGAGCAGAAGAGAGCAACATTTGGTTTATATAACACTGGTTTCCTGTTGGGAAAGTAGTTAAAATATTCTAAATACAGAGTACACTTAAACTGATTCATGTTTTTTTTTAGATGGGCCTTTTTTAAGTGGTTAAAGTATGTTTTGCTGCCCCTGCGCTCCTCTCTCTTACTCCAAACTGGGGGCGTTTTGACTGGCGTCTACTGTAGCAACTATTGATAAGTGACCTCATACAACCCCACGTCATATAATCAATTTAAGAGTGTTGAGGGATGTATTTAAATTCATGGAATATTACATTTTGTCTGCGCTGGTAGGATATATTATATATCACAAAGGAGAAACTTTAGAATTTCTTCATATAGAGTAATTATAGACTGGTAAAGTGGCTAAAAGCATCTTGAGATGTTAAAAAAATTATGAATGAGCATAAATAATTAATTTGGACAAACCAGCCTGAAACATGAAGGACAAACAAGGACATGTAAGGATGGTGTGTGTGTGTGCTCTTACATCCACCTGAACTGCTATATTTCATCATTTAATCAATATCCACATTCTCCTCCTCCTCCTACTCCCTGTTTTCCCTCCACCTTCTCTCTATCTCTTGCTCTTTTTTTTTTACCACTCCGTCCAACATTGATCTTCCCTCCTCGCTCTCCGTCCATCCATCTCACTTTGCCCTTCGTCTGTCTTTCCTCTCAAAACCTCAAAGACTGAAAAAATTCACTCGCCACCTCTCGATATCTGGCCAAGATAATTGCTCCCTCTTCATCTTTGGCTCCCTCGCTCTGTCATATTCCTGTCGTCTTTCACCCTCCCCTCTGTCGTCCTCTCGTCTCCACTGCTTTTTTCCCCTCTCATCTCTGTCTCTTTCCTTCTGTCTTCCTGACTCCATCTAAGCCTCCCCTCTCATCTCCTCTCCTGGTGTGTATAATGTAATTGCAGAAGTCTATTCAGCATGTGCGCGCTCCGTCGCAGCGCTGGCAGATGAAAGCGGTCGGGATTTAGCAGCCGTAACGTGGTGGGAGTTCGAGGGGATCTTGGCTGTCATTGGCAGAGACAAGGGAACATGGTTTTGAATGTGTTTTCCTCTGTGGAGTCTGTGTGTGTGTGTGTGTAGGTGGAGGATGGGATTTTTCTGCACAATTTTATTATCTGTACAACTGTTTGTTTTTTTGAATGTCCTCTATTCTTCTCTCTCTGTGGAGAAAAAGCCCACCTTAAATTCCTCCTAGAAATCCTCCTGTGGTGTATGGTACGTTGCCAAAAGTATGTGGACATGCCTATGTGAATATCACAGTTCGTTTGAACTTGACTATTAACTGTGCACAAATCCAGATCCATAAAGGAATTTCCCGGTTTGATTTGGGAGACCTTGACTGGTCTGCACAGACCTGACCTGACCTCAATCCCATCCAACAAGATGAAATGAATTGGAAAGCCAGATGTTATTGGCCACCATCAGTAGCCGACCTCACAAAAGACATATTTGGTCTATTGACAGTCACTAATATTTAAAAACTAAAATATTGATCATTGATAATATGGTGTGAATAATGTAGCGCCTCTTATTTCCTTTTCTTTCTGTTTTCTCTTTGGTTGTCGCAGGTATCAATACTTTTTCGATGCCACATGTTTAAAAGCAATGCAGTACTGACATTTCAAAATATCTAAAGTACAGAAGCTAGAAAAAAAAAAGATCAAAGTGCTTAAGAGGCATTCAGTCCCTCCTACTGTATATACTGTAATCTGTTGCTACCTAGCCCTGGTTGCACATTTGCATGGTTGCATGTTCCCTTCACTTTGTGCAGCTGAAGTGAGTCTGTCTGCATCCACCTGCATCCTCCAGTGAAGTTGTATGCAATTGTGCCTTAAATATTCACTGGACATTCTGTTTTAACTGCTCTTATATCTGAAATCCTGTCAGATCTCTGCAGCCAGGTTGTAAAATCTTGTGGAAAGTCTTCACAGAACAGTGGAGGCTGTTATAGCAACGGTTTAATGCCTGCCATTTCAGAATAAGATGCTCAGCAACCTCATATGGGTGCAATGTTTCTGTGTCCACATACTTTTGGCCATGTACTGCAGAGTTTAATCCAGAAAATGATTCAGAAATGGAAAAATTCAGCTTTAAACATCTGGGTTTGAGTCAGTTCCTCACAGTCTACAGCCACCATTTAACAGCACAGACCTCCAATAATTATACAGAGAGGAATTTCTCACAGTACAGGCACACTGGCCAATTTTTACGCCCACGGTATCAGGAAATAGACCAGAATGCATTGCAGCCACAGGACATTGAAGCCACAAATGTTGCTTTTCTCAAGTGAAAAAAAAAAAACTCCCACTTTCTTGTTCTCGCCATGCTTTCATTCAGTCCACCTACACACACGGGGTGCAACAGGTTCGTAATCCTTCCCTGAGAGCTGTCAGAGGGAATTCTGGGAAGTGTAGGGAATCATAAACTGAAGATGCACTCTATCTCAGATTAAAGAAATTACTCTCAGAGCAGTTTTGGCAGGCAGTTGAGTGTGTCCTGCAGGGAGCGGAGGAAGGCTGGTTTGTAATGAGCTGTGGTTAGCTTGTTAGCCTCAGATAGAGCTTGACATTCACACCCGTACTCCACACAACCTCGCTGGATACTTTCGGTTTGAAAACACACTGGATTTTTTTTTAGTCTGTCACCGAATGTTCAGAGAGTTGGTGTCAGTGCTGCAGCCGCCTCCAGCAGCCTGGAAGTTTTGTGGGTTTCTTTGTTTTTACAGCAAAGGGGAGGTGATGCTGCTGTCGTTCTTGTTTTGGTTGTCACTGCTGCAAATGAGCCAGCATCATATTAGAAGGATTTCAGCTAACAACAATATGAAGCTGAGGCAGTTAACATAAAATTAAATAAATAAATATCCAAATAAAAAGCTTGTAGAGGCTCAACTAACAAGATTTCTTTGGAATTTATATCTCAAATGATTTGTAGGCTACAACTTGTTTCACCATTCATAAGTAAAAGCTACAAAGCATCAAGAATTTAGCATTATCTAATTTAAACTTTTTTCACCTTTGTGAGCCAGAGAGTTCTAAAAAGTTAGCTAAAAGCTTGAGAACAGCTGCATTAAAATAATGGATAAAACAGTTGAGATATTTGCTAAAAGTAATGAACAATCAGTTGAAACAGTGAGCTAAATGCGTCCTAGCCTAATGTATAAAAATTTGAAATAGTTATCTTAAAGTGAACAGTTGAAATAGTGAGCTAAATGTAGTAAAGGCTACTGGATAAACAGTTGAAATATTGAGCTAAATGTAGCCTAGCCTAATAAACAGTTGAAACAGTCAGCTAAAGGTAACAGATATGCTAAGTGGTTAGAAATATAGCTTAAAATAACTGATAGGCCTAAGTGGTTTAAATAATTAGCTAAAGGTACAGTAACAGAAAAAAGAAAGAGCTAAATGTATCAGAAAAATGGTGAATGGCTGAAATAGTTATGTATGAGATGTTGTTAGCTCATGGATATACAGCTTCGACTAACAGGTTTAAATAAAGGTAACTAATAATTGGTGTAAGTTACCTAAAAGTAGGTTATCTGACAATAATCAACTAAAAGTCGGCTTAACTGGTAGTGGTTTAAATAGTTATGCAAAAGTAACGGACAAACAGAAGTAGCTAAATGTAGCATATCTGAATAGATAAGTTGAAACAATTAGCTAAAAGGAACAGATTTAGTGGATTAAAAAGTTAGCTAATGGATAAAACTAAACAGATAGTTCAAACAGCTAGCTAAAGGCAACATAGATTAGGTGGTTAGAATAGGTCTAAGTGGTTTAAATAATTAGCTGAAGGTACAGTTACGGATAAAAAGAAATAGTGACATGTATCAGAAAAATAGTTAGCTTGTGGTTAAACATTTAAAACTAACAGATTGGTTTAAGTTGTTAGGTAAAGCTAACTAATAACTGGTTTTAGTTAGCTAGAAGTAACTTGGATCAACCAATGCTTTAAATCACTAACAGCACCTTTAAACTAACTGTTTGAGTGTTTGTTGAAAAGAAATGTGGAAAGATGTGGTGGCGGTTGGTAGGCAACTGCTGCCATGGGAAACACCACACAGAGGTTTAAAGTCTCCACCATGATGCCAAACACACAGCTCTGCCCTCTTTAAAAAAAAAACAAAAAACATCACAATGCAGCTGCAGCACCATTATTGTTTCTATGTTCTTACACAAAACGTGAGGAGAATTCGGATTTCAGTGTGACTGTAGCTCACCAGAATGAAAAACCTCAGCATTTTAATGTCCTTTTTTTTTCTTTTTAGCCTTGGTGCCCTAATTGGCTGCTTGGTGCAGCCTGCTTTTCCCCTCTGATGATGCTTTTATTTATTTATTTATTTTTATTTTAACCCACATGCACACATGGAAACACACAAGAACACACGCACACACACACACACACACACACACACAGACACGCTCGTCCAGTGGGCACGTATTAATTGCTTTCTGCAGCCAGAGAAATTGATGAGAAATGAGGAGGGCTATTCTGGTCCTGCACTAAAAGAAGAAGAAGAAGAAGAAGTTTGAGAGGATGAAGTTCAGTCATCACAGATCATGTTATTGATTCCATGAGATTTTATGTCATTTCCAACATGCCTGCTCATCTCTCTCTACATTTCATGTCTTTATTTTTCATCTTACAGTCTTATTTTCTTTCTATTTTGCTGTCTTCCTATCTTGTTTTGCCTGTCTTTTCTCTGTTATGTCGTTTTTCCTCTCTGTTTTGCTCGTTTTTCTTCAGTCTTGCTTTCTGTTTTGTCTTACTTTCTCTTCGTTTGTTTCTTTCTGTCTATATATCTTTTTGTTTTTCTGATCCTGTCTTTCTTTCTGTCTTGCTTTTAAAAATGTTCTTGCTTCCTTTGTGTCCCAATTTTTTAAATCCTTTAATCCTTAGTCTTTGTCTTTCTTGCTGTGTCTGTCTGTCTTGTTTCCAATCTACTTGCTCTCCATCTTTCCTTCAGTTTTGTCTTTCTTTTTGTCATTTTGTTTGTTTTTTTGTTTGTCTTTCTTTTTTCTTTCTCAGCCTTGTGTCTTTTTGTCATTGTCATCATGTCCATCTTGTTATGTCTGCCTTTTCTTCTGTCTCGGTTTTCTCTGTCATCTTTCCTGTTCTGTTATTTTTTTCTTTTTCACTTTTTTCTTTCTGTCCCATTTTGTCTTCTGGTGTTTCTGACCATTCTGTGTGTCTTTCTTGCTTTGTAAAGTTTGATTTTTAGCCTTTCAGCCCTTCTTTCTCAGATGTATATCTTTATGTCTCACTGTGTCATTATTTTTTGGTCTTCTCCTTTTTCTTGCTATCTGTCTGTCTAGTCTTTCCCTTGTTGTCTTTCAGTTCTGTCTTTTTTCTCATTCTGTCTGACTCTGTCATTTCTTTCTTCTCTCTTCTGTACTCCTGTCTTCTTTTTCTTTTGTGTTGTCTTGCTTGCTTGATGACTTTCTGTCCCATTTTGTCTTTTTGTTTCTTTTTGTCTAGTTTTTTTACACCTCTTTTTTGTTTTTTTTGTTCCTCATTTGTTGTCTTTGTCCCATTTTCTCTGTTTCTCTCTCTTTTTGTCTGTCTTGCTATCTCTTGCTGTCTTTTTTCACATATAGTTTTCTCAGCTTTCTTTCTTTCTGTCCAGTTGTTGAGTATTTGTGTGAAAGGTTTATGTCCTGCTCTTTCCCTCTCTCTGTTTCTGTCACCCTTTTTTTTCTTTTATTTTTGCCTCCTAATCCGAGCTTTTTTCTTTGTGCAAAAACAAAAACAAAATAAATAATTTTCTCTCATATTTACCTTCTCTTTCCCTCCGTCTCAGTGGAGGTCACAGCTGTTACTGATGATTTAGAGACATTAAAAAAATTTCACACTCTCTTAGCGAACACTTCAGATTTCCCATCAATTTTAACCTGCCCACAGAGAATCATTAACACAGCCTTTAAGTGTGTAAGTACTGTGTGTGTGTGTGTGTGTGTGTGTGTGTGTGTGTGTTTCTAATCTTTCTCACATGATCAGACATTTACATTTTGCCCATTTAGCGGACACATTAATCCACAGCATAGATGGGACAGTCATCCTCACCAGTGTCTCTACTGAAGGACACTTGGACAGAATCAGCGGCCAGAGGCAGCAAAAGTCCACTCTGTCTTTACTCAACAGATACTGGTGTATAAAAGACTGATCCAACTTCTTTACTGCAGTAAAAGTGAAACAGTACAGGCTCTGAAATGTACTCAAAATATAAAAGTCGCCTTTTATGCAGTTTTTTTCGATTGTTATGTTTTTTGTGTTTTGTTACGTCTTTTTTATCTTCTAAAGTTTTTTTTTTTTTTACATCTTACTCTTCTTGTTGTGTTGTTTTTAGTCTCACATATTTTTGTCTTGTTACGTCTCTTTTGTCTTGTTACATTTTTTTGTTTTGTTAGTTTTTTTATCTTAAGTCTTTTTTCTCTCGTTACGTGTTTTGTTATCTTATTACGTCTTTCTCCTCTTGTTGCATTGTTTTTTTGTTTTCTTCTTACGTATTTGTTGCATCTCTTTTGTCTTGTTACGTCTTTGACATTGTTTTTCGTCTTGTTATGTCTGTTTTGTGTGGTATGCACTCATGAATACACAGAGGAATCGTCTTTTCTTTTTGTTATCATTCCATCCGACTTCACAACATCACAAGTTGTGAACCTAAAGGTTGCCATCACTTGTGATGTTGTGATGTCGGTGCACAATGATGCAAAACAAAAATAATTAATACTTCCCCTCAGATGCATCACAACTGAAGTAACAAGCCTGTATTGATGTAAAATGTAAATGTAATGAGTAAAAAGTTAAATGTGTTACTCATACTTTACTTGCAAATGCAAAACTCTTTGTATTGCTTTAGAAAACCCGTGGCAAACATGTAATGTTGTGGTATTTAGACTTTAGGAGTGCAGACTGGTTTATTGAGTGTTACAGGTCTGTGTTACCCTTTAAATACATAAAAAAAAAACGTAATTGCCCTTTTCTTTTAGGTATCTCCTATAAAATGTGTCAATAAATTAAATAAAATAAAATTACATTAAATATCAAAAACAGAATTATAACCAATCAACACTTTCTTATTCACATCAGCATAACTGATATTACTAATTGGTATCTGAACCTGCTGTTTTGCACTCTTGTAACTTGGATTCACACTTCCTGTGTGTGTACATGAAGACCAGACCAGCGCTGCTGAATAAAACAGAACGATCCCTACCTCAGCTGACAGGGGCTACAACAGGCTAATTAACTTGTCAACACTTAACATTTTATTAAAACACTTGTAGCTTTCCTAATGGCCAACAGAATTTACACAGAATGACCCTATGGAACAAACTTGTTGGAAAAATAATATGATGTGCAGGAGCTAGAAAATTACCCACAAACACGAGGCAATGCACTGTTATATCAGATTTTTAGCTAGCGCTCTACACAAAACTCACATTGGAGAAACACAACATGAAACCATGGTAGATATTAAATATTTATCTCAAATTTGTTTATGAGGTGCTTTGTGGACTTAACATGTGACTGACCAGAGAAAACAGGAAAAATAATGAAGCAGGCTGACTTCACATTCAGAGTCTTCCCAAAGAGAAACCACAGCGCTGCACTGCTGCTTACTGTCCGAAGGTTAGATCACACTTTTTGGAAATTAATAATAGAGATTTCTCCGTAAGATAGTGCTTTTTTGCTGTTCTTTTAAATACGAAAGTACATTTTAAGGTTGAAAATATGACCAGAATCAAATAAACACAAAATAATGACCATACATTTTGTGTGCGCCACACAAATCCGATGTCTGATGAACACCATGCGTCTGTATTGGGTCCCGATACAATTTTGGATCAGATGTTTATCCTCTTTTGTGTTTTTCTGCTGCAGGAGGGCATGAAACTGTCACACACACACTCTGAAGTGTGTTACTGATTGTCCCTAACAACTAATAGAAGTGTTTGTGTGTGTGTGTGTGTGTGTGTCGACAGCTGTGCCAGCAGCCCCGGTGAACGTGTCGGTGACCCAGCTGAGGGCGCACTCGGCCATGGTGACCTGGAACGTCCCTCAGGGAGACACAGTCATTGGCTATGCCATCTCCCAGCAGGTACAGTGACGTATCATCTTCTGTGTGTGTGTGTGTGTGTGTGTGTGTATGCATGTGTGTGAATATTAACTGTGAGCTCAAAGATTGATTTTTCTTAATTGGTTTAATCCTCAAAAAGCTTGAAAAATAATTTGTCAGCCTGCTCATTAAGCTCAGTCAATCTGTCTGATGTCAAATTTACCCCGATCTCACCCTTTCTGTCCCTCTGCGCGCTCGTTTGGTTGAAGGCCAATTAATTTTGCAGGGATACAAATTGAAGGGAGATAAATTATGAATCGAATGCCCAGAAAACTTGGATCTCTGCCCGCTGTTCAGGGCAAGAAAACAGCTTTTCCAAAGTTGAATTATGTATTTTTGGTGATCATCATTATCTCTTGAGGAGAGGATTCTTTTCTTCCACTGGGCCACAAAACGCTGCGTCATTCATGAGGCCGGTGGGCAGTCAGCATTTTGCCCAAAGACACTGAGTCACGCGGTAAAAGTTTTGAAATGTCAGGAGAATTTGCTCATAAACATCTGACTTGTTGGAGAGCTTGTTAATGTCAGGGCCGGCTGCTGGTTGACGCAGGTACTTTTAGAGGTAATAATCATAAAAAACAAATCTCCTGATTAGTAAAGCGTCCGGCCAAAAGAACACCTGGAACTTTCTAAGTATCCAATTAACAAGGAAAAGCAGACGAATAATGGAAATGGTTGGCAGGAAATGTAGTTCTTAGAAAATAAGTGGACACAGTGTAATTGACCAAACGACCAAATCAACACAAGTTAGCCATCATATTCATCGACGCCAACTAATTCATTTGAATTTATTTTATATTGGATGTCAATGAACATAAATTTGAAACAGTGATGTTTTCCTACTGAGCTATCAAAGATTTATCCACTGATGGCTAACAATTTCAGCTATTAAAACTTAGAGCTAATAGGCTAAATAGCAAACTGTTTCAACTATTTATTTCTACAGTTTTCCATTAGCCTGTCTTCAACCATTTATGTTACAGCTAACCATTTCAGCAGTTTCACCTTTCCTGTTACTTTTAGCAAACAATTTAAACAATTTGTCTGTTACTTTTTCGTTCACTATTTCAACATTTATCCATTTGTCTAAATAAATATTTAAAATTTAAACTCTTTATCAGTTGCCTTTAGCTAACAACTTCAGCCATTTCTGTTGCTTTTAACTAACTATGTCACATCTACCATTTATCTGGTATGTTCAGCTAACTATTTCAGTGATTTATCCATTATGTTTAGCTAAATATTTCAACCATTTATCTGTGACTTTTAGCTAAATACTTCAAGCATAAATCCATTATGTTTGGCTAACCATTTCAACCATTTATCCACTGTTTTAAGCTAAGTATTTCAGTCATTCATCTGTTACTATTAGCTAACTATTTCACCTGTTTATACATTAATTTGTGCTAAATATTTCAACCAGAAATCTTGTACGTTCTTTCACACACTCTCATCCAACTTGTATACAGTGTTCAGGTGTTACAGCTGACTCAGTATGTGGATATATATTTTTTAAGCAGAGTGGGAATTTCTGGCACAACTTCATCTATTTCTAAGGTGCATGGAGAAGGGAAAAATGTTTTAAGAGGTAAAAAACATGCAGTATGTCTAATATTTTATTATATTTTATGTTATTGTGATATTCTTTTTTTTTTTTTCAAATAGTTGCACAGTTAGAATCCTTCCACAGGAACCCTGGCATCTGTAGACGTACCGCATGAGGTACAAGGAGGCTTACACCTGACTGGGAATAACAAGACATTTCACAATTAATTCTGCTCAAACATCACCACATTTTGTCCGTCTCACGTCTCCTGAAACCCCGGCTGCTAACTCAGCTTGGTTCATTCTAATCAGTTTTTGCCACCCACAGTTTGGCAAAAGGAGAATCAGACATTAGCTGAGCTCTGAGTGGGAGTTGTCTCCATTAGTGGAAATTATTTGGCTGGGACTCGTCTCGCAGGAGAAACATCACAGCAGCGGCGATGCCAAACAACTCTTCTTTTTCTTTTTCTTTTTCTTTTTTTTTTTTTTTCCCCAAGTCTCCTCACGTCTGACTCAGAATCCATCAGCGTCGTGGCATTTTCAAGAAAACAGAGGGATGGCGGTGTAAAACATCCCCCTGCCATAACCTCAGAAAGCACTTATGTAAAAGCCTTACTCAAATATTAATCGGGGAGGTGATGGGGGCAGGTGGATGCAGGAGGTTTTATCTACTGAGCTCCTTTTTCCCTGCTGTTAGTCATCAAAAGGTGCTCTGAATGAGGGTGAAAAAGCACAAAAGGGCAAAAATCTTGCAGTTATATAAAAACTGCTGGACTCAACAAAAGCACCGCAACCATGAACCTGGATGTTAGAATGATTTGGACGCTCGTACGGGCAGCTTTAGGAGATTATTTCACACTCTCTATCTTTCAGTAACAAGCTGATCCTTGTGTTTATGAAGGAGAAGCAGGACGAGTGAATCTGCTCAGACAAAGAGTTGCTTCACTCATCTGAAGTTGTTCCAAATCCCACAGCTCCGGCTGCTCAGATTCGCACATTATGCAACAGCGCTTTCAAACACACACGCAGAGGAAGTAACCCAATTTGAGATTGTATATCTGAGCTGCACAAACTCCCAATAATCCTTATTCTGATTCATAAATCTCAAACATAAATCGCGAACACAAGGCTAATTGATGATTAGTGTGCATATGTGGGTGGACGTTGATCAAATAAATCCGTGCTGCGCCTGCAGATACAGTCTGTTTTTAAACTGTAGGCGTGTTCTGAGGTTTTTCTTAACCTGCGACAAAAGGAAAGCTGTCAGCCTGTGACAAGAAGAGACCAGATTTGTTTATCTGCTGCGCTTCAACGCTGAGGTGCATTAGGCTGCCGACTTCCTTCTTGACCTAAAAATAGCTATCAAACTTCTTCTTCACCTGTAAACTTCAGGGTCGGTCCATTTTCCTGAGGTTGCAACCTTTTTAAAAGTCTCTGAGGAGTCAGCCCACCGAGCTGAAAGAGAAATCTACCTGACTGAAAAGAAAAGTGACTGTGAAGTCTTGTTCTAAAGAGAACTTTGTAGAAAGTTCTCTGAAAACTTCTACAGCCACCCTGCAAAGTTTTTTACCTTTTGTGTTTGGTTAAGAAAATATCTGCTGCTATAGTAAATAATTTAATACTCTTATAAATAAGGTTCCCAAAGAGTTCTTCCTGAAGAGCTGAGGTTCTACCCAAAACTCTTTTTGAAGAAAAGGTTCTTTATGAAAGAACCTTTTCCATCCAAAGAGCCATTTTTGGAAGAAAGAGTTCTTCAAGGATTGCTGAAATCCTTGAAGAACTCTTTCATCAAGAGTTCTTTGTAGATAATACAAAATAGTTCCTGGTAGAACCCCTGAGGTGGGTTCTAGATAAAAACATAAAATCTTGCAATATAAAAGTGCTCCCTGTGTTCTAAATAAAACCCTTGAAATATAAAAAGTTTTACAGTAAAATCCCCTGAATGTGTTCTAGATAAAACCCTTGAAACAAAAACAGGTTCTTGCTAGAACCCCCCTGCCCATGGTGGGTTCTAAATACACACCTTGGTTCTCTGTAGAATTTCCTAGTTGGGTTCCAGATAAAACTCTTGAAATATAGAAGGGTTCTTGGTACAACCCCCTTGGTGGGTTCTAGATAAAACCCTTGGAATAATTTTAAAAAAATCTCAGTAGAACTCCCTGAGTGGGTTCTAGATAAAGCCAAAAAGGTTCTTGGTAGGCACCCCATGTTGGGTTCTAGATAAAAACCCTTGGAATATTTTTAAAAAATGTTCTCAGTATAACCCTCATGGTAGGTTCCAGATAAAACCCTTGGAATATAAGAAAATGTTCTCTGTAGGACCGACTGGGATTCTCCTGTGATGCCAAACTAAAGAACCCTCTATGGTTCTAGTTAGCACCTTTGTTTCTAATTTGACTCTGTCAGAGAATGTTCTGCCTCAGCTCTGCTCACAGTAACTTGTGTGTGAGTTGATGTTTTGTTCACACACACATTTCCCCCATTTTCAGATCGACACTTTTAGTGTCTTTGGAAAGTTTAGCATCTTCATTTGAATTTTAAATAAAAGTTATGTTGGTTTGAGCACAGCAAGAGTTTGTAAAGACTTATGGTTAAAAATGAGAAGCATCAGAGTTTAAACGTGAGCTAAACTTGGCTCATTTAAAGTTATAAAACTGTGTGGTGAGTGTGCGTGTTAATAATACATGTTAGTAAAAGAAAAATATTTTTGGTAAAATCCACAAGTTTGGCCTGAGGGCAGTGGAAAGTTTAAAACAACAAGAAAACCATCACCAAGTCTGTTTTGGTCGAAATAAATCTCTAATTTACAAGCTAGATATGAAAATATGTGGAGAGGAACAAGAGAGAGGTCGGACATCAGAGAAGCAGCAGGAGAAACGCCGCGCAGAGGCAGAATATTTTCACATCTAACACTGTGAAGTCCGAGTTTATTGTTCCAATTAGTCACAGAGACGCACACACATGAGAAACTAAGGTCCAAGTTGAAAAATACCAACATTACCATGGAGACAGACCAACTACACTCTCAGATCAGTAGTGAGGGCTTTACAGTCTTTTTTACCCCAGGGTTTGCCTCTGTGGAAATATACAGCCTGCCCTTAACTCTGGGTTCAGGACTGAAAAAAGAACTTTTTGTACTCTGCAGATATTTCTCAACAACAAAAAGTTAAGAAAAGTTCATATTAATTGTTATGAATCTCCCAAAAAGACAACTTTGAAATTTAGGCAAAAAAAGGCAGTAAAGTATCACGTCTACTAAAAGTAAACTAAACATGATTATGGATTTAGTACATGAATAGTATGACGATTCAGATTATTTAGTTATAATTACTGTATTGCAATATTGACATGCCAAGTCTTTTTTGCCCTGGGTTTAGCCTCTCAGGAAGTGCTTTTAATTTTAGCTTGAGGTTGCAGGACTGCAGGCTTGACACAGGACTGAAAAAACTTTCTGTACTGTGCAAATACTGTACTGTTTCTTGTAAAAACAAAAAAGTTGAATATGTTAATATTTGTTGTTATTAACCTCCTAAAAATATATTAAATTTGAAATTCAGTCCAGGGAAAGGCAGTTAAGTGTCCCGTCTAGTAAAAGTAAACTGAAGATGATATTATAGTCAGAGTAAATGAATAATAATGACAGTTTTGATTTTTCCAGAATAATTCCTGCATAGTGTTAACTGCTTGACTGTGTTTTTGCCTTGGGTTTTGCCTCTCAGGAAATATATGACAAACAGTACATTTTGTACTTTTGTACTGTGCAAATGTTTCTGTTAAAAAAGAAAAAAGTTAAATGTGTTAATATTTATTGTCTTTCTTCTCCTAAAAAGAAATTAACTTTGAAATTCAAAGACAAGACAGTGAAGTATCTCATCTACTGAATAATACAACAATTCAGATTTTCCAATGATAATTACTGTATGGCAACATTAGAATAAATACCTTTTTGGCTAAATGAGGCATTTTAGACTCATTTAGCACCTTCTTAACACTCTCATTGATGCCAGTTACTTTGCCAGCATTTTTAAATTTTGCTGATTTTTGCTCCAGAATTGGAGAATCGTGCAAAATCACAGCTGAGTCACTGATATTGATTTACCTGTTAACCCTCGTAGAGATGTTATATTTTACGGTCTTATGGTGCAGTAAAGCGTTCGCCGCTGACCCGTCGCTGCCAGAGGAGCAGCAGACACCACTCTGACTCTGCTGAGTCTCCAGTGATTCAGACATCTGGAGAGCCTGGAGCGTCCTGCCAGCCTTCTATTTATTGACTCTTCCTCGGCTTTTAGTGCTTAACAGCCACATTTACTTTGCGGGAAACTTGTGTCTCATTCTGAACTAGACTTTCACGCCCACCACTGGCTGGAGCGTGGACTTTTATCCACAGGAGAGAAGCTGTTAGTGAAGACAAATGGTGCGCTCAGCAGTTGTTAACTCTGTTACACTTCGACATGATTGTGGATCATAGAAGTTCTTCTGTCTATTAACTGTTCTGGTGAGAAACTGGATGAATATGGAGACACAAAACGCAGTTTAAATTGAACTGTAAGTCTTTGTGTCATTAATCGAGGACAATGAAATCTTGCTGTTGGATAACTTCAGTTTTATTGAACCATTTTTCCTTGTTATCTCGTGTGATCGTCTCTAAAATAAGAGTACAGGCTTTTGATTTTGTTCCAGTGCTAAGTAAGATCACTTGGATGATAAAAGCTTGTGAACAGACCTGAATGAAAGCCAAATCAGTCTAGACTCTGAACATCCTATTTAAAAAGGACATTGATCTATACTAATCAGGATGTCTGCGCTAAAACTATAACATTTAAAGATTCCTTTGTTCCTGTTGTCAGATATATAATTGCTGTTTCCTTTGTTCTGTCTAGAAATGAGTCTTAAAGTGCCTATAATCAGTTTTTCTATGTCCACAATGGATATGAAAGTAGTTACTTGTAATGACAAACAGAGAATTATATTTGCCCTCAGCTTTATAGCATCTTTCTGGTGTGGGAGCTCAGGTTTCATCCACTCTGACATAAACGCACGGCCACCAGGGCTGAGCAATTAATTAAAATTTTATTGAAATCATTACAAGCAGTTTTCACAGGAGACGCAGTATTTCTTGAAGGTAAAATGTGTGTCAGATCCATTTTAAATTAATTGCACGATATGTAAGTTCTGCTGGTCGGGGTCTCTCATATCGAAACAATAACACATGACGAAGCATCTGAAGGAAAGTGGGATCATGGGAGTTGTTATTTTCTTTGTTAAACAATAATCACCGCAAATGAAAATCGACCTGACATGACTCAGACAGAAATCACATCCATGGATGAGGTAATATTAAAGTTTTATTTCAGTTACATTTAGTCACGTGCACTGACTTCCTTCCTTACTGGCTGATCTGTCCAACGTATCCTGTGTTTTCCCAGAAGTTATAGCAAAAAAAAAAAAAAGAGTCACACGTCATGTTTCAAGCACAAAGCAGAAGACTTCCAAAGCTTGTATAAAACTGTCAATCCAGGCAGAGCAGATCAAATATGAATCAAGATTCTGTTACTGTGTTGCCTGTTTCTTGCCTCAAATCTTTTCAGAAACACATTTAAGTGTTTTTTTTCTGCCTGAAAATGGACCAAGCACATGTGTCATTCAGTGCTACATCACACATTTTGTTGCTCTGATTGTTGCTCTCCAGCTGGCAGAGGGAGAGTCCAAATGAAAATTAGCACCTAGCCCTCGAACGTTATGAAGCATTTAGCAGCTACAAAGCCAAATATTTCTCTCAGCAGTTGGTGGAGACCAAAAACAGAGCAAAAAGAGAGTGAATATTGGACATAAACATGACTCCAACTCAGTAATAATGTAGATATCTGCTGCAACTGTTTGCTAACAAGTTTGTCTTATCTATGTAAAAGAAAAGTTGTTTCCACTGCACCCAAGTGGAGAAAAATCAGGTTATTGTATGGTTACTTTTAATGAAACTGTCTGACAGTTTTGCCTCATGTGGTTCCATGTCCAAAATAAGTTTGGCTCATGGGTTCCACTGTAAATATGAAGCTTCCTGACCTGTAAACAGGGTCTAAGGAGAGCCCATAATGATTCCACATTAACCAGGATATTTGGAGATTAATTAAGAGATTTAAAGATTTATTTTCAGCAGGTCGGTTTATCCGTGAGCTCGGGTGTTATTTGTACATGGATTCTGCCTTGAAAGCTGCTTTTTTTTGCAGCAGCAGAGTTTCTCAGCCTGTACATATGTTTCCTCCAAATGATGATTGCTGGAGTTACCTTGCCTGCAGACCTAATTTGCCCCAGTGGGACAGAAAGTGTTTGAGCTGAATTTATATGAGGTGAAGCTGCTTGTTGCAGCAGGGATTTTATTTGCCTTCATAACCCGTGTCCTGAAATCGTGGAATAATGATGAATCCACTCAACAAATTAATTCCACTGTTAAATTTGACATGCTGGTGTAGCAGTGAGTAATCTTAACCCTTTTATGGCCACAGCACCTGCAAAAGTTCCCTTGAGCAAGACATTACAGCCCTATTTCTTCTTCTGTGGTGGTGAATTATCTGGCAAAGCCAAGGAGTCAAACAATTACACTGATCACTTGCCAATATTTGATTTAAATTCCTTCCATTTACATGCTAAGTGTGTGCGTGAGTGTGCATATTCATGTGTTGATATTGCCCCTCCAGAGGCAGGACGGCCTGATGCAGCGCTCCATCCGAGAGGTGAACACTTCCAGCCGCTGGTGCGTGCTGTGGGACCTGGACGAGGACACACACTACAGCGTCCAGGTGAGATCCACAAACAAACACACTTAGCTTGCTTAAAAAAAGAAAGAACTGCCTCGGTGCTTCTAGTTTGTGGTGATTCGTTGTCATGTTTAAAGCCTCCGGAAAACCGCTGGGCTCATCACGAGTGTGACGCCGGGACAGATCGCTCAAGACAAGCATGAGAAAGGCAGCGTGTGAACACTGTGTCAGTGATATAAACTTTCTTAGATCGGGAAGTCTGGTGTTACACTACAGTTCTGTGGTTTACACTGCAGAGTATTAACAGTGACAAGCAACACTCGTCTCCTCATGTTTGTGCTGCAGGATGGAGGTCCATTACTGACAGTTTGAGATAATAAGTCATTATGTTAATAAAGTTTCTCTTATTAATGATGCGCAAAATCTTTTATCATCAAAGTAATGAGTTAATATCTCAAATAATGACTGATTATCTTATGTTGATGAGTGTAAGAGGCATAATGGACTGTCTTGGCTGACTGTGGAGGCCAAACTAACATTTAGTCTTCTGTTATTCATCTTGAAAAATACACTTCAATTCTTTGGTGATAAACTAGTACATAGTGTTTGTTTGTTTTTTTGTCATGGGTATGTGACACCTCAAGTGAGTACTGGTTCTCTGGTGGAAGTAATCAAACAACGTGTATGATGAGAACTGTTCTTTATAGAGGTTCTTCAGCTTGGAGTTTGCTCCCTACCAGCATTAGACAGATTCAAAACATATTCCTTCAAAAAGTTACTAAAATGAATAAATCACATGTAAATTTTGTTACAGCAGTTCTGGAACGTATTTTTTATTTGGTGCGGTGTGTTTGTGACAATATTATTTTTTTTTACTCATCCTTTTGTCTTAATTTTGGGTGATATCGAATATTATTGTCTCATTGATACTGTGTGATTTTAAATTGATGTATTTTTATTGTTGTTTTGTGTGTGGACCCCAGGAAGCCTAGCAACCACTTGGTGGAAGCTGATGGGGATCTGAATAAATAATAAAGAACGAATAAAATAATAACTTAGTATCTCAAAAGTAATGAGTTATTATGTCAAAGTAATGAGTTAGTATCTCAGATTGATGACTTACTATCTCAACATAATGACTCACTGTCTCAAAGCAACAACAAACTTTCTCATCATTAGTCAATGATTATATTGATAAAGTTTCTTATTATTTTGAGATACTAACTCATTACATATCACACACCCTTTAGTATGACGTCATTCTATAGACTGATCTCTGATTCTGTTCTTGGCGTTAACTAATTAAGAGAAAAAAGTGAATAAAAATCACCCTCAGCCCTAAAGTTAAATTCATTAAATTAGTTCTGTGGACTTAAAATCATGATGGTCTTGATGCCCTGGTATTTGACCTTTGTGCCCTCAAAAAATTGCCAACACCAAAGCCCTGGTGGCCTTGCCCTTAAAATGATGAAACTCCAGGCCCGGAGCGATCCACCATTCACTGAGGAAGCCTGTGAGTGTGTTAAACAGCTCTGTAAAAAGTCAGCACATTAATAGTCCAGATTCTTTTGTCAGCCTTGTCATAATGTGTAAAAGAAAAAGATGTCTGCAGTGCAGCTTAAGTAGAGAAACTCCACTGATGATAAATTGTGTTGCAGAAACTAACTCTTATTCTTCTTAACTCTTGGTGTGTAATTAACATACACTGGTAACGCTTTCCTTATGGCACAGTTATTACAGCTCAAGTTTAAATCAAAAGCCAACGCAAACCACAGCTCCTCTCTGAAGGAGGAGGATCTCATGTGACTCCATTATCACGACTCTATTAAACTTTTTTTATAATCCATTACAGCTTAATAGACTGACAGAGATTGTCCTTCAGCCAGAGGACTCGGTTAAATGTGCTCGTCAGCAGGCGGATGTCCTGCAGAAGTGTCACTGAGCAATGCACTGAAGCCTCGCCAGCACCGGGAGCACAGAAATCTGGACTCGTCACCTCTGACCTTCTTGTAGAGGAGAGGAAGTTAAAACGGAGGATTTCCCTCTGGAGTTTGGTGAAGAGTTTAATCGTTATCCAGAGTGAGTGGGTGGATTAGGACAGTTTGCTCAAGGACAGTTTGCAGAGATCAAACTTGCAACTTTTCCCAATAAGAAAAGTTTTTTTTTGAAGGACAAACCTTTGTGTACTTTTTGGATTAATTCAAGGGCTTATTTTGTTGTAACTAACTTATGTTTGGTACCCACTTCTGTCTCGGTTACTCATATTTCCAGAATGACTTGCAGCAAGCTGCACAGAAAAAACTAGTTTCATTCAACCTTTGGGTGCAGTGTGTAGGCGCAGACAGTCGTGTCTGACACCTCCTGGGTCTGATTGTGTCTCTGTGATGGATTTTTCTCCCTGTGTGACTGTTAAACTTCATATTTTCTGTTGTAAATCTCCACTGTAGCTGCCAGGAGCATCTCAATCTTCACTTTTAATGAGAAATACAGCAACAAACTTGTTTATTTCCCTTAGAAAGAAGGGTTCTTCCTAAAAGGCTGAGGTTCTACCCAGAACCATTTGCTTCTGAAGAACCCTTTTTTGCAGTAAGGCTTTATAAAGGGTTCTTTGTCAGACTGAGGGGTTCCATTTAGAACCCTTTTCATTCAAACAACCTTTTTGAAAGAAAGAGTTCTTCAAGGATTGTTGAAAATCTTGCCGAAGACAGAAAAGGGTTCTTAAATATAAAAGGTTCTTGAGAGAACCCCCTGGGTCGGTTGTAGATAAAACTCTTGGAATATAAAAGGTCCAAAGTAGAACCCCTGGGATGGGTTCTAGATACAACTTTTTGAATATAAAAGGGACCTCTTTAGAAACCTCTGAAATACAAAAAGGTTCTTGGTATAACCACCTGGTTGGGTTGTAGGTACAACCCTTGGAATGTTAAAAGGTTCCCGGTAGAACCCCCTGAGTGGGTTCTAGATAAAACCCTGGGAATATAAAAGGGTTCTTGGCAGAACCTCCTGGGTAGATTGTGGGTAAAACCTTGGATTATAAAAAGGTTCTAGGTAGAAATCTCTGGATGGGTTCTTTTTATCAACCTTAGAATGTGGAAAGATTCTGAATAGAACCCCCAGAAAGGGTTCTAGGTGGAACCATAACATCATAGAAGGATTCCCTTTCATGGAGGGTAAAACCCACTGAAAGGGTTCCAAGTGGAACCTTTATAAAAGGGCTCTCCTATTGAGACAAGCTGAAGAACCCTCTCTGGTTCTAGTTAGCACCTTTATTTGTCAGAGTGTGGCGTTCTTTCAGGGTGGATTTGAGCTTGTTTTTGTTGCTGAAGTGAAGATGTCTTAAAGAAGCTCTTTAGCTCAAATCTTTTATGTTCCAGGCTCTCAGTCTGTTTCTACTCTTACAGAACGGTCCGTCCTCCAACGGTCACTCAGGATGACGGCCAAAAACCAAAGCACCATTTGCTCGCTAAATATACCCTCGCGAGCCAGTTCCTTGTCATCGTTACATAATGTCATCCTCCGTTAATGTCAGCTGGGACTGTACCCGGTGTTTGTGTCGAGCTGTAAAGAAACTCTGTCTGTAACACAACTGAACGTCTACATGTGAATCTCTTCACCTTCTGTTTCAGGTGCAGTCTGTCGGGCCGCATGGAGACAGCCAACCCAGCCGAGCCGTCCACTTCAGGACTCTGGAGAGAAGTGACCACTATCCAGCTGGAGTCCTGGACCACCGTAAATAAACACACATGTTTATAATATATATACACACACACATCTATAGCTCATTTGTACAACTGTGAAGGAGCGATTGTGAATCGCTGTTTTCCTGTGAAACTCCAGCAGTGTTTTGTGGACAAAAAAAATTAAACCTGACCTTCAATCAGCATGAAAGTGAGAGGATGATGACTGAATTTTCATTTTTGGGTGAACTATCCCTTCAAGTCCAAGTCATGTGACTCGTTTGAGTAAACAATTGCAGATTTAGAGCAGATTTTGAGCTTTTTTAACTGTGAAACTGATGGATGATGTGATATTTGCTTGTTGTCTGAGCATTTGTATTGCCTGAATTCTACATCTTTAACTTGCACCACTTACAGTATAATTATCTTTTCATTTTCATGCAGTTTTTATTTGTACATGGGTTGTTCTTTTTTATTTCGCAGCCAGTCGAGCCCTGAAGCTACACGGCCATCCTGTTGGAATATGTATAAGTTTGTGTGTTAGTGTTCAAGCTGTGGTGACAGGTTGTTTTTTTATACTGTCTGACTTTCCCTTCTGGGGATTGTTGACGCTATTTAATTTAACGTAATCATCTTAGACACTTTAATGTACACCTTGTTGACATTTTTTCTGTCCTTGTTAATAAAGTTTGACAGTGCTGAATCTTTATTTTTCCTCAGATGAACCAGCGATGGAAGGTTTGGGTATGACTCCTCACTTACAGACAGGAGAGCTGCTCATTATCACCACTGTGCTGCTGCTGTGGGCAGGTCAGCCTCAGAGTGTGTGTGTTTTTGTGTGCGTGTGTGTAGGTGTGTGTCTGCTTCGCTCTGTGCAGATAAGGGATGTATTTATACTGAATGTAGGTGTGACAACATCCACAAACCAAGACATTCTCTGACGTTCTGTTTTTTTTTTTTTTTTTTGCTTTCCCCTCACCATCCTCCATCCTAGCTGTCATCGCCCTCTTCTGCCGACAGTATGACATCATCAAAGACAACGACTCCAACAGCACCAAGGAGAAAGCCAAGAGGCCGCTGGTCCGCGCCACTTCCTCCTACTACAACGCTTCAGCCGGCAGCTCGCCCATCTACCACAATGGAGCCGTACGCAGCAGCAGGGTGACTAATTTCTCCTCCAGTCCTTGAACTTCATTAACAAAGCAGTCACGCTTTATTTTACTGTGCACTCATAACACGTCTAAACTGAACTTTGTATTAATTAAATGAAAATTAGAAATGTGTCCTTTATTAGTCAGCAATCAAACACAGCTATACCCTAATTAGACACCATACACATGACAACAGAACTGCACTGTAAACTAAAGTGTATTATTTCTCACCGTTAGAATTTGTTTGAGGATAATTAGGGACATACTGCAACAGAACTGTACTGTAAACTAAAGTAAAATCACATATCTGCTACTTGAGACACACCTTCTTTGGCTGTTCCCATACAACTGACCCTTCCTAAGTCCCACCCCTTTATTATATGCTCCAATAACAGTTAAGCAAGCCTGTTTTCCAGTACTTGCTATATGCTAGGCTTATCTATGTTGCAAAGAAAACTACATTTTGAATATATGTATAGCCACTTCTTAAGTTAGCTCATATCAGTAAAAAGCTAGCTAACAACAGAGCAGCTAGCTAGTTAGCAATTGTTTTGCTAATATTAACTAGGAGATGTAATCAGCTAGCTAACGATTGATGTAAATTAGCTAGCTGGTTAGCCAGAGTTTTGCTACAGATCAAAGCACTAGCTAGCTAATACATGATGTAGCTTGGCTAGCTAGTGTTATTCTAGCTAACTAAAGGTGTGACTCTATATGTTCCTTATACAGCGCCCCCAGCAACATCGTTCAATTTTATTTTTCAACATAAAATTGGCCAAAAGGGGCGGGACTTAGGATTGGTCAAATGGCAGGATAGCCGAGAGAGATGGCTTCGTCTTTGGTTAAAGCACAATATCTGCCTGCCTACAATATTACAGTAAGTCTGTGCAGTCACTCTTAGACAAACTATTCTCTTTCAGATATTGTTGTTAAATGAAGAAGTTGCAGATAAGTGTTTTCACTTTAAAGTATAGTTTTGTTGTAATGTGTCCCTAATTACCCTCAAATAAGTCTATTAAAGAACATATTTCTAGTTTTGTCTAATTTGATACAAAGTACAGCTTGTTACATCCTATTAGTTTTCTGTAAAATAAAGTGCAACCAAGAAAACTTCATCTTTTCAAACTTCCTCCATAGTTGTTCATTTTTGTTACTTCTCTATAATGTATGATCATTCTTGGCTGCCAGGAGTATTTTGTTTCTTCTGAAGAGCCTTTGTAGTTGCATCAGAGATCGCCTAGCAACCGGAGCTGCTGCCATCACGGCTAAATATAAAACGACCAGGCTGGAAGCAGAGAGAGCTAGCTGCGCAACGCTTGTTGTGTTGCTGCTGCTGCTGCTGCTGTGGATCTGCTCAGTGACAGTAAAAAGTGAGCAGTCTGACGAGGCGGATTTGTGAAGATGTGACGATGAAGTGGAGTCAGATCAGGCAACAACTTGTGTGAACAAGCGGCAACAACTCAGCAGGTTCATTAAGAGGCATGCAAATAGGCTACATCTCAGCCAGCTAGCTAAGTAATACCAAGACTACCATGCAGACATTATCTCAACATACATTAATGATGAAAAACATGTTCTCAGTAACAGTTCTCAGGCCATTTACCTGACATTAAAAACAGAATGAATGCTGCTTGCAGCTGAGAGTTAAGGAGCTGCAACATGAGCGACAAAATTTATTGTATAAAACTTGAAACTAAGGTCAAGATCGCACTTAGAGAACGAAAGAATGAGTTACTCCTGAAAGGAAAATGACACCACCTTTGCTCTTTTCCAGCTTTGTCAAATGAAAATACCGTTCTTGCCAAAGAGCCATTTACAGAAACAGTCATTTTATTGTTGTGAAACACACTTTAGCAGCTGTGATCCTGCTGCTGTCGATGTGTTTCTTCTGCAACAACGTTGCTGGCTCGTGGCCATCAAAAACTAATAATTTCAGCTCTTTTTACGAGCAGAGAAACCGCTGACAACCTTATTCTCACTGTCTCCTATCACACCAAACGTCTCCCGAGTGGCCCTCCATGATCTATTGTCCACCTTTTTTTCTGAGTGAACTTCATTGAAAAATATTCAAATATACAAACAAATCAGACATGTATTCCATACAATGGACCAGAAAAAAAATTGGATCTGCTAGTGGTTGTAAAGATAGATTAAAAATAATAATAATAAAACAAATAAATAAATAAGTAAATAGATAGAGAAGAAATAAAAGACAACTCCTCCTTAAGATCTTTCTGCAGCTTAATGATTTTGATGCTTGTCTTAGTGTCAATACTTTTGCCATACTTTTAATATATTCCTTAAATTCAGATAGGTGAAGAAATGTGCTATTATATATTAATTTGTATTTATTTATTTATTTTTGTATTCACCAATTAGTGCAGACACACATAGACAATACAAATATACTAACAATACAGAACACCAAAGCATTTAATGACACGGGTCAGTATCAGGTGGCAGTGAGGAAAAGAAAACATGTTAGAAAAGTAAAAACAACAAAAACAAGACCAGGGAGAAACAACAACATTTAGGAAATAGATCAATAGAAAACAAATAAACAGAAAACCTAGAAATGAGGAAGTGGAGATCAGTTTGGGTTTGGATGTTTTTTCAGACTTTTGCAGGGTGGGTTTGGTTTAGTATTTTCAATTTCTTCTGAACATAAAATTTAATATATTTATATACTATTCTATAAAAAATAGGTAAATACAGTTTTTTTAAGGAATATAAGAAAGAAAGAAAGTTATATGCATAAACAAATGAATACATCTTTTGAAAATATATAAATAAATGTAGCATTAAATAAATTAACAAATAAATAAACAACAATTAATGTTAAATAAATGTTAAAAATAAATTTAAAAAAGTAATTATTGTTTTAGTTTTTGTTGTTTGTCTTTATATTTTCTCATTCTTTGACAGATTTATTCTCTTTGTGGGACTCCAATGACTCCATATAGCTCAGCTGCACAGCATGAGGTTGTCTCGACTTAAAGGGACAGTTCACCCAAAAATGAAAATTCACAGGAAAACAGTGTTGCAGAATCTCCCAAACAGTGGAAGTGAATGGTGACCAGTTTTCAAACATAAAAAGCAACAGAATAAAAACATAAAATTCCTCCAAACTGCTCGTCTGATGTAATCCAAGTGTCCTAAAGCCCTGACATGTCAAATTAACTAAAAAATGTTATTAACACCATGTTTTTAGTCTGAATCGTCACTGTAGATCCTTAGCACTGTCTGAACTGTGTGTGTGTGTGTGTGTGTGTGTGTGTGTGTGTGCAAACGGCATGTCGGGACTTTAGGAGACTTAGATTACACCAGATGAGCAGTATGGAGGCATTTATGGTTATTTTTTCCAGTTGTTTTTTTTTTTTACATTAGACAACTGGTCACCATTCACTTCATTGTTTGGGACTCCAGCAGTGTTTCGTGGACTAAAAAACTAAAACCGAACATCAGTCGGCATGAGGGTGAGTAGATAGTGACTGAATTTTCATTTTTTGGATGAACTATCCCTTTAAATGGTTAAAAATAAAAAGCATCAGAGTTTACATAACGTCTGGGCTTGATTAAATATGATCTTTATAAAATGGTGGTGAGTTTGCAGGTTAATTATAAGAAATGTTCCTGATAAAATCAGCTGAAAACTTGTTGTTTTGGCAGCAGTTGCCACGGGGCAGAGCCGAGCTGACAACAACAACAAAACAACATGCGCCAAACATGATTCATTTTATGTCTGGTTGATTCGATAACTCAAAAAACTGCCTCATCATCCTCCCCGCAGGAGGAATCATTCCAAATTTTCTGACGTTTTTCAGCCCAAAAGACAAAAAAACTGAATCTAATTAACTGAGAAATTCACCCGAGCCTGACCCGATCCCCTCGGGAGCAGTCAGATCTGTGCAGTAAATGTCAAACAGGTCATCGATTGGTTCATAAATCTTTCACACACATCATATCGAGTGCATAGATTCACGTGGCGGTGCATGTGAAAATGTCCCACACACCTCCTTCCTGCCTGTGTGTGAGTCATGTTCGTATATCTGACCCTCTGTGTTTATGACTCATGGGTTTGTGAATACAGCTCCCTCTCACTGTCTCCAACTCTCTCTTCCAGCTTCACAGAGCCTCCTCCTCCATCAGCATCATTAGAGTCTGAGTTCTGGACGTTGGGCGTTTGAGACTCGCAGCGCGGGACGGGTGGAGCCGCCGCTGATGATGTGCGAGCAGCGTTTGCCTGAGGAACTTCGGTGGGATTATCATGACAAATGGAGAATTTATAGACCTGGCTGAGAGTCTAATTTATTGTAAAATATGGGCAAAGTGAGGAGCACTCCATGCAAATTAAATTCAGATGAAACTGAGGAGTCACACTGTGGAGGAGGTGGAGGACTACTGCCCTCTAGTGGCAGAAGACTGCAGGCCTCTTTGAGTGAGCTGATGGAGGAGTTCAGCGCCGCAGGATGCATTTTGACCCGTTTCCTGTTGTACAAAAATCATTTATTTCTGTTCTCCGTCTTCTTTCCGATGTCAGACACTAATTGTGAATATTTGCCAGCATGCCGAGTCCTCAGATTAATTCATTATTTCAAAAGGTTGAGATTTGTTACCAGGCAGAATGACAACCTTTAACATATGAATGAAGGAGTGAGTGTTTTGGCCCCTGTGTGCACATTCTGTTTGATTTGTACATTTAAAGGGATAGTTCAGATTATTTGAAGTGGGGTTATATGAGGTAATTATTGATAGTCAGTGTGTTACCCACTTTAGATGGAGGTTGACCCAAAGTTAGCCAGAAGCTAAACAATGAACTGCTGTAGACAGAGTGAGCAGCAAAATGTATTTTAGCAACTTAAAAAACTGGCACCTAAAAAATCAGTATGGGTTTAGGTGGACGCTACATTTAGAATATTTTACTTCAGATCAGAGCCTCTTCTGACAGGAAACAGCCCTTATATAAGCCAAATATTTCTCTCTCCAAAACAACCAAACTCTGTTCAAAAAATGTTTAATTTTACCTTGCAGAATACGGAAGTTGCTCATCTACTGCTGCCTCAATCTTTTAGTTTTTGTTTGCATTATTGTGTGACTTCAGTGATTCTGAACTATCCTTTTTAAACACCGAAGTCGCACAATAACACAAACAAGCGAGAACATTCGTATTTCCTGAAGAAAATGCTTGTGATTGCAACATCTGCTCCTCCTCACAGGCCCGGCTTCTGAAAGACTTCATGCAAGAAGTGTTGCTGATTCAAGTCTGAAGATACCACCCAAAATCAGTGGTAATTAAATGACGCTGTCTAGTGATATGTCATCTTTTACTGTTACTGTAGCGCCTCCCTGTCGGTAGAATTGGTAGAATGTAGAAATTTTACACACTTGTGCAAAGTCGCTGTATTTGCAGTATTCACACATATAGTTGCAATCCAGTTTAGCACTAAAGAGTTATGGCCTGCATCAGGCCACGCCTCCAAAAGTTTGGTAACCAATTGCAAACAGTAGGGGATGTCAAAAACAAACTTTTAAGGTTTGTGTGGGGTTATCTAAATATGGTATGCTGGGTGTACAAAAATATTTCCTGTACTCTGTACAGTTCATGAGTTATTAGCCAAAACCTTTAATGCTTAATACCATCCAAATAATGTACAGAAATAGAAAAATAATAATGACAAGTCAAAAAAATAAATAGTGAAGAGAACACATTTTACCTTGTTCTCGTGAGGTAAAATGACTTTGATTTTGCCAATGGAGTTTGGTTGGTTTGGATAGAATGATATTTGCTTTATATAACGGTGGTTATCCTGTTGGAAAAGGTTGTTTGACAGTAACGTAAAGCTGTGAAATCATTCTAAATATAACCTGCACTTAAACTGATAATGATGTTTTTTCTGTGGCTAAAATACATTTTGCTGCTGACCCTGTCTTCATTGCTTAGCTTCCTACACCAGTACTCCTACTGCTTCTACAAACCCAGGGGTGTTGACCTCTATCTACTTTAAGTAATAACTTAAAATAATCCAAACTGTCCCTTTAACGTCACGTCACCTGTATTTCTCATCTCATAATGAATAATTAGACGTACAGTACTAACATCCAAACAAGTGTATTATATGTAATTAGAATATGTACATAAGTCAGAGTGAAAATATTAGTAATTGAAGTGTAATTTAAACACATATTTGAATGTAGACCTTTGGGATGATGGTGTTGAATTTACACTGTAAACTTTCATCATCAGTTTAATTAAATTAACTCATAATTTTACCATGGAATCAGACATGTTGGGTCACTTTATATTGTTACCAGAAGTCCTACAATGACGACTAAACGTCCAGCTGTTTTCTTAACTCATCAGACCTTAGAGTAACTAATTAAACAAAGTAATGGTTTCATGGGACACAAAGAGTAATGGAATGTAACTAAGTACAGTTATTAAAGTGCTGCTCTTAAGTACAAATTCAAGGTACCTGTACTTTACTTGAGTATTTGCACTTTATGTTACTTTATACTTGTACTCCACTACATCTGAGATGAAAATATTGAACTTTTCACTCCACTACATTTGTCCGACAGCTTTAGTTACTAGTTATTTTCAGTTTAGGATTTTTCATGTCTTTCCTCTCCAGCAAAAACCTCCAAATTGAGTGATTTTTAATTTTTCTGATAAATTGTAGGACAAAGAGAAAATTCTCCTACTTTTTAAGCTAACTAATAATTGAAGCTGCACTAGGGAACATTTATTTACATAATTTTATTTATTTATGTATTTATTTTTCAACAGAAAAGGTTGTTAAGATGCCTCAGGGTTTCGTTCTTGCACCATTATTTGGTTTTTTTAATCTTAATGATTAACTAAATAGTTTCTCCCACAGCATTTGCAAATGACACAAAATTAGGGTTGATTATTGATTATGGCAGTGGTTCCTAAACAGGGGGACGTTGATGGAGAAGTATAGAGTGAAACAAAGTTGAATATGATTTTATGTAGGGGAAATAAATAAACAAGAGTTTGCTGATGCTATCATGCTGACCTTTATTTCACTTCCTCAAGAATTGTTAATGACTGATCATAACTGTGGAGTGGGGGGAGCGTGAAGTTTTAAGTTTAGCTCTGGTTTATCTGCTCATGTGAGATGGTCCAAAGCAAACAAGATGACAGTAAATATTAAAAAACATAGAACTTAATTAACTAATTAAAGAACTTTCTCAGATTCTTTGGAATTATCCTCCTTGAAGCCCCACAAAAGTTGTTTAAAAATACTTCAAAATCTATTTATAATCTTGATTTGTTTTCCATCTGTGTATAATTTATAGACAACACAAAAGATCCCTCGTACATCTACTCACTTTGTCCAGTGAATAGATAATAATGTTGCTGCAGGATTTCTGCAATTAACTGATTTAAATGATGGCCAAACCTACAAAAAAAAGTTTAAAAATGTTCTAATTAAGTGGAATTATCAAATTAGTGTTTAAAAAATAGATGAGCTGAAACTTCAGTGTTAAATCTAAGCATCTAAACAAACATCTCTTCTACTCAGCGTTCTTTGACCATACAGGGATATCCTAAAACTGCACCAATCAATACTTCCTGAATGAGGCGTCACGTCCGCCCCCTCACACCTGTCTCGCTGTTTTGCAGGTCACAGTTCAGCTCAGGTCGACTTGCGACCAGAAGCAGATGCGTCTTCGCCTCCTCCTTCTATAAACGAATGGTACGTGTGAGAAATCTCGGCCTTAAGAAAGGCGCGGGTTTGATTTATGCGTCATGAGGTTATAATCTCTCCTGCGTCTATTCATCTTCTTTCGCTGACAGCTGGTTCTTGAATGTACTACACTGAATGAAAACATTGATATTTACAAAATACAGGTATGAAATTGATGCAGATTTCAGCGGAAATGTAATTATCAAGATGAAACAATGAAACAGAATGATAAAACAAGGAAAAACGCAATAAAACTCCCAAAGATAAGTATGACTTTAAAATTTTAATTATCACTAAAACTGTGTTTGATCACAGCACTTTGAAATAGACACAGGCGAGAGATTTTCAGTGTGTATCAGATCATTTTGATCATTTTCCAGCACAGTTTAACAATACTGCAATAATACTGGCACCCATGATCATTTTAACCGCATCTCTAAGTGGATATGACTTTACAAACTGATACCTGTAGTGATATTTCTGTCCACATAAACAGCTGAATGATGGTTTTATGTTAACTGTCGACACAAAAACTCAATTTCTTGGTTTGGATTTCTCTCAAAAACCTTTCAGACCATCGTGCTAAAAAACAAATCTGTTATTAAGTTTCTGATTATGAGTTCTGACTCTGTGTTTTCCAGTTTTAATTAAAAAGAAAGAGAAGTGGTGGTGGTAGTGTAACAGCATTACAGTAACAATCAGTGTAATAACACCACAGCACCGTTTATTGGATTCTGCAAAGACACACTCAGCATTTCATCAGTAGGTGCATGCAGCAGTGCATTAGGATGATTAACAGATAACCAGGAAATCAATAACCTGTGTGCACGTGTGTGTAGATGTTAATATTGATTGGTTTTGGAGTCAATATCTCCGTACACGCACTATTGACTGATAGGAATTATGTCAGAAATAAAGTAATTTGTTTTCTTTTTCCTTGACTGACAACATGACAATGTGAGTTATATGATATCAGTGATAGTTATGATGCTGAATATGAGAGTTTTCAGCAGCAGGATGGAAATTACATCACGTGAGTTGTTATTTTAAGGCTAAATGAATGTGTGTTTGTGCAAAAATGAACAGATTTTTAAGAGGTTGAGACGTTAGATATGAGGTTTGGACAACAGATGGCGCCTCAGCTCTATCAGATGCAGGTTGCAAGTCTGAGTTTGTGTGTGTGTGTGATAGAGTATCTGCAGTTGTATGGATTCAGAAGAGGTTCAGTGTTGTATTTAAGGATATTTGTATCCATCTAAAGGGACATTTTGGTTTTTGACACTGTGGATATAAAGAAATTAGTGATGATGGTGTCCTTATTGATTTTTGTTTAATTGAACGGATGCAGGGGAACAAAGCAACAGAAGAGTTTTTGCACAGAGAACATTGAAAACAAGCATAATTTCCTCTATTATTTGTCCAGAATATGTATGTATACCAATAACCAATTTGCTTGTAGGCAGGAAAAAAAATCAATCTTGGGACTATAGTTCCCATAATTTGTTGTTTGGTGGGATGCAAACAGGAAGTAAATGTTGGTTTGGTGGTGTTAATGACCATTGGGCTATTTTAGCTCACATTTGCTTATATTCTAGAAAATTGGCACCATTAAAAGTTGCCGAATTCCCTATTAGCACTTTCAGCTCTCAGTGCACTTGTGAATGTAGACTCTTTGTCTCTGGATTACTCTGATACAGAAGAAAACTTAAAAATGTGACGATTCTCAGGCAAGTTAGAGGGAGTATCTTTTTTCTGAGTGGATTTATGGACATTTATTTGTGAAGATCCTCAGGAAGTGTAAGTCACAAAGAGTATAAAAATATGTGTATCATGTCATGGGAGTTTTGGTCATCATCTAAGCTAATCAGCTGCTGGCTTTAGCTTCATGTTACCGTGGTATCAATACTCTCATCTAGCTAGCAGTGCATTCAGGTGGTATCAGAATAATCAGAAAAACAACCTCCTGACTGGGAATATTCATGTGAATGCCCACTCAACAATTTGGAAAGTTAAATTATTCATATTTTGCAGAAACATGGAGGACAAAAGTAAATGTTGTGCTAGAAACTTTTTTTTTTACTAATGTGGGCATTACATAGAATAATGTTTTGCTCAGGTTTGTAATATGGTATTAGGTTGTAAAAGTGGCTTCTGTCTGTTAAATACAACATTGCAGCATCCATGTTGTTTCCACATGATATGACTTAAAATGCATGAACACTGGAATTGAAAGAACGACTTCCCAGTAGGGAAATGGGACTATCCGTGGAGCACATGAACGCACCGTGACTCTCAAATTAAAGCTAATAATACTAACTCTATTTCACAAAATATTCCTTAATAGAATAGAATAACCCAAAAACCTAAAAACAAGCTACTGCTAATGCTAACTATAACAGTCTGGGTTTGGAGGCTGATTTTGTATCTTCATTTGATTGTTTTTAGAAACAGTGTTGAAGAAAATCAAACTAGATATTTTTTTTCAACTGATGTAATTTTCATATAATTAATAATTTTGTGGAAGCAAGTAAATATTAATTAAAGGAAGTGATTTGGGTCAGCATGCCAGCATCAGCAAGCTACAAACAGGAAATATTATTTATTCAACACATCCACGTCCACCCTGCTGTGCCTCACCCCACAGTTTGAGAACCATCATATTAACATACGGTTCACGATGAAAGAGCACAGGTTTTCCCTGCAGGTGGAGGTGGTCAGCAGGAAAACAGATGAGCAACAATGCCATTAAAATCTGGCCCGTCTCTGAAGTGGATAACGCATGCATATATTTCAGAGGGATGCATATATTTCAGGTTCATTTGAATAAAGGAAAATGTCACCGCTCACCCCGCAGTGAACATGAGCTGCAGCTTTAGGGCTTCCGGGGTCAGAGGTCACGGGGAGGACTTCCAGATCGGACACCGCGGGCGTTCTTTGACCTTCACAGTTTAAAGTACAATATGTTTCTGCCATATTTTGTCTTTGTTTTCGGCCTTATTTCCTCTTTCAGGCAGGAAAACAAAAGGCAGGAAAGGAAGGACGGAGGAATCCTTAGCGAGAGGTGATGTAAAGGGCAGGTCACCCTCGCCGACAGACTGAAATATCACAGCTTGCCCGGGGCTCGTCATCGTCTCTAATGCTCCGAGGGAGTTTGTGACAAGTCAGGGGTAATATTGAGGGAAAGAGGGAGAGCGGCTGCCAGCAAGAAGCCGCCAGGGAACAAGATCGATGAAGTGCTTTTGACTGAATCATTGACTGTGGTTTAAATCCTCTTCTTTAATGTTGTGCTGCCTTTACTGTCTGATTTCCTTTTGAAGGGAGCGTAAAAAACATTGGACCGGAGTCCTGCAGGTACTGGAGGGTCTCACTCTGAGTTAATGAGATTTTAATCCGACGTATATAACAGCACCCTCCACGGTGACATTTAAAGAAGTCATTAAGCGGTGATGGGTGAGAACGAGGGGTGCGGGGTGGCAAATTGTGTCTCTTCTTTTTCTCTGAATGTCTGTGCAGCAAAATCATAGTTTGGTGCACACTTTTACTCAAAGTACTGTACAGTAACGTGACATTTTTGACAGGGTTAATAGAAACGTGGTGCCTTGAGCCACACCTGAATTGTTAAAATTCCCAAAGAGCCTCAAATATCCTACTCAGGTAGGGTTTTTTTGCAGAGGATATTTAAGTTACCCTGTGAAATATCTCAACATCTACTAGATAGATTGCCATGAAATGTGATGCATTCATCCATGTACCCTCAGGATCAAGTTTAGTGCTTACTGGCAAATGTCAGCATGCTAACAGTAGGCCTTGCCGATATGAGGAAAATCTGTGATGTGGAATTACTTTCTTTAATTCTGCAGTGTGACTTGCAAGCATTAAATTAATATTGAAGTGAAAATGTGCATATATTATATGGGTTTGGTCATGAATTATAAGAAAATTCTGCAGTAAACCAACTTGAAAAGTCTCAGAGGTACTTGGGAACCTTTGTACAATAATGTGCATTCAGTCAGAAATCTTCTGTCCAAAGGAACAAATGTAAAGACCTAAGAAAGAAAGATAAAGTGTCTCTGATCATTAAGTTTGAGGTCTTGTGTTCTTTGGAGTTTTGAAGGCCGCTGTTTACAGCAAACACCCATGAGCATGAAGAAGGGAAGTACAAGTATCTGATGAAATACCTCAAACAAATAATCAAGCAAAAAAAGTGAAAACCTCTGAGAAGCCATGAAAAACCACCGGATCCAACAGGACACCCTGAGAGCTTGGAGCTGAGGAGAAAAGATGAGGTTCAGTGTTGAAGTGTCCTTCAGAGGGAAACATTTTATATAAAGTATCTAAAGCATTTTAACTGCAAGCAACTTCGTTGAGCACATTGTACAAACTGATACGTTTATGTGCAGTGACTGCATCATTGGTAAATGGTTATTCATTAGTATTGGATCATTTCAAATTAGTGCAAATATGTTATGATCTCTTCAGAATAACACATAATAACACAGAAAAGAATATGCCTTGGTCTGTACATCAGTGTATATCATGCACGGCAGACTTAAAGATGTAAAAAGACTAAAAATAATGTAACAAGACAAAAAAAAAAAAAAAGATGAACGAGATGAAAAAAGGCATAACAAGTCAAGTTAGCCAGTTAACTAACAACAACACTACTACTACTACTACTACTACTACTACTACTATTATTATTATTATTATTATTATTATACTTGTATTCATAAGACAATCTAGGGGAAATACATAATAATAAATCTACATTAAAATCATTTGAAAGCCATATTTCCTCTTGTAATTAATCTTTTAAACCCAAAAACCTAAAATTAAGCACAATGAAATGACTCTCAAATATTAAACAATCTTCTTCAGTGCCTTTAAAGATTGATGTTGAGTTCATATTTAGATGAGTCTGTCAACTTGCTGGGGAAACTCTTATTTTGAAGGCGGCACAGTAGTAAACTAGATTATTAAATTGCATATCGGTTTATTGGTTGTGTATTGGTTCTGCAGCCAAAACGAAGTTGTTTTATGTCTCATTTTCAGTCAAATATCAAACTGTTAAAAAATATCTTGGTCTCTAGCAATGACACCCATCAGGTGACCCAGATACCCCCCTGTCCTGAGCACTGCCCAGGCGCACTGATCCCAAGACGCATCCGCGGCAGCCGAAAACGTCTCGGCATGAGCGAATAATTCGTTATTGATCTGCCTTACAAAGACGTGTGGAGATCGACAGGAAAAATGATCGAGACTGGAGGAAAACAACAGCAAGAAGTAGAGTTTCTTATGAGTTATGAGGTGAGTCAGTGGCTGGATGGACACAAACACAAACACGTATGTTCGTCCGATGCTAGGTAGCTAACAGCTAAGCTAACAACACCTGTCCGTACAGTATATTGACTGTTTTATGTAAATAAACAAACCACCCCGCGATCAAACCACCAGAATGACTTGAGGCTAGAATTAGGGATTATTGTGAGAGGCAACGTGGTGTTTTGTATCGCTTTTGTTACAGTTTTCCTGTTGTTATTGTCAGAGGAAATCAACACCACCTGTGGACGAGCACTGAGCGAAAGCGACACGCTCGTGTATAGAAGGGAACCCCATACTTGCGACAGATCTCGCGAGAGCGTTTTCTGGTGATTTCCTGGTTTCTGTCCTTAAATCAGGCTAGATTGTTACCACATTATCGTCACATAATAAAACCATATTATAGAGCATAATTAGTTTGTAGAACGTGCTCAGTAAAGAATCGACGTATATGAGAAGGTGTGTCAATATGCGGGATAGAAGAACAATATGGCGGACATTAAAATGGTACTAAAGAAGAAAGTAGATGATCCCAGTGTTTTCCATTGCGCTACTGGCCTCATTTTTCACACCACAGAAATAAAAAAAGCATCTTCGCCTTCGTCATCCCGTCCTCTCGCTCACCGTATGTGGTTTTTAGCTGTAGCAATAATGGTCTTTCATTAAACAGTTGTAGTCTGAGAGGTAGCTGTCTCAATTTTTGCCTTTTTTGTGAGTATTTAAAATTGACTGTGCCGTTGCTCACAGGCGATTGGCTGAATAAACCAGTTAGGTCCTCTCAGTATTCAAATTTGAATGTTCTGTTGCACACAGGTGATTGGTCAATCTCACCAGCCTGAGTTCTTAGCAGTTAAAACCTCATACAGAGACAATGACACCTGAAGCAGCTCAAGGTTTGACATTATTAACAGTTTAAAACGATTATCTGTCTGTCTTAGTCTGTCACTCTGCCTGTCTATCTCTCTCTGTCTGTCTGTGTCTCTCTGTCCAACTTTGAGATTTTAGAGTGCAGTCTTTTTTAACTGTTAATAAATTCAAACCTTGAACTACTTCATGTCTTTCTTTCTTTTGGTCCTTTCCGTATTTCACTGTGCGGTTACACACAGGCGATTGGCCAATTACACCAACCTGAGGCTGGTCCTGTCTTCTGATTGGTTGATTGACCTAAAGCTGTTTTTTGGCAGTCAAAACCTCATACAGAGAGAATTACACCTGAAGCAGCTCAGATTTTGAAATTATTAACAGACTGTCTGTCTCTCTCTGTCTTTCTGTGTCCAACATGGACATTTTATATTGCAGTCTTTTTTAACTGTTAATAAATCCAAACTTTGAGCTGTTTCATGTAAAATTCTTTCCTTCTGTCATTCTTCAGATTTATTTCTTTCAGCTTTTTAACAAAAATTCAAATATTTTACCTAATTCAAATATTACATTAAAATGGCAGGTATTCAGTGTGGCTTCAGCTTTTTAACTAATATTCATTTAATCTACATAATTCAATTATTATTATATTTTAAAGGCAGCTTTTCAGTGTGGCATCAACTTTTTAACAAAAAATTCAGATTGTCTACATATTTCCAATATCATTACATTAAAAAGGCAGCTACCTTGTGTGGATTCAGGTTTTTAACTTAATATTCAAATGTTCTACATAATTCAAATATTATTATATTATCATGGCAGCTGTTCAGTGTGTTTTCAGCATTTCAACAAATATTCAAACATTCAAATCATTCAAACTTTGTTGTATTCAAGGCAGCGTTGCAGTTTGGCTTCAGCTTGCAGGATTCACACCTGCAGTTTCTTCAGAAATTGCTTTTCTAGTTCTTTTCAGTATCCTTTGGTTTAGTGACTTTTATCCAAACAGTTATTATATTTACCTCACAGAACTCATAATTATAATTAATCATAATAATAATTCTTTCCCTAAAATGTGTTTAAATAATACAGTTTTAAAATTTACATGTAAAAATATTTAAAAAAATCAAAAATGGGTTGAAAAACTTCACAAAGGAAGCTTCTTTTGAACCTTTAAAAACTGACTCATAATTCTGATGATTCCTGTATTTTGTGTTTGATCATATAGATGGCTGCATGTGTTTCCACCTCATACAAGCCTACATCACATAATCCAACGTGTATATGTGGCCACAGAGGAGGACGTCTGACAAGAAGAGAAAACCTTCTCTGAGGTAAGATATTTATTCTCTGTATTACCAGCTGCTGCTAAAAATATTTGATGTATGGCCAGAATTAAAATGAAAACGTTAAAAAGATGAGCTAACATTATCAATAGGATGTGAAGTAAACAGTTATGTCACAGAGATTTTGGCAATTCAAACAAATTTAAAATGCATTTTGTGCAAATCTTAGATGTTCACAATGATCTCCATATTACTGAGCATAAAAAAAGTTTGCTTATGCAGGTAACGTCTATAAATCTCAGCTTGACTTATTGATGGTATCTGCTGTACGATCAGTGATTTCCACAAATGAGGGTTTCGTCTGTAACGCTGTAAAAGATAAAGTTGAGCAAACTCATAATTTCAAGGCACCTGTTGTCACTAAACTTTTGAGTTTTGTATCAATCTGAAACTCTTACGTTTTGCAATAAACATAACTACTTTTTCCAACATATAATCTTTTGTTGACATAATTTTTGTTCTTAGATAATGATAATCATGAATCTTTGAATTAAAAAAAAAAACATTTTGTATTTCAGAGATTATTGAGTAAACTCATGAAAATGAAAATGAATAGAATTAATTGAAAAATCTTCTTAATCACCAGGTATCTGGATAATTGATCATTTTATAGCTTCACTCCTTTCTGACAGTAAACTGAATATCTTTGGGTTGAGGACAAAACAAGACATTTGAGGACGTCGTCTTGGGCTTTGGGAAACACTGATTGACATTTTTCACCATTTCCTGACATTTTATGGATCAGAAAACAAATGATTAAATTTTATTAAATTTTAATTAATCTAAAAAATAATTGATTTTGAAAATAATGATTAGCAGCCCTTGATTCTGAAATTTAAAGATTCAACTTAACTTTATTTTACTTTACTTTAGTGAGCAGCAGTTACCTTCGACAGGTGTCCATATTTGACCTGCTGCTCCTTTTAAAGTCGATCATTTATGAGTACAAAGATGCAGTTTTTATTTTATACATTAAGGTTGGTTTGAATGTGTGCACCATATCCAACTTTACATTAAAGTAACAGTTTTGTTTGTTTTGTTTGTAGATGGTGCCAAGTGGACTGTTCTGCTGTTCACACCGTCTGCGGCAACTGTGGAAAAGTCTTCAGGAACTTTCCAGTGTGACTTGTGACTGTAAATCTAACTACAAATACAATGTGGGAAGAGGAGAACCAGTACAGAAGCTAAGCTATGTACTTCTGTGAACAGGCTCAGCAACAACATGTATTTTATCCACCTGAAATCAAACAAAAATCTAACAATGTCATTAATATTTCAATATTTTAATCATAATCCTGACAAATAGACACATAAAGCTCATTAGAATAATAATAGTGGCATGTTTTGAAGTTTTAAAGTCTGATTTCCACCCGATTGAACAGATGTCAGATACCTGATCAGAAAAATACTGGATCTCAAATTTAAAATGAGCTGTGATGATTATTAATTTAATAACTAATAACTATCAACCCTTCACTGAACTGGACAATCAGTATTGTGATTTAAGACTTCAGCTGAAGTTATTTGATCACTGGAGTCACATGCAGGTCAGATGATGACTGGCAGTGTATTTTTGCATCAGTGTGGGACAAAGACAATACTTGAAATAAATTACAGACAGTCTGTAGTTTTAGTCATGTCTGACTCATACATGGATGATAAAGTGAAGAGAAAGTACAAAACTATCTGTCTGTTTTTTTTTTAAGCGGCTAAATGCATTTTGTCGCTGACTCTGTCCAAAGCAGTACTTTGCTTAGCTGGTTTTAGATGGTTAATTGATTAATTGATTGTTCATTGACGATTAGATTAATTGGCAACTATTTTGATAATCAATTATGCATCTTGAGTGCATTTTTAAAGTAAAAATGTCCAAATTGTCTGTTTTTAGCTTCTCAAATGTGATTATTTTCTGGTTTCTTTCTTCTTCTCTGACAGTAAACTGAATATATTTGTGTTGTGGACAAAAGAAGACGTCACCTTCAGGTTTGAGAAGCATCGATCAATTGGTTTTCTCTGTTTTTTTTTAAATTCTATAGATCAACCAGCTAATCAATTATAATCAGATAATCAAACAAAATAATCGTTAGTTGCAACACTCGTTGATTCCTTCTGTGCTTCTACAAACTGTGTGTGTCGACTGCTGGTTACTGTAACACACTGACTTTGGATAAGTAGCATATAAATAATGTGAACTGTTCCTTTAAAACTTTTCTTTGTCTCACATGTGTAGATATGGAGCCTCATCAGAGGACGTCCTGAACCATGACTGACAGAGGGAGCATCTTCTCTGGTGTAAGATAAATATTACCAGCTGATGTCAGAGAATACAGAACATTTTAAATTGACTGGTTTGTTGTTTAAAGGAGCAGTATGTGAAATATGTCCAGGATTTAAATTTAAAATATTCAAAAGATGAAAATGTTTCAACAGGGAACCACTAGAAAAGAGCTAAAGATGGAAGACATAAGATGAACTTGTTCGTAAAACACAATTTAAAATCGACAAAAACAAAACAAGATTCAGTAAAAACATCCTGTTTTCTTTCCACCATTCAGTAATCATCCGCTCTGGTTTGCTTGAAAATGTAAATCTCTCTCTCGCTCCTCTGTGATTGGAGTTACCTTCCACAGGTGAATATATTTTACATGCTGCTCCTTTAAAGTCGTAAACATACAAAATAATATGTGAAAGGTTTTAGAGGATTTGCACTGAAGTTGAATGATCTGTTAGCTCAGTGTTTCCCAAACTTTTTCTGACAAAAAAAAAGTTCACGACCTCCAACCCATAATTATTATCAATCATTAAAACAATCTTTAAAACTATTGGGAAAACGACTCTTAAAAAAAAGGATTTAAGTTTGGGAACCACTGTGTTACCTCAAAGTGTTGCTTTAAGTGACAGTTCACCCCAAAATCAAGAATACACATTTTTCCTCCAGTGTGTAGTGTTGTTTATTCACCTGGATGTTTTTGGTGTGAGTTGCAGAGATTTGAAGAAATCTACTGTAGAGATGTCCGCCTTCTCTCCAGTATAATGGGACGTAATGGCTCTTGATTTGTGGTACACAAAGCACCAAAAAAAAAAAAAAACTATCTGAAAAATTTAAAATCAGTGTCTCTTTACAAAAATCATGACCTGATTACAGTTTCATGTAAGTTTCCATTAGAAAGAAAGTAGTTCTGGTGGATTTGAAAGTTTTTTCAGTCGACTTTACTGCAGAAATTATGATAACTGGATAAATTTGAGCAAACAGGTCATGATTTCTGGGAAGAGACATTGCTGTTGAGTTTTTCAAAAGTATTTTTTGGCACTTTGAGTACCACAGGACTAGCGCCATCTGGTCCTATTATATTGGAGAGAAGACAGACATTTCTACAGCTGATCTCTCACACCAAAAATACTCAGATGGATAAATAACACTACAGGCTGGAGGGAAAATCTGTATTTTTGACTGTGGGTGAACTGTCCCTTTAAGAGTTGCTTTTCACTTTGTTTTTGAATTTTACAGGCAGACGTCCCCTGCAGCCCAAAAAGCGTCGCTGGAGCAGCAGCTTCATAAAGTGACAGTGGACAGTGTCCACTGTTACCATCCCAAACAGGCTGGAATGCACCAGTGGGCGCAAAACGCCCAAAAAGGCAAATCATGGCAAAAATTTAGCATAACCCCTATTTTTATCTCTCGGAAATACCGGAGGACGCTGTCCCCTCACTAAGCCCACGCCTCCCACCGCCGGGTCCTGACGACGAGGCGGTTTGAACCAGTCGGTGCACCGCCTGCTGACCTCCGTAGCGTATCAAAACCACCGCACCACCAGAGCCCTTTGCATTTAGACATGTTCTCCGGGCGCTTTTATCTTTTCACTTTGGGTGTTGGACTTCAAAATTCACTGAGGAGGATAAGGATTGAACACACAACCTCCAACTCTGGAGCTCATTTCTTACAGCCTGAGCTATTGGATCAGACAGTTTAGGAAGGGTTTTCAGAGGTTTTCACTGTTTTTCTTTGACATGTGTCCTTCAAAAGTCACTGAGCCTCATAAGGATCAAACCAACAACCTCTAGCACTCAAACCATCCTCTTACAACATGAGCTATTGTATTGGTTGGAGTGATTCTCATTCTCAGAGGTCTTCATGTTTTTCTTTGACATGTGTCCTTCAAAAGTCACTGAGACTCATAAGAATCGAACTCACAACCTCTAGCTTTCAATTCATCCTCTTACCACCTGAGCCACTGGATCAGAGTGACGGATCCCTTTGTTTCTAGATTTTCTTCACATATTCGACAAGAAAAGTGGAAAAAAGCTCATTGTTTATTAACCATATCAGGACCTTCATTGTGAGCAACACCTTAAGTTTGAATTATACTTGTTTTTATTAGTCACAATACTGAAGAAAACTTTGAAAAATATTAGGACAGGTGAGCTTGGATTTGAACCGTTCACTTCAGGTTCCACACATGAACAGCTTATCTCATTGAGGTATTCCTGCTGGTAAATTTTTTCATACTTGTTTTTATCAGTCACAATACTGAAGAGAAACTTTGAAAAATGTCAGGACAGGTGAGCTTGGATTTGAACCACACCTCAGGGTCCAGACATGAGCGGCTTATCTCATTGAGCTATTCCTGCTCGTGATTTTTTTTTTTCAAATATTAGCACCTGTGGTGTTCATGAGCATGGTTGTACGTTTGAGTTGTGTCCATAGTAAAAAATAAAGAAATTGTTGTAGAAGTTACCAATTGAAGTCGCCTGTAGTTTTCATTTAAATTGAACACTCTAAAAAGTAAATAATAGCATGTGTGCTATATAGCATTTCATCATCTTCATCATCATCATCATGTCATATGAACAATAAAGCTACATGAACTTGGTTGATCACCTCAGAGCTCACTGCTCTGCATGTTTTAGATGTTCCTCTGCTCCACACCTCATTCAAATGATCAGCTCATTATCAACCTGATCATGTGAATCAGGTGTGTTAGAGCAGAGAAACATCTAAAACATGCAGGCAGTGAGCTCTGAGGACAAGCTGAAAAACACTGTACCATGACTGTACTCAAATATAAAAGATGCAACAAAGTTTTTAAAAAAAAAAAGAAAAGAAAAGTGTCAGAATGACCAACACAGATCACATTAAGATTTGTTGTTCCTCCGATGACATGGTGCCAGCAGCATAAACATGTACAAATTCTATGTTGTGCCTGTGTTTATCATATTATATCTGTAAAATATATATCCGATAGTAATCTTAACGCATTGAAGGAAAGGGCTTAAGTTGCAGAAGGGGAATTGAACTGGAAACCTCAGACAACAAACCCTGTAAGGTAACCATGGAGACTATTCCAACCTCGCCACACCCCGCATTTTTTTTTTCTTAAATGTCAGAAACTTGGTGGACTCGGCAAACTCTGACTGACGTGGGACAAACACATGGCTGTACTACACACTAGACTTGGTGCTACACCTGCACCGCCTGAACACAGCCATGTCACTACCCGTCAGCAGGGGCAGCACAGTCTCCACCACTTGACTGGCCTACCAGTTTCATTCATTTAGATGTTTCTCTGCTCCAACACACCTGATTCACATGATCAGGTTGATAATGAGCTGATCATTCATCAAAAATAATCTTTAAAAAAAAATTCCAAGGAGGAGTCTAACCTCCTGAGCCAATGGGTTGACTTATACTCTGTTTCTGAGTTTTCACACTTTATTTTGATCCTTTCAACTTTTTTAGGTAATATCACCTGGACTCCATAAACATGAAGACCATAACTAGATCACGTAGGTAGACAATCTGAGTTATCTCAAGTGTAAAAAATAAACAATGTCATAAAGGTGATCAATAAGAGTTCTCTGTGATTGTGATTCTTATATGATAATTAAAAATGAAGAAGAACTCTTAGGAACACAGACACAGTTGGATTGAATCATATCAAATAATAATACAATGGTGTTAAATGTTCTCCTCAATCTTCCAATCTTCAGACACTGAACTCTGAGTCTAACCACCAGACTACCGCAACTGCACCTCCCACCCCCTCAGCCACAATTTCCTCAACTGTGATAGGCCAGTCCAAGTGGTGGAGACTGTGCTGCCCCTGCTGACGTGGTAGTGACATCGCTGGTGTTCATAAGTGTGCAGGTGTAGTTGGTGCACCAAGTCTAGCAAGTGTAGCACAGCCATGTCAGTCCCACGTCAGGCAGAGTTTGCCGAGTCCACCAAGTTTCTGACATTTAAGAAAAAAAAATGCGGGGGTGGGTGGCGAGGTTGGAATAGTCTAGCGGTTACCTTACAGGGTTTGTTGTCGTGAGGTTTCCAGTTCAATTCCCCTTCTGCAACTTAAGCCCCTTTCCTTCAATGCGTTAAGATTACTATCGTATATCTATTTTACAGATATAATATGATAAACACAGGGACAACATAGAATTTGTACATGTTTATGCTGCTGGCACCATGTCATCGGAAGAACAACAAATCTTAATGTGATCTGTGTTGCTTCTTGACACTTTTTTTTTTCTTTTTTTTTAAACTTTGTTGCATCTTTACGTTTGGTACAGTCATGGTGATGATCACTGATCATTTTGAATCAGAGTGTGTTGGGCAGAGAAACATCTAAAACATGCACAACCAGATGAGCTCTGAGACCAGGGCTGATCAACACATACCATGACTGTACTCAAATATAAAGATGCAACAAAGTTTAAAAAAAAAAAAAGAAAGGAAAAAGTGTCAAGAAGGACAAACACAGATCACATTAAGATTTGTTGTTCTTCCGATGGTGTGGTGCCATAAACATAAAGTCTATGTTGTAGTTGCTTATCATATTATATCTGTAAATGATGTATGATAGTAATCTTAACGCATTGAAGGAAAGGCTAAGTTGCAGAAGGAGGTGAACTGGAAACCTCGACAACAAACCCTGTAAGGTAACCGCTAGACTATTCCAACCTCGCCACCCACCCCGCATTTTTTTTCTTAAATGTCAGAAACTTGGTGGACTCGGCAAACTCTGCCTGACGTGGGACTGACATGGCTGTGCTACACTTGCTAGACTTGGTGCACCAACACCTGCACACTTATGAACACCAGCGATGTCACTCACCACGTCAGCAGGGGCAGCACAGTCCCCACCACTTGGACTGGCCTATCACAGTTGAAATTGTGGCTGAGGGGTGGGAGGTGCAGTTGCGGTAGTCTGTGGTTAGACTCAGAGTTCAGTGTCTGAAGATTGGAAGATTGGAGAGAACATTTAACACCATTGTATTATTATTTGATATGATTCAATCCAACTGTGTCTGTGTTCCCGAGTTCTTCTTCATTTTTAATTATCATACAAGAATCACAATCACAGAGAACTCTTATTGATCACTTTTATGACATTTTTGTTTATTTTTACACTGAGATAACTCAGATTGTCTACCTACGTGATCTAGTTATGGTCTTCATGTTTATGGAGTCCACAGATGATACCAAAAAAAGTTGAAAGGATCAAAATAAAGTGTGAAAACTCAGAAACAGAGTATAAGTCAAGCCATTGGCTCAGGAGGTTAGACTCCTCCTTGGAATTTTTTTAAAAGATTATTTTTGATGAATGATCAGCTCATTATCAACCTGATCATTATGAATCAGGTGTGTTGGAGCAGAGAAACATCTAAATGAATGAAACTGGTAGGCCAGTCCAAGTGGTGGAGACTGTGCTGCCCCTGCTGACGTGGTAGTGACATGGCTGGTGTTCATAAGTGTGCAGGTGTAGTTGGTGCACCAAGTCAGCAAGTGTAGCACAGCCATGTCGGTCACGTCAGCAGAGTTTGCCGAGTCCACCAAGTTTCTGACATTTAAGAAAAAAAAAAAATGCGGGGGTGGGTGGCGAGGTTGGAATAGTCCAGCGGTTACCTTACAGGGTTTGTTGTCGTGAGGTTTCCAGTTCAATTCCCCCCTTCTGCAACTTAAGCCCCTTTCCTTCAATGCGTTAAGATTACTATCGTATATCTATTTTACAGATATAATATGATAAACACAGGCACAACATAGAATTTGTACATGTTTATGCTGCTGACACCATGTCATCGGAAGAACAACAAATCTTAATGTGATCTGTGTTGGTCATTCTTGACACTTTTTCTTTTTCTTTTTTTTTTTTTTTAAACTTTGTTGCATCTTTACATTTACGTTTTTAGTTTAATTAGTTTAAACATGTGCACTCTTAAACAACCATGTAGTTCATTGGTTGATTATCATTCAGTTATGTGGTTGCAGGTGAAACTGGATTAAGAACAATCATCTTTACAGACACAGTGAACCAGAGCAGCCTGTAGGGGGCGTTGCTCTGCTGGTGTCTTTAAAGACAATAACACATGTCCTGAAGCAGGAATCAAACCAACACTGAGCTGATCAGGGAGTTTAAATCACAGCAGCTCGTCCTCCTGAGTTATCTCTCTGCTTGTTTGTGATTCTTTTAAAGTTGGTAAAGAGACATCTGCTTTCAAAACTCTCTGTGAGACTTCAGCTTTGAACCCAGAACCTTGTAGTTCAGAGTCCAGTGCCTAACCCAGTGCACTAAGACCTCTGTCTCGCTGTAATGCTTCCCTCAAAGCCTTTCAGTCCTGACAGGTTGACTTTTAAGAACTTTCCTGACTTCTTTACATTGAAGTACGGTCACAGCTGGTCGTGAACGATCCTGCACACCAAACAGACCACTTCACATGGACGCATCTTCTCTGAGTGCTTTTATGTTGTGCCGGACTTCAAAATTCACTGAACCTCATAAGAATCAAGTCAAACACAGTCCACTATCATTCTGAGCTGAACGATGAGGCAGTTGACCACTGTTTCTTTGAGCTTTTCACTCTTTCCATTGAACACAGGCCTTAAAAACAACCTAAGAACCAAACTTGGGTCCTCAAAACCTCAATGCACTGATCTATCTTCCTGAGCTAATGAACCAGAGCTTGTCAAAGTCTCTTTCTCAGAGATTTTTAGTGTTTCTGTTGGACACAGGCATCAAAACTAACCTACAGGTTGAACTGGGGTCATCAAGACTCCACCTTTAGCTTGTCCCTAAATACTGGCCGCTGGATGATGACAGTAAAGCAGAACTGTCACTGAACTGTGATTTTGTTCCTCTGTTCTGATTTAAAGACTGAAAAATAATGGCCAAATTTGTACCCACTTAAAGCATTATTTCAGCAGAGGCCATGATAATGACTTGGCAACAGTAACATTAGCTGGTTTCAGTTTCACATAAGAAAAGACATGCTGGAAAACAAGTGTCCTTGCATTAATAAAAAGCTTTTATGATATAATTACAATACACATATTTCCACTCTTTGGAAGAAACAGAGCTGATACAGTATAATTCATATCTCCCAACAAATTACAGCCCACTCAGAATCACTCAAAGCCAGCAACGTCCAAGCCAATGACTCAGTGTGCAGACTGCAGTGTGAAAGAGAGCTTTGTTGCCAGGCAGAAACACAACACAACACACAATCTGAGGAAGCTCTTCATGAAGAGTCCGCTTAATTTTCACTGCGTAGGAGGACTGCGATTCACTGCCGTCACAAACACGCTATAACTGCTGTCCACATTCCTCTCATGGAGATGTTTGGCGCCAGTTGGACACATATTGAGACAAACAGGCTCTGTTTTAGAGAAAAAGAGGAATCTTTGCTGCACTGATGTTAATATTCCTCGTCTTCGTCTTGGACTTGAGGACGGACGGCGGCTAAAGATTCCCTCCTTGTTTGGGTTGATTGGCAGGTGTCCATTGAAATGCAGCTGAAAGAGCTTCCTGTCCGCGAGCAGATGGACACAAAGCCTGTGAATGACCCAGGTAAATGTCAGAACACCTTTTAAAATGGGTTTTTGTTCGACCAGAAGAGGTTCAAGAGTGGCCCAGAAAGGGCTGAACCATTATTTCACCCCCTAAAGTGGAGATTTTTCAGGGTGTCAGGGCATTTTGTCACTCCTTTCCCCCTCACTTACCCTTCAGTACCCTTTGAGAATCAATTTTAGACTTTCGATTGTCACTTTAGTGCTTCATGTTTCAAAAACACCCTCCTTATTTAATGATTTTCACTTCCAATTAGTCTTAAAGGCACAAATAACACCAAATAATGATATTTTAAATCCAGTCCTGCCCTCTCCCATATCGATATTTGAACTTTTACTTGCTTGCAAGAGGTCGATGTGATTAATTTCTCAGTTAATTATCATCTTATTTACCATAATTATTAGCTGAATAAGTGAGTGTTTGCCGAGTTGTTGTGGGGCCTCCTGGTCCCAGCGCTCTTACTCACAGTTCTAATTAAAACTTATCAAAACATCGTTATTTTGATGGAAACCAGGAGAATGGCTGATCATTTCCACTCGCCAGTTTTTAATTACAGAGCCGGGGGAGGTGTTAACACTGCCAGCACATGCAAGTCATGGCTGGATTATCAGTGAGAAGGGGGTCAAAAAAAAAAACCTGTATGCAGACAAATTATGACATTACCCTTCAAATCCAGCTTGAAAAAATGTAATTATTTCAATGCACCGTTTTACTTCCTGGTAGCTCAGTAAATTGTGCTTGAAAGTCTTTGCTGAGGAAGAAAAATTAAAACTTATTAATCAAGCAATTTACTTTTACTTTCAGTACAGAGTCACCTTTAAGAGCAGAAACAGCCAATCAGAGACAAGCTGCATCTCTTAAAGTACTTCTGCTAAACCCTTATATTTTAGTTCTTTTTGTTCATTTTATTTGTGTAAAATCAGCAAATTAAAGGTCCTATGTGAAATTTAAGAAAATAGTTGTTATTAAGGACTCCAGGATTTAACAGCCAGCCATGATGCATGTTGCAATGTTTTTAGGCGTTTTTGCAATAAGCAAATAATAATAATACAAATACCGTAAAATTTCAAAGCTTGACAGTTGTAGCAATAGCAAATATACATTAATCAAACAACAAATTAGACAAAAATTCCTCTTTTTAAAGCCTGATTCGGATATTTTTCAGGCTAAATTCTTTAAATTTGATTATTTTACTCAAAAGAAGGTGTCTTTACTAGCTACCAGGCTTTGAAACCGCATCATGAACAGAGAAAAAAAGCATAAATACATCATAACTGAACATAAACACCAGTTTCTAGAGGCCAATCAAATATTTCTTCAGGTTCAGGGGCTCCAGCCTTGACTGCAGTGTTTTCCAGGTGATTTGGAGCCTTAAAGACAAAGAAGATCAATTTTATTTCATTTCATTTGGATCAGAAATTCCCCTTTGAATTAAGACAAAGAAGAAGAAGTGGAGCAGGACAGTAGCTGCCACCCCCCCACCATCATCCTCACACTTTTCAATTAGTGTTCAGGCAGACACCTCAGCGTGGCTGGCATCACCGTCCTAATCCTCCAGAGACAAGAAGAGCATTAGCGGTCATATGCCAACCAGATTTGTCCCATTATTCATTACAATTAATTGCTTCCCCGTTCTCCCGGCCTTTTCCCAGGAAGGCGGCGCGGCGTGGCGGACGCCTCCGCTGCAGATTGTAATATGAGCGCAGGACTTAAAGCTGTCATTCAAATCTCACCGTGACCTTTAGGGAGAAAAGGCTGTTTTTCACCCAGTTTGCAGTGAGCTGCATGAAGTTTAAAGTGTGTGTGTGTGTGTGTGTGTGTGCTTCTATCCTTGTGAGAACCAATCTGAGCGAGGGTATTTTTACCAGCTGCAACCTGACCCAGTGTTTTACAATTACAGACAGACAGGTAACACTTAACAGGGAACTAAATCCTTCTGAACTCCACCTGCATCATTATATTACTGTAAATTTATTTACAGTAGCTGCTGTTTTCACTAGAAACAACAGAGGTCAGCAGTGAGGCAAAAACTGCATAAAGATCCTTCAAGATTAGGGTGAAATTTAGGTCAAATTAAGAAACAGATCTCAATACAAGATCAATTAAAGGGATAGTTTGAATTATTATTATTATTTTCTGACAGGAAACCTCTGTTAAATAAACCCAATGTCCTTTCCAAACCAACCAAACTCCACTGGTGAAATTAGTCATTTTATGTCGCAGAACACAAGAGTTGTTGGTCTCCCCGCTGCCTCAATCTGTTAGTTTGTTTGTGTTATTGTGTGACCTCCAGGAAGCTGAACTATCCTTTTAAAACACAGAAGTCACACAAATACACAAACAAACTAACAGATCGAGGCAGCGGAAGACCTGAAACTCCAGTGTCCTGAGAGGTAAAATGACTGATTTTGCCAATGGAGTTGCAAAAGTTGGTTGGTTGGGAAAGGGAGCTATTTGGCTTATTTAACAGCTGTTTCCTGGAAGAAAAGGCGATCTGACAGCAAAGTAAAGCTGTGAAAATATTCTAAATATAACATGCACTTTAACTAATATTGATTTTATTAGATGGACCCTTTTAAAGTGGCTAAAATACATTTCACTGCTGTTCACAAAACAAACCCACCCCAAGTTTTCAGAAACATATTTTTGTGACTGTTTGACTGTAAAATGAGAAAGTTACTCACCAGGCCGCCATGTTGAGACCGGACACTGGGAGGACAGAGTATGTACTAACATGCATCCACGGCCATCTGGATAAACAGAGAAGCTCAGAAAACAACTCAGACTTTATTCTCTGCTCAAGATGCCACTACATCATGACACAGCAATACATAATATAAAATATAATAAAATATTACATCTTTAAAAACAGAGACAGAGGCATCTTGTCAGGACTGTTTTGCAGCCTCATTTAGCAGATTGGAAGCAGTGTGTGTCTGTATTTTTTGTCCTGAGCAGGGCTCAAACTCTAAAATCTTAAATCATAAACCAGACTGTCCACATTCTTATTTACAACATGAGGCAATGTCAGACTGTGGGATTTACTGTCCGCTTAAACTTTAAATGCTTTCAACAGTAGGTGAAAAATGATAAAAAAAATAAAAAAAAGTCAAAGAAATATATAAACAATAAATAAAAATTCTGTTGGTTTGCTATTTAGGAGTCCAGCAGATTTGCTGGAGCGAGAAAAAGGACAGAAAGTTCAAAGAAGAGTTTTGTCTCTCTGGACTGATGGAGGACAGTCTTCTGTGAAGTTCTTCTTCTGTCTTAGAGAAGATTTAAAACTATATAATATCTTATAGTGAAAACACAAATTTGGACAAAACAAAAAATGACTCTCAGCCAAATGAGATCAGTTTTTATGGACACATTAGTTTGGGGCACAAAACACAGGAAGAAAATAAAATAATTTAGTTTCTGAGACTGTTAAAAAGTTAAAGGCCAAATCGTACACCACCACCATCTGGACAATCAGTACTTTTTGTGTCTTCTGAGTTTGGAAACTATAAAGTTAGTTAAACTTTTAGTAATCCTAACAGATACAACAGGGTTAATTATGTCAAATTATTTCTAAAACAGCTGCTATTACTACATTGTCATGAATATTTTAGTTTTACAACGTAGGGCTGCAACTAACTAATTATTTTAAATATACATAAATAGATAATGGACGCAATTAATCATTTGGAGTGAGAATAAACGTCCATCACAAAAAATTACTTGTTTTGTGCCGACTAACAGCCCAAAGATATTCCGTTTAAAAAGATAGAAAATAAGTAAATCTTCAGTTGACAAGCTGTAACCAGCAAATCTTTGTAATTCAAACCTGAAAATGATCTAAATGATTCATCATCAAAAAAAGTTGATTAATTCTCAATCAGCTCCTTGATAATTGGTGCTTTTCAGCATTAGAAATAAGTGATGCCTTAATTTAAGTTAAAATTTTCAGTAATTAGACAATAAAAAGCATCAAATTAAAATAAAATTCAAACAAACAAAAGTGTAGAAATGCCTCTGAATACAGTAAACATGTCCACGTCTCTTCAGTCCTGTTCACAGGCTGTCACATGACGTCTCTCTGCTGTTATGACGCCAGGTATGAATGACACAAGAAACACAAAAACCCCACAGAGAGCAACCAGATACATTTAATTAGATAATTGCTTTGTGTTTTCTCTTTTTTTACCTGAAGACTCAGTATTCTTACAGTAGTGGAGGAGAAGAAAAAAAGACAGAGGAATATGATTCTCTTTGAGCCTGGATAAAGCTGTAATTTCATCCAAAGAAGACAATCAAACATCGGGATGTGGATTTAAGTCGTTGCTGCCCATGAGCCATTCTTGACGGGGCCGGCGTTGGCAGTTTGAAGGGTCCTCAGTGTCGAGGTATTGTGGCCGAACCCCCATGTGACCGCACACTGATACACACACTTCAGTAACAGGTTCAGTGTTTGGTACACGGGAGGAAACATACGGAATGATTCTGTTCAGTGTCTGAGAAGAACAAGTCCATAGAAAATCTGAATATAAATCATAACATGAAGGCAATAAGGAAGCACAGTCTGCACACACACAAACCTTTACAATATAAAACCTTCAACAGAGGCCTGAAGTGAAGAGTGACGGCTGCCATGTTGGAGGAATGAACGCAGAATCCATTTATTTTTGCTGTTAGGGGAGGGAACAAAGATGAATCTAATCTAAGATTAGTCTTAATCATAGTTTACAGTTTAAAATGAAAGTTCTGTTGCACAATTAAAAACTAATCTGTTTGCTAAATCCAGGTTTAGTGATCTGAACCGAAATTAAATAGTTTTTAGTTTTTATAATTAGAATAAATAAATAAAAGATAAACTTGAGTGCTGTTAGGAATTAGTCAAAGGGGGGAAAACAGTTCATTTGCCCTCCTCTGTATTCTTTAACAAAAAGTTGTATTGTTTGCTTCACTAGTTACAAAGTTCTGTGAAGTTCTTTGTAACCTTGTTTAAAAAAGTGCTATATAAATAAAGTGTATTATATCATTATTATTATAAAAAAAATATACATTACATGTTTTCTGGCTGGCTAAAAAAGTTTGAAATAGCTTATGTTGTTTAGTAGCTACCTAAAAAGGCAAATAAAGTTTCACCAATTGCTCGCTAGATAAAAAGTTTTTTTTTAAAGGTCTATTGTTTACTAGTTAGCTAAAAAGTTAGCAAAATGTTACATTGTATGCTAGCTAGCTACAAAGTTCTGTTTAGCACTTTGTAACCTTGTTAAGAAAAGAGCTACAAAGATAAAGTTTACTATTATCTTATTATAAAAAAAATTCCACTGTACTGTTTGCCAGCTAGTTTTACATTTAAAAGAAGTTATATTGTTTGCTAACTAGCTAAAATGTTGGCAAAACCTTAAATTGTTTCGTTGCTAGCCAAAAAAAAAGAAAAGAAAAAAAGCAGGTTTCTGCTGTAAAGTAACTGAAACTGTTCGAAGTTGGGCAGAAAAATGTGTTCATGTAGGACTGTCTTTTATAGAAAGCTCTTTGAGAAATAAGTTTTTCTAGGCTTTAAATATTAGAAACCTGCACAAAAGCTGCCATGAAGAACTTTGCCTCAATAAAATAGTCTAATTTAAAATGGGGACTAAATCATAAAATAATCAGTAACACAGATCTGACCAGCTTTTGGCACGAGACAGTTTTTAGTTGTGTTTTGACACCAAGCCCTTCAAAATAAGAACAGCTCAACTGACCAAACTAAAAATATCACTGTTGCCCTTTGAACCCCACGTTGGTCAAATTCTGGTTGTTAATCCCTCCAACATGGCAGCTTACAACAGACTTCTGTTCTAAAATTAAACTGAAACTAACAATATATGTTAAATACTATTCTTTATATAAGAGCTTAACATTCTGAACATAATTTCCTGTGTTAGATTTAACATTTAACAGTGTGGCATTGTGAAAATCAAGGCACATATCATAGATACATTCATACAGTGCACTGCCTTTCCATTTTACACCTAAAAGCTGAAGATCAAACATGCTGAAACGTCCATGCTGGATTACAAATGTCCTATTTTTTGTCACATAAACAACAAAGAAAACAGCATGCAGGATTATATATTCATCAGTCTGCTGCTGACAGACCGAATGTGCGTTAATACAGCATTTAAGATCAGATTTCTCTCTGCTCTCGACCACAACAAGCACAGCAATAAAAGAATGAACTCCACTTCAAACACGCGTAATAAAAATAAAGATTTTGCTTTACATTATTTAGAGAAAAGGTAACACGTAGCATGCAATCCATCGACTAACATCACTTGTCATTGTTCCTTTGAAATCCTGTTTTCAAATCTATAATCTCTGTATTTCTGTCTGTAAACAGCTGCGGTGACACGAGACAAAGGGAATAAATAATTATAAAATATATATACGTAAAGAACAGAACAGTAGCAGTGATTAACAAAAAGCATCTTCCTCAGTAACGCTAAAGCTGGAAACCTCGTCATGTAAACCTCAGGATCAGTAGTAGTTCGCTGGTAGTGCAAGAGATGGAAAAGTGGACACAGCAGACAGTAAAGATGGAAGATTTTTCTCAAACTTTCCTCAGACTCCTGGATACGAAACAGGCGGCAGAAACATCTCAGAGTGCTTTAAGAACCAGTAAAAATTACCTGACGAGTTCTTCTAACATGCAAAGATCAGAAACAACACAGTTAAATGCACAGTTAGGTTGATTTGATGGGTCCATCTTTTCTGTTTGATGGTTTCCTGGTAAGAATTAGTCATTTTGTACTAATTAGAAGCAAAATAAGCTCAATTAAACCCCAGTACATATTAATTTGTCATTGATTTAGTCCAGAAAATTTTATTCTTCTTCATCTATGTTAAGTTTTCAATCTTTTTGTTTGCTTTGTTGCTGAAAGTTAGATGAGAAGACTGGTATCACTGTCACATCTGTGAACATGTAGTAACAACCAGCAGTACACTATTTTGTTATCTCAAGATAATGAGATAATCAACCCTTTATTACAAGAAAATAAAACTTTGTTTCCTCTTAGTGTGACTAACAAGTGCAAAAGCTGAGAAAGTCAGATCAAGATTTGATCTTAAAGCCTGAAATCAGATGTGCTCACATGAACCAGAGACTAATTTTCAAGTTCTCCATAATTATCTAGTGACCACGAGAAAACAAAAGTCGTTTTCTTGTGATAAATCTTCTCATTATCTCAAGAAAACAAACATTTTCTCGGTATACATCGTCACGAGAAAACAGCTTTTGTTATCTCATTATCTCAAGTTGTTTTTTGTGACAAATTATCTCAAGAAAACAAACGTTGTTTTGTCAAGATAAATTATCTTATTTTGAGAAAACAAAAGACTTTCTCTTGACAAATTATCTAGTTATCTTAAAAACATTATCTCATCATTTTGAGATAACAAAAGTCATTTCCTCAGCTGTTTTATGTCATTCACATCCACTAACTTTTAGTGCTCTTTTGAGGAAAAGTGCGTAAAGAAAATATTAGAGAGCTTAAATTTAAGATCAAATATTACTGGGAAATGGGGCCTTAAAGAATCTTTGGATTATATGAACCTGGTCTCAATTTTAATTTGGTTTAATTAGTACCAAGGAACATTTCTTTCCAGGAAACTTTTAGGGAATTATTCTGAAATAATGGACCCGTTGAATAAAGCATTAACGCTCAGTTGCCATCTTAAAAAGCTGCATCGCATTGAGGTCAGTTTTTCACAAACAATCAGTGTCAATTATGTAAAAAAAGGAGTGTTGGAGAATCTACAAAGACGATGTAATGATTAAAATATCAAAGAGTTTGTTTAAAAGACAGTATAAAACGGATACATTGTGCGCTGTGTATTATCAGAGGCACCTGATGCTGAGAAGCAATCACTCCACTGAAGACAAAAGACAAGACAAACAGACAGATCTACTCCTCGACTTCATGAAAAACAAACCTCAGCCTCAATCATTAGATCCTATTTCACCCAAAACACTCAGGAGTGACGCTGGCCTGCACTTGATTTGGCCAAATTCACCCCGCCGTGTGCTTGATTGCATTATTGTCATTCAAATAGCTCCATTTGCATGAGACCCCTTTGTTTTTTTTGTCATCGCCACCTTTAAAAAGGACCAGAAGGTTTTCTCGGCATCCTTGAAAAATCCTCCTCCTCCTCCTCTTCGTCTTCTCGCGCTCAGACACCGCCGCCGCTTCTGTCCACCGTCACCGGCCCTCTCTTATCCAGAGTCTCCTCCGCTGATTTCATCAGAATGGCCAGGCGGCTGATGAACACTTGTCCTTTCTTCACTGCGCTCATCAGCTGCACAGGAGACGTCAGAGGACATAGTTTAGAGTGTGTATGATAACAGCGTGAAATCAAGCTAGAGCTTGGAATAGTCATGTGTTACTACAACAGAAATACCAACATTGAAAGGCTTTAAAGCCGTCCAATCACCTTCACATCCCAAGAGTTAGAAACCAACACCAACAATGTTCTTTATGTGTTAAAGCTGGACTAGGTGGACATGTTTCTGCATGGAAATGAAGCCATTTAATGCTGAAAAAAAACAGCTCCTTCCTCTTTATATCTACGATATGGAAGCCGAGAACAGCTGTGCTTACAGTTGTTCTTCAAAGTCTGTCACCTTGACATCAAGAGTTAATTATTTCCTTTTCTCGAGGAAACAAAGATTGTTTTCCCACGATAACAAATTCATTTATCAAGTTATTTCAAGAGAACAACAGGTAGATTTCTTGAGATTAAAAAATAATCAACTCCCGATCTTGATAAAACTACAAAAAAAAAGAATGAATGCAAGCTCGTCCTTTTTCAGCTGATTCTACAAAGCAGAAAATTATTCAAGCTTTCTTCACTCTTCAGCCTCTTTGTTTAGTTTGCTACAAAACATTTAAAGATGTAATATTTAAGTATTACTGTGGATTTATTTTGAAGTTTCTAAAGGATAACAAGCATTTTATTCTATATTTTTCTTCTTGTCAACAAATCGTATGATCAAAACCAACATATATGTAGATGTTTTTATGTATAGCAGTGTTTTTATATGTAAATAAACTTTACTTTTGTCCAAGAAATATTGTTTTTCTTCTCTGGACAGAGAATATCGGCAACAGGCACTCCTAAAAGCAGAATTGTATTTTCATTTCAAATTGTGGTTTGAAATGATTTGAATAAATAAATATTCAGTTGAACTCTGGTTTAAAGAAGTATGAAACAAATAGAAAAATGAGGGAGGGGGACAAAGGGCCAGAAACAGACCCTGAGCCAACAGTTTGAGACAGGGCTAATTTCTCATTAATTTTATGATTAACCAATTAGTTGTTTGGTCCATAAAATGTCAGAAAAGTCCAAGAGGACGTCCTCTAATGTCTTGTTTTGTCCACAACTCAGAGAGATTCAGTTTACTATCAGAGGAGTGAAGAAACCAGAAAATATTCACATCTGAGGAGCTGAAATCAGAGGATTTGGACTATTTTCTTTCAAAAAAGAAAAATGATCCAAACTGATTAACTGTCTATTAAAACAGTTGTGAAGTAATTTAATGGTTGTGACGTAAGAAATCATTTCAGTTCCACTCTTAATGCTGCAAATCATATTGCAATTGCAATATCAGTAAAAAAAATAATCACAATTATATATTTTTCAGAATTTTTTCAAACATTTTAATGCAGAAATGTTACACAATAGTGTGAAATGTATATAGTACTAGATCTGTATGTTTACTGTAATAAAACCTAAAAAAATATCTGATTAATTTGACTAATTTTTGTTTCTTTTTGATCAGATTTGTAACATTTTCTTTGTAGTATTTCCTTTACATGTGAGGAAAACAAATGCATATGTGTACTTTTGTTTGTTTTCATGGTGAAATTACTGGAAAATGTTATGTTCAGGTTCTTTTGTGACATAAACCAGATATATCAGATACAGGAGACAGATCATCGGTTCACTATTGATTTGATTTTTCACAGGATTTGTTGACAATCAGAAATATATATAACATCACTACACTTTCTCTTTCAGTCATCAATATTTGAAGGTTCCTCGTGCAGCTTTAACACTTCTTGGATGTTTTTTAGTGTGTTTTTTACCCTCCAGCCGGTCGTCTTTGTTCACCAGAGGACTTAATAAAGTTATTTTTTTAGTTAATGTGAGAGGAAACCCCCGTTCCATGTGAGCCCTGTGGGGCCTGAGTGTTTCCCATCGATGCTGCACCGATGTACACTACCTGTGTGTCGTCTCTAAGTCATCCACGTGCAGGTCATGTGTGTACACAAGCAGAAACAGACATTCAGCATCATCTTATACATGACATGCATGATTAAATACTTGATAGTGGCAGTGAAAGTCAGATTTAGAAGGTATTTTGTCTCTTCAGCCTGTTTCCTCCTCAGCGCGGCGGAGAAGCCGGCACACTAATGAAGACTAAACCATCGTCTGTCATCAAGCTCTCATGTAATGACTCTTTTCTGGACTCCGGTGAGAAAGTAATTTAGCGGCGGACGGACGGACACGGGAGCCCCCGGACGCACTTCAGGCCTCATTACACGAGTCGCTGACAGAGATTCTCTTCTCTAATTAGCTCCATCTAGTCGAGTTAAGACTTCACACCTTCTGTCTGAAGGAGCGGATGTTCTCCGCTCTCACAGCTCAGGTGGACAGAGGTCTTTTTTAACGATACGGTAATTTGTGTCGCAGCTTTAGCGACCGTTACAGCGTGTATGAGGAGGACAATCTGTTGTATTAAAGCCACTGGAAACCACAATATGTTCCTAACTGTGTAATCTGGGGTCTCCTGCACAGAATAGAAAGCATCTAAAAAGGAGAAATTAGTTTTAATGCAAATTTAAAATACACTTCACTGATATTAGGTTTGAATTGGATGTGGTTACGCTGAAATTTATTACAAAAATTACACAATTAATTCCACAAACCAATGATCAGCAAACAGGTGAGAGGAACACAATCCATTACACACGGATTTTTCTATTTTCAGTTTTTCCTCCTTAGAGTTATTTTGTGTGCAGCCATTAAGGGCTCCAACTAACGATTATTTTCGATTAATCAATTAGTTGTTTTGTCCATAAAATGTCAGAAAATTATGAAAACGGACGATCAGTATCTCCCAAAGCATCCTTCATTCGGTTTTCCTCTCAAAGGTGACTAAAAAACTGAAAATATTCACATTTTAAGAAGCTGAAATCAAAGAATTTAGATTAGATTAATTTAACAGTCAGTTTATATTTGATTAGTAATTGATTGGTTACAGTCTTTCTCTTGTCTGTCACATATAGTATGTCTGGAAATAGGGCTTTAAATAGTAAAAATGCACATGTGATATGAAAGTAGAGTGTCTCATTAAAGGGATAGTTCAGATTATTTGAAGTAGGGTGTATTAATGACAGTAGATGGTGGTCAACATGCCCTTCAGGTGGAGAAACAGCGAGGAGGACCAGCACTAAAGCTAAGAAACTTGCTGCTGTGGACAGGGTCAGCAGCAAAAGGTATTTCAGTCACTTCAGAAAATCAGTATCATTTTAATTGCACATTATATTTAGAATATTTTCACTGGTTTACACAGGAAACAGGAAACCACAGTTATATCAGCCAAAGATTTCTCTGTCCAAACCAACCAAACAACAACTCTGTGTTTTGCGAAGAAAAAAAAAGACTGATTTCACCAACAGAGTCAATAGAGTGACATTTGAGAGTTTCCCATCAGAAAAGGCTGACTGACATCATGGTGAAGAGATGAAAATATTCTAAATACAGCATAAACCTAAACTGATCACATTTTTTTAAGTGTCTAAAATCCATTTTGCTGACTTCAAATAATCCGAACTATCCCTTTAATGAGACAACTTTGATATCATATATGAATTTTTACTATTTCAAAACAAATTTCCAGCAAATTAAATACTGAAAATTAGACTACATGTTGCAGACAAGAGAAAAGGTGTACCTTCATGGCTTAACTTTTGATTTTTTTTTTTAGGTTTTTACTTTCATTCCTTAAACTCTGCAGGTGGAGCAGGTTCTGATATAAATTTCAGGATCAAATATGTATTAAAAATCCTTTCAGAGACAAATTTCATAACAATTTATGAAGCATGACAAAGAAGGCGGTTAAAAAGAACAGATTAAAAACAGGAATATGGCGGCAAACAAAAAGACTCTGAGGAGAGAAAAAAAGAAGACTAGAAATAGAAAAAAAAATCAGAGTGTAATGGATTGTGTTCCCGAGGGCTTCTATTATCCAGCCTTCAGGTCCTCTGTCCTGTTTGTTCTGCAGACACTGACAGAGGTGTGAGGCATTAATGGTCCTTCTCATCAGTCGCACACACGCACACACACACACACACACACACACACACACACACACACACACACACCACAGTGCATACAGCATGTGTGCTCGGATAAATTTTTCTTTTATTGTCTGTTTCAGATTCAGTCTTTTCTGCAAAAATCTCCTTTTTATAAAGTAATTTTCCCCAGAAGTCCTATTTTCTTAGAACAAGTGAAAGAAGTTGCCAGTTCAGTAAGAATGTTTTTTCCAATGCAAATCAACATGTTTCAAGCTTTGATGAAATTTTTCTTTATTTATTTCTTGAATATTCTTACAAAACATTAACTTCTATGAGAAACAGGTTGAAACCGGCAAATTTTCACTTGTTTTTAAAAGATTTAGGACCTAATTCTCTCAGAAATGCACTTGATAGGGAGATTTTTGCCGTATGACAAAGACTGAATTCAAAATTAACTCACTGTAAAAAGAAAAAGAAGGTATTTCAAAACTTGCTAAGTGAAAATGAATAATGGGTAATAATTTAATATTTTCAATTGCAGCTATTTAATTTTCAAGCAGCCAAATTATGACAAATCAGCTTGACAGTACAGTTGAAAATTTTGTGCATTTTCCTTTATCAATAGTTGAAAACACTGACAACTGATCAATTCATTTTAACAATTTTAATTTTATTTTTAATAACTTTCATATTTTTTTCTCATTTTCAGTTAAGTTTAATTTAGTTATAACTTATTCAACAAATGCTTCCACCAAACAGAACAATGTCAAAAGAGGTGCAATTACTGCCATCTCTAGATTATTGATTAATTATTGATTAAAACATTTTTATCAGTTAAATTCTTAATGGCAGTTAATTGATTTATGATTACTACATCTCACTGTGAACAACTGTTAAAATACAATTTTCAGGGGTTAATCTGAAGAATAAAATTAATTATAGGTCAGCAAAACTTTTTTAAAGTTCATTTCAAAGTTTAAGAGTTGGAGTGAAGAAATTTGTGAGTTTTCTCAGCTGATTTTTTGTACCATGCCCATGTATTTTCTCTGCAGTGTTCACTGTGTGTTGGTGGTTTTCTAATTAAAACATGTTGAAATATGTTAATGCAATTGCTTGTTTTGGGAAAATAAAGTTTTCGGTCTTAATGATATGCTGAACAAGAGTGCAAATAGTCTTTTTATATCATTTGCACTCTTCCTATGATGATTTATTAATTTAATTTTGTTGTGTGGAGCTCACAGAGAGAAGCTGAATATTTTTTTCAGCGTTAACGGGAAAATTTCAATTATAATTTCATTTCATTTTCGTTGTATTTGATTCTTCATCAGAGGTACTCTTGTTATTTACATAAGAAATTGTGATTTTTGATTCATTTATGCATTTCTAAAAATTATACTGGTGATTAAATGGGGCATATTTCTCCATTGTGGTATTTTTAAAAACCTTGAGGTAACAGTGTGATTATTTGTCTCAGAGGTAAACTGAAAAATATGTGACAATGAAGTCTTAATCTGACTGAGTGTTTTTCATATAAATGAACTTCACTACTGCAGAGAGGCGTGAAGGCAACACTGCAGTAAAAGTGAAATATCTGCTGAACTGATCAGACGTCATTTGTCCTCTCTGAGTCCTCACTGTCTCAACGTTACGTACCTGCATGAATTCATCAAGTTCAACTTGTCCGTTCTTGTTGAGGTCCACCTCGTTAAGGATTTCATGGAGCGAATTCTCATCAATGTGAACATTGATGCTCTGCAGAGACGCAAAACAAGAGCAGGGATCAATAAACTTACAACGAAGACAAGAGGAAAGGAAAAACAACAGGGAAAATGACAGGAAAAAGGAAAATAAAGGAAACTGAAAGGACAGGGGAGAGGAGAGGAAAAGGAAAAGGACAACTCACTTCCAAAACTTGCTGCACGTCCACAGTGGTGATGAATCCTTTGCTCTCTTTGTCAAACTTGTGGAAACGCTTCTTGTACCTGTAACACACACGAGGGATTATTTCCTCTGTCACTTCTTTACATTTGATTCTACAGCATTTATGAAAACTAAGACTTACAGGGTAACTTTAGTATTCTTCAACTTCAACTCTGTTTTCCCAAGCGTGAATTAAGGTTTTATTTCAGCCAGAACCAGAGTTGGTGATTTTTGGAACAGTTGAAAGATGAGCCAAAGTGTTTTTTTAAATGTTACAATCATTAGAGATGGTGATTTAAGACTAAGAACAGTCAGATTTGTTCTTGCTGTTTCTTTGCGTCACAAAGGCAGTTTGTTTTGCTAACTTGTGTAGTACAGTAACAACTAAACCCAAGGGTGTAGCTTTGGTTTCAGTGGGAGGGGACACAATGAATACAACAAAAATGCAAGTTACAAATGTTTGCTACACAACGTCCTGCTCCCTAATCCCTTTATTGTCAGTGCACGCTTATCAGATGACATTTTCCTGTATTAAGGTGGCAGGACAGTCAGAAGACAATATTCAGACAAACATGGGATTTTAGGATTCAAAAAGTGGGGCTGACCTCATTCTAGAGCTCAACTCCAGCAGTACAGACACTCAAAATTCATCAAAAAACAGCAAAAGCTTGTCGATTACCATGTCTTTTATTTTTATTTTTTATAAAGAAGGAGGTGTAATAATTACCTGACTACTTCTGGGTAGTCCAGGTTGATGTCGGACGTCTTGGTGATCTGCTCAGAACGAGACCTGTAGCCCATCTCATGGTACAAAAACTTCCTCGCTGCTTCCAGCTCCGCCTGGATCAAACATTGAAAACCACAAGAGTCAACACATCTGAGTTTTCTGATGCTGCAGCTTCACTTCTACTGTCAACATATGTCGACATACTTTATGTATTTACTTACATTTCCACTGTAACTGACCTTAAATGTTTATTTGTACTTGTCTTGTTTAGCAGTGATTAATTAATAATGAATAGTTTAATCTATGAAATGTCAAAAAGAAGTAGATTCACAGAAGTCAGCCTGAAACTTTTCACGTCATACACATCGTATACTCAGTGTTATATGGCTTATATAACGTCAGTTTACTGACAGAAAAGTCTGTCTGATGGCGAGCTAAAGTGGTGAAATATTCTCAGCAGAGTACTTAGCTGTACTCCTGTTGCTTCTCCAAACTAGAGGCGTGTTGATCACCATCTATGGATCAATACTTCATACAACCCCATTTCTAATAATCCAAGCTATCCCTTTATTAATATAGTCATTCTTACTCCCAGTATTAGAAGTCTACCACTGTTACTCCTGTCTCTACAGCCCCCCAGAACCTTTTTTGATTCTGTTATTTGAAAAATCTATGAATAACAGATAAATATCTTCCAGAAAGTCCCAATAGTAACATGTGCATCTAAGAATCAACATTAGCATTAGCAGTTTTTGTTAAACAAAGAAAAAAGAAAGATAAAGGAGGATTATTTTACAGGTGAGTAACAAAGATTGAAAGTATCTGATTTAATAAAGCTACAGTTTTATTACATGTACATGTATGAAACACATCCCTCATACTGGCAGGTATCTTGTTTACAGTGCTGCTGGGAGACTTCCCTGTTGCTGGTTAACAATAACGGCTTTAAATAGTTGAGAGTTCAGTTTTCATGCACACGTATCACTTCTCTACACAAACTGAGCTCCTGCTCTGAAGGGACAAAGGGTGTGGACCTGTCCATTGTGTCCAGACGTAAAAAGAAAAACTTCAAAACTCCACCAGGGATTAAAGCATGATGTAAAACTGAGCAGGTTTTCTGGGGCAGGGGAAAAAAAAACTTTACAAAATCCTCAGTTTGGGATCAGAAAATGTGCCAGTATATCAACTTTTTTTTGCTAATTTTGCTATTATAAAATAAACTGTAAAATCGTACCGTCCTGTGCTCCTGACTCCAGTCCAGCTCTTTGCCCATGATCTGCACGATGGTTGGGAGCGCTTCGTCGGCCGCCTGCACGTTCAGGAAGCCCAGGCGTGTTCGCCGGGCGATGACGTCGATGGCTGTGCAGGCGTACTCCTTAATCGCGTACAGAACCTGAGAAAGAAGACATCAGGTGAGGCTACACCTGGAGCGTTCGAGACTGAACTGTTTGCCTTAAAATCCTGCCGTACCTCGGCCTCGATGTAAGGAAACTCAGACACGAGTCTTTTCCCAACGATTGGCCATCTCTGCCCGGTGACCTGAGCCATCTTGGCCACGTCGAACGCCTTTCCTCCGTACGTCGCAGCCAGGTGTTGAGCGACCTGTAAAATAAATCAATTTTAATCCATTATTAATAAAATTAATTCATGATAACCTTGAATGAATGATGGATGTAACTGAAAAAGGAACTCTAGTATCTAAAGTTTATTTATGCACACAGTCCAGTATAAAAATCACAGGTTAAACAGTGCAGATCGTAGCTGCTGCTGGTCACATGATTGATTTCCCCTCCTTGGAGTTAAACGCTAAGCGTTAACGCCAGTTTGTCGATGAGGTGTCACATGTTTACAGAACACAGCATGGCTGTTTGCTATTCAGATCGTCGGCTCGCCGATCATGTGAAAGGGCAAACGCTGTCCAAATATCAACAGTGACCTTTTAGGAATATTCCAGAACAGAGCGGCGCCGCTGCAGAACGCCTCTAATGAGGAGTAAGTATACTGCAGACTTTCGCTGCACGAGGACTTTTTCTTCATGGAACAATGTTCTATTGGATTTAATGGAAACGCGCAGCCTAATTATTGGAAAGATGGTGTGTAGCTGATGTAAATCGATGTGCCCTTACTTCATGCCATTGATAAATCGTACAGTGTGTTACAACGTGTGTCCAGTCTTTTGTGTAGCAGAAATGTCAGCATTGTTACAGCAGCAGCTTTAATGTCAGCTCCACTGAAGAAGACAGCGAGTGTGTGCGCGCGTGTGCGTGTGTGTGAGCGTCGTTTTACAGCTTTGTTTGTAGACGAGTGTGTGTCTGGTCCTGCGTACAGTCGGTAGTTAAAGGTCTGTTTCCTTCTACGCCTCGACATGCTGGAAATGTTTCAGTGAGTCAGAGAAACAGTTCAACATTTCAGGAACATTTTTCTTCTGTCCAAAGTCAAAAAGCACCTTTAAAGCTCCCGCCGTGAATCTTTTACCAGGTTGATGAAAAATGAAAAAATCAACACAACACTCAAAATATTTAAAACAAAAAAAAGTTTGGTTGAGGTGGAAAATTTGAGGAAACAAACATAAATGCCGTATTTCCATCATTTTCCATCTCATTTCAAGTTTGACTGAGGCTCTTTTCTTTACATGATTTCCTTGTTCCTTCCTTTTCTACTGGTTTGATGGGACCTGACCACTGACTGTAGAGCCACCAGGACATCACCTTTTTGAATCCCCGACTTTGGCATCACGGCAGGCCTTTTCAAATGGCGCTAGAGGGCTGAATCCGTCCCTTTAACAACCTCAATCCAGCACTTTAATCATACATAAATAAATAATTGTTTAAATGGAAAAGATTCTAATGAGCTGATTCATTGATTATCTCTGTTGTCAAGCACAGGGACTTTCATTATTTTAAAAAGGGATAACTCAGGCTGTTTAAACAGAGGGAGGTTAGGGGTTTGTACCATCAGGTATCTGACTTTTTTTACTGTTCATGTTCACTTTCAGCTGATAGAAGTTACTGCCCATGAACCCTGGCATTTTGTAGCTTCATAATAAAAGCTTTCAGATAACAAAATAACAGGGGACTTTTATTGTGAATAATTTATAAGAGGTAAAATATATTCAATATTCAGCCACTGAACTACTACTGCTACTACTACTACTAATAATAATACTACAGCCCAAACTTGATGTAAGCTCATGAAATATGTGAGAAATACAGCCCGACCCGACCCAAACCTGTCAGGTCCCATCAGGTCCCATTGGGTTCAGGCACAGATCTCAAGCTCTAATGCTTCATCATTAAATAGAGAACACAAAATAAAGAAAATGAACCTGTTTTGTGTGTCTAGGACTTTCAATGTGCTGTATTATCTAAAGAGGTATGGAGTATTGTTATTTTTATACTAGTATTGTATAAGTTTGAAATTCTGGTAAACAACAAGAACAAGATACAAGAAACCTAAAAATATCTGGTTAAAGCTGACATACAGATTTCTGAGCGACATATGCAAAGTTTCAAGTTCAAACAAAAAAACTTATGTTGATTTAAAAAGTAACAACTACTGTGTTTTCTACTTCTTTCTTTGTTTTCAACTCATCTTTTCCAACATGGTTCAATCAAATGTGAGTTAACTTGAAGAAACTGAGGTAAAAATCATGTTTTACCTCGTTCTCCAGTCCGTAGTCCTGCACCAGGCGGATGTAGAGAGTCGGCGTCCAGCCCTTCCCTCCCTCCAGCATCAGACCCACAGTCTTGCAGGGCCCTGCTGACAGGCCATGAGCTTTGATGGCTGCGTCCAGAGTCTCCTCAGCCATGGACCTGTAGGTGGTCCACTTCCCACCTGAACACACACGGTTCGCACCTTAATACAGTCAACTCACACAGCTTTAAAATTCACATAATCCTGGACGCTGACTGACCGGCGATGGTGACCAGTCCGCTGTCACTGATGCTGACGATGTGGTTTCTGCAGATGGACTGAGTGTCTTTGGAGTTGGGGTCGGTCACCAGAGGACGGATGCCGCTCCACGCTGCCAACACGTCTCCTCGGCGCACTGCGGACGACACAAACACAAGATTATAGAAAGAAGATTCACACAAAAGGTACAATTATTATACAGCTAAGATAGAACTGTATGGAACTTTCTGTACATATGAATTGACTTCTGTAGACCCTTAGTTGTGTAAGGTCATGTATAATACATATAAAAACACAGATATTCAGTGAGCAATATTTTGCAAAAATAATAAAAATACTCCTCTACCTAAGTGACTGTGACAGACTTCCAGTCTTACTGGGAGAGAAGGGAGAGTGCTGTAGACTGGCAGCAAAATGTGACGTGAGCTCTGCAACTCTGTGGACTTCCTGTCCCACAAGGCCAATAATTAACACTGAACACTGAACAATAATTGATGAACCTACAGCAACACTTACTCTTCCATTGCCGCTCTTGTCCTCCATGCCCTTTTGCCTTTTGTGTTGTTATTGTTTATGTCAAAGTCTGTATTGATATTCTTTAGCAACACTGAGGTCAATGCAGTCGAGCCAATAAGGCCAATGAATTGAATTGAAGGAGGAAAGAAGTCATAATAAAATAAAAAATTGGGATCGCTTCTTCAGTTTTGTCATACAGATTTTACTGCCTCCCCCAGTCAGTGGTAGCGTTGTGTTACAATGCTGCTTATTTTGTTAAATCTTTAGTATTTTTCTTACATTATTTTGTTACACTTTTAATATTTTGTTACATTTATCGTACTTTGTTACATTTTTAGTAATTTGTTACCTTTCGTTACTATTTTAGAGTTTAGTTACATTTCTGATATTTTGTTAAATATTTTGTATTTAGTTTCTTTGCTTTTAGACTCACAGTTTCCAAAAAAAATCCTAAACTGCAAGAAATGTTTTATGTTTTAGGATTATTTGGGGGCAAATGAGCACAAATCAGTCGATAGGATTTCAAATAAAGTTTGTGTTCTTTCAGAAGTTCCAGTTTTCACTTTGTTTGATTGACAGTTTAATAATCAAAAAAATCAGTTTAAACTAACTGAAAAAATTTAAATAATACGATAGGAAACCCGATAAATGACCACATGGACAAGAGAAGACCTTCTACATACCTTCTACGTCAGCACTGAGGTAGTTGCGGACCTCTCTCAGGATGAAGTTGATGTCGTCCTCCCCGGGGATTGGGTGGGCCGTCACGTTGGTGGGCGTGTCAGTTGTGCCGGCGATGGTCATCTTCTCCCAGGGCAGGAAGAAGATGACACGTCCATCGCTCGTCGCCGGATCGAGCAGACCCATGTTGTCAGGGCTGCGGATCAGAACGCACAGGAAGAGGGGTGGCGATTATCACAAATTAGAGTAGAAGAAGAAGAAGAAGCATGAGTAATATCTTTGTTATTATGTCTAATTTGTTACTATCTTTACTGTCTCAGGTAATAAGTGTGAGGAAGAGTAGGAGAAGGAGAAAAGAAGTGAGGAAGATGACAAATTGAGGAGTTAGAGAGGACGAGCAGAGAAAAAAGGACACAAATGGAAAAACACAGATATGGGGGAGGAAGAGGAGGCGGTGGAGGGGGCAGATAGCGGCAGGAGGAGGAAGACGAGAGAAAGGGAGGAGGAAGAGAATTAGGTGGTTGGCATTTCTGCCGCTGTTCAAAGGGCTCGCACTCCCTCGGGTTTCACTCAATAAGCTTTCGCTGAACTTTAAAACCCCCCCACTTCAACAAAACCACTCTATTGCGCTGCTGTATCTTAACCAAAGAAGAAGATTGTACTATGCATGTAGGTATAGGTCAGATTATAGTTTATCCAGCTTAGTATTTACACAGAGGAATGAGAAAACATTGTTTATACATTCATAACAGCAGAAACCTGATGAGAAGTAAGAAAGACATCAAACATCTCCATGTTTCCACACCTTCAATAAAGGTGAACGTCCATTTTTACAAGTTGTGATGATTCAAGATGCTGGAACACACGGACTCTGGCTTTCCTCTGTCAGTGGCGGCGGGTCTGAGTGGTCTAGAGTCTAAATTAAGGCTCCAGTGTGTTTGAATGGCACCACTGTCATTACATTATGTCTGCACGCACCATCACTGTTTCAGTATTTGGTTACATTTTCTGTATTTTGTTACATTTTAGTATTTTATTAGATTTTTAATGTTTTGTTTTTTGTTTTTTTTACATTTTTCGTATTTTGTTACGTTTTTATTGTTATTTTTGAAGTATTTGGTTACATGTTTAGGAATATGTCACCTTCTTTTGAGTATTTTGTTATATCTTTAGCTTTTGTGTATGCATGTATCACATGTATCACCTGTAGTAACCGGGCATGACGATGTGAACTCCAGCACTGGGCTGGCAGATGTTGTGTGTCTCCTGGTTGTCCATCTTCCTCAGCGAGTCTGTAAACGGGCCGGTGGCGTTGATCACACACTTGGCCTTCACATCAAATTCCTGTCCTGTGAGCGGGGAGTGATGATTAAAAAAAAAACATCCAGAGAGTTTCACTAATCATTGGTTCTACAGGGAATTTTTTATACAAGACAAACTGCACGCCTCACCTGTGATGACGTCCCTGCAGCGGGCACCACACACCTTCTCCATGCCGGTCTGCGGGTCTTTTGTCTTCAGCAGGCGGACCACCTCGGTGTAGTTGGCCATGGCGGCGCCGTAGCGGGCAGCAGTGAGGCCGATGGCGAGGTTCATACGGGCGTCATTGTGTTGCCCTGAAGGAGGCAGAGAAGAAGGGATTTTAGACATTCAGCTGGATCTCTTACACAGACTGATTTACAGGTGTACATGGTAAGAGATAATGTACAACGAGGTGTTTATTATCAGGAAATAACAGATGACGGGGAGAACAGAACCATCCTGCAGCCATAACTTTTTTTGCTGGTAACACCTGAGGGTTTGACTAATACCTAGAACGCTCATTACCATCCCATGCAATGGAAACGCTGTTCACTGCTCCAGTAAATAAGACAAACCATAAATAATATACAATAAAAATGTTAAATTATATAAAATATAAAATGTACTGATTATTGACACAAAAAGAACAATATCAGGCCTTGCCAGGGACTTGAATATGACAGGTCCATAAAGCTGCTTGTGGAAAAGAAATAGTTTGTGTGAATAAAAACTGATCGCTGAACTGAATTGTTACATACTCAATTCTGATTGGTCAATTACAGCATTCTAAGGTCTCATTTCTGTATAACAGACCATTGCTATGGACGTAGCTCTGATCATAGACTCTGGAAGAACAATACAATATTTTTTAAATCAGTAAAATCATTTTTATTTTTTAATTAATATTTTCTGTTAAATTATTGATTTTTTGGTAAAATACCGTGTGATAAGCTGGATAATGTACAATGAGCAGATCATTATTTTGAAATAAACCCCTTCAGGATGATTCAAGACCTGTATCACCCTGCTGGGGTTCTCTACTGTTATCTGCAGTGGTAGGAAGATTACTGAAAATCTGTACTCAAGTACAAGTACTGTTACATCCCTGAAATATTACTCAATAACAAGTAAATGTACAAAAAATTCTCCTCAAAAACTACTCAAACAAAGTATTAGTTACTTTTTAACCGTTGATGTTTAATGCATGATCAATGGCAGTGTTCAATCAAAGAGGTTCCTCTTTCTCCAAATCTTCAGTCTAAATTTCTCTGCTGCAGTTTTTTGTTTTTTTGTTCTGGTTTTTTCAACTGGTTTTCATTGGTTCTCATTTGCAATCAGACAACCTTATTGGCTACAAAAATACAGATGAAAGGTTTGGATATTAATTCAAATTGTACTCAGTGCTCAGTCACTATTTTAAAACTAACAATAACCCCAAAAACGAGTTAATTACAGTACTTTGAGTCGCTGTAATTGACATGCTCCGTTTTATCTTTGGCCTTATGTGCATGAGAAGCGTTGCTGGCAGCAGTGACGGGGTAAGTAGAGACATCAGCAGCATTAACATACTGTAGATTAATTTTAGCATTCAGGCCATTTAAACAAACACACCACCCTGTCAATCCAAAAGTGGAGGGTTCAGGCCGACACGTTTGCTGTGTCCTGTGTTTGCGAGGCCGTTCTTGGTGGCAGCAGGAGCAGCCGTAACCAAGACAGCGGGAGAAAAAGCTGCCGCTGCTGCTCAGCCGCTCCGACCGTCGTCGACGCTCCTCTGTGCTCCACACCGCCGGGAGAGAAGGTCAGATTTCGAAATGTCACCGCCGTGATTGTTCCAGACGGCATAATTGGAGAAAAGACGCCCCACCCCTCCACCATCCTGGCCCTGCACCCCAACCCCCCACCCTCAGCAGATGACGGCAGGAGGAGGGGGAGGTGGAAATCAAACATATGCTGCACCAAGGAAATGCTTCTTCCCTTCTCCCAGCCTGCAGTAAATCCAGTTATATCTCAACATTTAAAGAGTAAAAAGGCTGTTTGGAGTTGAAATAATGGCTTAAAAACAAAATTTGATCAAGTTATATAATTTAAAAAGCAGCTTAGATGTTATTTTTTGCTGCTAATCACAGAAAAAATATGCAGAATTTGATGAATGTCTAAAATTGTGTAAATTAATACATTAAAAAGCTTCTTTAAGCAGCATCAGAGATAAAAACCAGCAGCCTGTTGTTATCACACGTGACGAGTTGATACTCAGTGAAGCCTACAGTAACAGACACATCACCCGCGGACACAAATTTGTTATTTTCGGTGGCGGGGAGAAGAGGACGCCCGCGGCACATGAAGCTCCTCACACTCAGCTGGACATTCAGCATATGTTTGGTTCTCCTCCGTACTCATCCAGCGAACACGCAACCTTTACTGCCGCGGGGAACAGAGGGCATCCTACCAGCCTGTCAACACATTTTTTTCAGGGACCAGTGGAGATGTGACGGCCACGGGGCGAGTTTTACATCTGAGGTCTCGTCTGTTTGGAATTTCTGCACAATTTCCACAATATTACAGTTTATTCACAAGCAGAATCTGAGCGAGAAATTTCTAGTTTTTCAAATATGTGTTGATGAAATCCTATTCTTTTTAAATTTCACATCATTTTGGTGCTTACTGATGTTGAAGTTGTCAGTCAAACTGTATGACAGAGGAGTTTTCCCACAAAAGAGCTACAAGACTTCAGGTGTTTAGGACAAGAAATGTAAAACACTGAAATAAAATTAGACTATTTTCATGATCAATTCATCATTTTCATTTTGAAAAGGCTGTTTAAATCATGACAGATACTCGACACAAAGGTCTGCTATCAGTTCCAGAGATGTACTCAAAAGGTTAATACTAATATTCATAAATCAATTAACTGACCTAATTCATTGTCATTGGAATAACAAGAAGAAAAACAGTAGAAAAGGGCAACAAGGCTGACTCAGCTGCCTTGTTCATGTTTACAGAAAATAAAGAGATGAGTAATGAATCAACAAACGAAGCGTGCCTTTTAGATCACTGTCCACACATGCCAGTGTCTGTGTGAAAATACCTAATTAAAAAGTGAAGCAAAGAGGCTCCTGCGGGCAAGAAAACCGAGCTTTGACTCACCGTCGTAGTAGACGATGGCTCCCACCAGCTTGTCTTTCTTCAGCATGGGGAAAAGCTCCAAGGCCTTGGACTTACTGAGGACGTAGCTGCTCTTCAGGCAGTGGATCCCGGCCACCACGTCGTACATCTTGATCCCTGCCCAGTAGTAAGGCAACTGCCACCATCTTGGAAATAAAGACAGGGATTAAAGTCCTACTCAAGTAGGAGTACAGATACTTGTGTAAAAATACTTGGTAAAAGTAGAAGAAAGTATAAAAGTAAAAAGTCACCATCTGAGGGACATTTCTACTGGCTGTTTCTGTGTAAAGCAAACTGAACTCTCCACGACTGAGTCTCCCTCCCTGTCTGTTTTGCCTTGTTATGTCTTTTGCATAGACTTTTACATCTGTCTTTTAATGTTTTGTAATGTTTTTCTACATCATTTTCATCTTTTAACATGGTTTTCATCTTGTCATGTATTATACATTGTTGACCCTTTTTTGGGGTCATTAAAGGCAACAACAAACATTCAGAAGTTGGTGTTCCATCCAGATAAATAACTTCAGTTTCCTTCAGTTAAAAGATTAAAAGCATCATGCTAACAAACCAAGTATTATCCACATGCTTGTTTGTGCTATTTTCCCCCACATCCTGTACATGTTTCATATTGTATAAATCTGACACGTACTTGTAAACAGGAAGCATGATGGGTAGAGGTGCGGACAAGTGAGGCGCGATTTCCAGGAGGTTGGCTCGCTCGTGGAGTGCCTCTTTGACCATCATGTACTGTTCCAGAGGAGAGAAGAAGATGATAAGGACAAAGAGGAGCAGCGGATGGAAATAATGAACAAAAAAGGAGGTGGAAGAAGAACCTGGTCGTAGTCTAACTGCATGATGGCCTTTTGGAGGTAGCGGACTCCGCCGTGGATCAGTTTTGTACTCCGACTGCTGGTCCCTGAAGAGAAATCGCTTCGCTCTACGAGGGCAGTCTTGAGGTCTGGAGGAAGAAAAATCACAACCAGAACAGTTTGGGATTCATGTTATTGGACTCTTTGATTCAGGTGTGGACTCTTCAAAAAAACCTCCACACCACAGAATTAAACTGTCATATCATCTACCTGAAATATTCTTTTTGGATATTCTCTGCTGAGCCATAATGTGTAGGCTAACTAGGCTAACCAGTTAGCAAACAATGTAACATTATTTTTTTAGCCAACTAGAAAACAGCATAACTTTTTAATTACCTTTAAGCTAGCTAGCAAACAAAGTAAATTTTTTTTGCTTTTCAGCTGACAATCTATTTTTGTTTTACTTTTCACCTAGCTAGCAAACAATGTAACCTTTATTCTTTTCAGTCAACCAGCAAACAATCAAACTTTTTTAAAAACTTTTTAGCGAGCTGGCAAACAATTTAACGTTTCTTTTTCGTTTTTAGTGATCTACCAAACTTTTTCTCTTTTTTGCCATCTAGCAAACAATGCAATGTTTTGTTTTATCTGTTACATCGCAGAAATATTCAATTTGGACCTACACCAGTATTTTATTTTAAAGCCAATATCATCCCAAATTAATGCACCGAAAAATTTGCAGTAAGATTCGCAAATAAACAGCCTCCCTCCTGCAAAAACCCATCTTCTCCAAAACTTTTTATAACACATTCAAAAGAGACGAGTTTTCAAATGGATTATTTAGTTGAAAAAGGAAGAGAATTTTCCAAACCTAATCCAAATTGGAGATAAATGTTTTTTACAGGACAGCTAATCACTGTAGTATCATGACATGATTCTGCTGAGAAGTTGGAGAGAAGTCCTGTTTAAAGTTCATCTGCATCATATTACTATATATGCATAACTCCAGTGTGGAAAAAGTACACAGCAGAAATATGCACCAATAACTTCTATATGACCACAGTTCTGATACATGTTCCTTCAGGGTATTTACAGTTATAACAGTTGACATACAGGAGGGTTAGCAGCCTGCGAGGCGTTTCCCTCCTTCAATGATGACTCACTAAAGACACTTAAAAGAGCTGGAAACTTGTTCTGTGTGTCTGAGAGAGATCTTACTGCGTGTGACAGCGTCTAAGGCACATCCTACACCTGTGGCTCCTCCTCCGACCACCAGAACATCAAACTCCTCTGTGTTCTGCAGCACCGCGAGCTGCGCCTGCCGAGAGGGAAGCTCGTCTGCGAAGGGAGCCTTCAGCTCTGCTTCTGCCGCCACGTGGGCTAACCGGGCCTGGATGTGACAAAAACACACTGACTTAACTTAATCTATATACCAAAAAATTTAGATTCTGTGTTAATTTCTATTTAAACTCTATGTTAAACTCTATGTTAAAAGAATAAAAGGCAAAACAAATGTTAAACAATGAGCAACACTTTCCTTTGAGGTGAGTTCTGAGACATCATAAACACACTGTGAGCACATTCTCCGTGTGCTTATGCATTATTCTTGCATTACAATCACCTCATAAAATTACATGTGATATAATGCATAATGACTTGCAATCATTTCAATACATTATGGATTTGGCGTGATGTATAATGAGATTACTGTAAGACATACAGCTTCATGTACAGAAGCCTAAAAGTACATAAATCACTCTGTTATTAAAAAACTTAGTCAAAGCTGATGCCAAAGCTTGAAAAAAAACTTTTATATATTATAACAACATTCATTACTTTATATTAATAAACAGAAACAAGCAGTTTGGATAATAATCCTCGAGATTTTATTTTTACTTTTCAGCCTTTATTGATAGTGAGAGTTGAAATACTAAATATTTTATTTTTTGTTCGTTTGTTTTTAAGAACTGCAACCAAAGTATGTACAAGATATTGTACATACTGGCAAACAATTTAAGTTTTGTTTTTTGTTTTTGTTTTTTTAACTTTTCACCTAGCTACCAAACAATGCAATGTTTTGTTTTGCTTTTTTATAAGCTAGGAAACAATGTTATAGGTTTTTTGGGTTTTTCTTTTTTTTTTTTTAGCTAAGTAGGAAACAATATACCTTCAAACAACAACAACAATTCTTTAGCTAGCTAGCTAACAATTCTTTTTCTCAATCTCAAAAAAAGCATCATTTTAAAACTTAAACTTTCTCAGTTGTAAGTTTAAAGTTAAAACTGGATCACAATTTAAATTAGAGGTCAAAGTTCTTGAATTAAATTTAATCTACATTAAGAGTAAAACTAATCTGAACCTTAAAGAGGTGTTTAAATTTAGTTTAAAAGTTTTGGTTCAACATGAATTTAAGTTAAACCATGATTTAATTTGGGTTCAAATTCATTCTTGTTGGTGCAACCCAGCCATAACGATATAAAATTAAAATGAGTACTTTAGATAGTTGTTGACAGAAGTAGTTTTTATACATACTTTTACTTTAGATTAGTTTGTTGAAGCTATTCTTGGCAGTAAAAATGAGGTTATGGTGTGTTTATGATGTCTCATTTTCACCTCTAGTTTCTAAGTGAAGTGTTGCTTTTCAAAAAATGAAAATATATTCTTGATGTCATTAGTGGCAAAGCAAATTTTGTTGAGGGTTACTATCTGCTGCAACATGCTGCTCAGCGTCACCAAAACCCACAAAAAAATAAAATAAAATTGCAATCCAGCCTCTGAACATCTCTGAACATCACTTATATCCACTGTTTGATTAGCAAAATAATTAATTGGAAGAAATAATCACAACCACAATAAAAAAAGCACAGCTCCCCCTCTGATGTGAGGATGTGGGATTTCACTTCTAATGAAATATTTATTCATTTTTCTATTTAGCAGGTTCAAGCTAAATGATTGCATCAAGCTGCTTTGAAGCAAACGTGGCATTTGACTTGCAAATACAAGCAGGCGTTTGTAATTTAGGTCTGCAGCCGCAAACAAGACGATGATATAATCATTGTCTATTTTTGATGATGCACACAGACAAACACCGCCACGGAATTAAGAGCCACTGTGCCCCCCGTAATCAAGTTAAGACAGTGAAGGCCCATGCTAATAGCCAATCGGCCGCTGTCTTGAAAACTTCTCCAAGCCATATGCCCTTGCTAAAGGAGACAAGACGGACATTCATCTCATCAGCATTGCAATTACTGGGATTAGAAGGCATGCATGATTACAAACTATTGTGAAAATAATTATATTTCATCAGGGTCGACTTCTTGCTTACCAATCCATGCTTGGTTGAGAGGACGACGGTTGGCAAGAGAAGACATTATCGCGCCAGGACACAAAACAAAGTTCACGTTAGGTTGTACAGTCAAATAAAGTCTGGTATGTAGATGAGAGGGGTGCCTAAAATAGGCCTACGTCAGGTCAGAGGTCAGGGGAAACACAGCTGCTTGTCCAGCTCAAAGGAGGCCGAGCTGCGTGGCCGAGCCAGTGAGACAGAAACTGGTGTCTCTCAAGGCCAGCAGTGTTCCCTGTGTCACCAGTCATGAGGTGACACTTCAAATACCATTATAACTTGGCCTATTGTTCTCTGAGCATGTGCATTTTCTTCATTCCTCAAATTGATGGTGTTGTCAATGTCCATCTACATTATCAAGCAGCTAAATATCATTTGCAGTCCATTTAAGAAGGCTGTTTAAAGGGATAATTTGGATTATTTGAAGTAGGGGTTTATGAGGTATTTGTCCACAGTTAGTGTGTTATCTACAGAGTACAGGGCTCTGCAATTTAGCCACAGAAAAAACAAAACAAAATCAGTCTCAGTGTACACTGTATTTACAATATTTTCATTGCTTTACATTGCTAGAAAATACTGTTATATCAGCCAGATATCGCTCTTTGCAAACGAACCAAACTCCATTGATAAAATCAGTAACTTAACCTGACAGAACACAGGAGTCGCTTGTGTACCACTGCCTTGATCTGTTCAAAGTCACACACTAACCCCATCAAATGAAGCAATCAAAGCAATGAAAGACCAGCAACTCCTGTGTTCTGTGAGGTAAAATGACTGATTTTGCCAATGGCGTTTGACTGTTTTTGGTAAGAACTATATGTGGTTTATCTAAAGGTTCCTGTTCAAAATGGCTGTGTGTAAAGTGGTAAAAATGTTCTAAATATGGTGTATACTTACGCAGGGCTTGTCAGCCACCATCTACTGCAGGTAATAAACTAACTATGGATAAGTACCTCACAGAAACCCACTTCAAATGATCCAAACTATCCCTTTCAGAATGAGTCAGTCTGGCAGGTTTGGGGATTTAAGTGTCAATAAAAATAAATCTTACATTACATCAAACAAATAATACATCAAAAATCATAATTGACTGTATATGTTACAAAATAAGCACAACAATTGGATTAAATACATGTTTCTTAATATAAGATATGGCATGTTTTGTGTTCAAAACACAAGATTTTTTTTCTATATTTATAAACCTCTTCAAAAGAATCAGTTTAGCTAGAGACGAGGTGATGTACAGCCCCGTTGCCAAGGCAACCATTACTAGGAGAAACTACCCCCTCCCCCCCAGCTCACAGATTAAAGGATAAGTTCCACATTTTGAGAAATAACCTTATTTCCCTTCTTGCTGGGATTGATACCACTCTCTTGTTTGTATGCAAAGTGTGAAGCCATAGCCAGCTAGCTTAGCTTAGCACAAAGAGCCTGGAGTCTACACTGGCTGCCTGACAACTGGTTCCAGTCTTTATTCTAAGCTAAGTTAGCCCGCTGTAGGCAGAGCTTCATAATTACAGTACAGATATGAGAGTGATATCATTTTTTTCATCTAAGAGCGTGTTCACCCTAACTTTGTTTAGTCTGGCTGAAACATCATCAGTCATCAGTGTGTGGGTTCACCAGCTGGAAAACTCAGGAGCTGGACCTTTAGGTCTGAACCTGCCCTAACTCTCAGCAAGAAAGCAAATAAACTTGTTTCCCACAATGTAGAATTTTTCATTAAAAAGATTCACAGTTTATTCCCATGATGCAAAACTTAACATCTCCCTGAATTAAAAACACTGGTGACACTTGAGTTTATTACTTTGTTTTGAAGGAACAAATGTGAAACAGCCATCCCACCTAGAACTCTTTGAACAACTTGTCCTCAATTCCTCCATTATAATTAATGAACAACAGTGATTTTATTAAAATAAGTGAGGGTCATTACATCACTGGTGTCAGACTTCAGTGCCAGTTCTATTGAGGATTATGTGAGATGCATGGAGAAGCATCATAAGAAATCATTAATGCTCTTTTAGAAGGAGTAGAAGTTTATAACAATTAAATTGAGCAAAATGTTAATGAACTTTGGCAGGTAGTGAGACAGACAGTCACTCTACACTGTGTATTTTTTACATTGACAGACAACTGACAGTTATAACTTTGCTCCTGTAGAGTTTGGTTCCATGTCGGTTTTGTTTTGTTGTCGGTACAGCGTGATTAATACAAATCTTTCCGAAAAACAAATTTAAAAGCCAGACTGAAGTGAATGCAACTTTGAACTATAATTAATGTGGAACAGGCAAATAGAAATAGAAATTTGAAACACTTAGCATGTTTCTCCAAACCTATGATGTCATATCCTTGTCATTTTATGATTTATTACAGTAAACATATTAGAGATTTTTCTTTAAGACCTGTCAAAATCAAATTTAAGACATTTTATGACACGTCAGGGCCTAAAATTCAGATGATTTGATTTTAGACTTTTAAGGATCTGTAGATGAAGAAATGCCTAAACTGACTGATTTTTCCAACTGTGTGCATTCGTTTATTTGCTGTTGGTCTCCAAATAGCACGACTGACACTGCATCTCCCCCAGGCTACTGAAGTGACACCAAAGTATGCAGCATAGTATGTTCCAGAGTGATGTAATGTCCCTTCCTCTTTTTTTTTTAGTTTCCTTGTATTGAACCAGGAAACGGAAGAAAAACAATCAGAGGTGGTTAGTTTCAAAAGAGTTTTTACCACAATGCAAAAAAGCTGCTAGTGCAAAGAGAACATGTTCATTTTATCATTGTTTCTGAGCAGTTCGGGATCCAGTGCTTCTATGCTTGCATGTGAGCTGATGCCTCCTGGAAATCATCCAATAAAAAACAAAACATACACCCTGGAGACCACAGTAAGCACATACCAACATCTAGACAGGACATGCCCTGAAAGGCTGCTCCTCCCTCCTCTTTATACACTGTGTTCAGAACAAATGAAATGCTTTTCTAAAACCTGTGCTGTTGACACACCTAAAAAATTGAAATAATTAAGGTTTGTCCCTGAATTTTACCTGTCAGGGCAGAAAACCACATGAAGCAGCACATACAGGAAGCCATTATGAATATGTAAACAAAAAATGACAACAGAAGCCTTCAGTTCTGTCAAATCCTGCAAAACTGGAGTTCTCGCAAACTCATGCAACAAAAAACAAAAGCAAACATTTGCTAAAGCGACACAGATTGAGCGGTGGCAGCATCTTCCATCGACTTACCTGCGTCTTTCTGTACTCGACCAGCTGCGAGAGGCCGAAAACTGCGGCGACCGCCCCGCCGCCTAAGATCGCCGTCCGTTTCAGAGCCTTCCTGAACGCCATCGTGGGCCCTGCAGAGACAGTAAAGTGCAGTGAGGAGACAGAGCAGAGACGGCCAGGTTATAAGGCTCTGACATGACAGGTGATCATGTGAAGGAGGCATGCGAGTCTGAGGGGGCAGGTAAGGGGGGTGGGAGGGTCCAAAAAGCTGCAAGTCAGGCTGAAAGAGACAGACGGGGAGAGAAGTTCACGTGGGGAAGGTGTGGAGAGGAGCACTGTGTTTATGTCACCTGCTGCACAGACTGAGCAGGAACTTTCAACACTCAGAGTCCAGAGCTGCATCTTTGTTATCGATTAATCTGCCCAAACTTTTCCCAATTAATCATTTGGTCAATTAATCATCAGAAAAAAAAGGAAAACTGCCCATTAAATTCCAAAGTAACGTCTTCAAATGTTGTATTTTGTCACTGATGACTGGTGATGGGAGTTTAATCAATAATGAAAATGGCTGTCAGCTGCACCTTTTGAAAAATCTTGTTTGTCCAGCTATGCAGCATCATTCACTCTGACTTTAACTGTTCTGTGCAACGAATGTAAATAATCAGTAACATAAAATGACTCATAAAGTTCATTTTTGTTCTTCATGCTTTGTAGTAACACAAGAAACAAGAAACTTTATTTGAGTGTCCAAAAACTTTTGGCCAATAGTATAATTATACTTGTTTGACACTGGGCCTGCAACTAAACAACTAACTAACCTATCATCTTCATTATTGATTAATCTCCAAATAACTGTTCTTTAAAATGCCAGAAAATAGTTGATGTCACCTTAAGCAGAAAATGCTTAAGGTGACATCTTTCATTTTTTTTGCTTTGTCCAAACAACAATCCAAAACCTAAAAATATTCAGTTCACCATCATGTAAGACAAAAAAATCTACAAGAGCTGCAACAATTAATTGTTAAATTATTTACTAAATTAATTACAGACTATTTTGACAATCGATTAATCAGTTAGAGCATTTTGTTTTAAAGAAAAAAAAGGCTAAATTATCTATTTTATCTTCTTAAATTTGAATATTTTTCTGGTTTATTTTGTCCTCTGTGACAGTAAAGTGAATATCTTTGGGTTGGTGGAAAAAGCAGGACATTTGAGGACATCATCTTGGGCTTTGGGAAAGACTGATCGACATTTTTCACAATTTTCTTACATTTTAACGACCAAACAACTCACTGATTAAACAAGAAAATGACTGACATATTAACAGACGATAAAAAATGCTAGTAGCCCTAAATATTAAGTAAAGTGCATTGAAATAACTTCTGTTATAATCTGATTTAATGATTTGAAACTGGGGCTGCCACTAACAAACTAACTTTTTTTGATTAATTTGCCAAATAATGGTTCATTTAGTCTATAATATATCAGAAAATAGTAAAACATGTTAAAGGAACATCTAGAAAATGTTTGTTTTGTCCAAACTACACTCGAAAACCTAAAAATCTTCAGTTTAGTATCATGTGGGACAAAGAAAAGCAGCAGATCTTCACATTTGAGAAGGTGAAACAAGGGAATATCTGGCATTTTTGCTTTAAAAATAACTGACAACACTGAATAATTATTAAATATTTTGCATATAATTAATCTACTAATTCTTTCAGATCTGTTTAAAACAGTTATTGAAAAAGTTTCCAAGTCAGGGCATTATGTTAAAAGGTCAAAATGCTGCAAATAAATTTAAATGATAGGACTGCAAACAGGTTAATATGCAACAGAAAAATCTAAACTCGACCCTGTCCAGAAGCAGATAAACTGGACAGAATTAACACACATTACATTTGCAGTTTATTATTGAGCAACTGCAAGGATAATGACCCTGCGTGCACCATAACGAGCAGAACATGACACCAGCTCTGGCAGGGCGAGGAACGCCTAAAATCCCACCAGGGGCCGCCCAGAAAAGTGTCGAGTACTTTGGATAAAGGTTTCCAGGGAGTGGCATACGCTGGAGCAGATTCTAATGCATTTTCATAAAACAGCAGCTACAGATGGCACAAATGTCAACAACCAGTTTGGTGTAACTAATGACCTATTACAAGTAGCATAATATTGTGTCAGCCAGTATTAGCACCAAAAAAACAAATTAAATTATAACATGTCACTTGACACAACTGTTGAACTGCAGAAATGTAAAACCGTTTACCTAAAAAAGGAACAGGGTAATAGAAAAGTCTGACATAAAGAACAGCAGGTTCATGGGATGTCTGATTATAAATGAGTACTTTGGTTTATCCTCTTTCATTGCCTGTTATAAAGCAGCTTCTCCACAGAACTGAAACTGCATTGTGCAATATATTATACCATGGCTACATACGTTAGATGCTAAAGCTGTGAGCTGCAGTATATGACTAAAATGTAATTATAGCTCTCACTGAGTACGATTGCGACAGAAGATTTCAATGTCCTGTGATAGTCATTAAGCTATTTTAAGTGCTGATCTCTTAGAAATGATCATTACTAAATATCAGCCTGCAATGCAAAAGATCTCCTTCTGAGGCTGAACAAAATACAATGACAATGTACAATTATAAGTTAAAATTTAGCCTTAAAGGTAGACTAAGTAAGATTTGTCAGTTGCTGTTTGTAAATGCATCAAATTATGCAGGATATTCCCCCAGCAAAATTTAGTGGAAAAGGTGCTGGCCATGACGCACATTTGAATTGACAACAGGCGGTATAGGCTGGACATTTTTACAATTGAGAATGTAAGAATTATTTTAGACCTACAAAGATAAATGAAAATTATAATGCTGAAAAAAATTCAGGTTGCAGACCCCTGCTTTAGGCAAACCTAAGACACTCAGTGTTTCTTTTAAACAGGCAGTTTACTCTGTCTTACAAAGAAAGAGAGAGAGCATGCAGCTGCGGTCATGCAAGGTAGGGACTGAATACGGAGAAGGACCACTGAGAGCAATAAAATCCAGTGAGTCAGAGAAATAAAATGTTACTTCCTGATTGTTTCACTGCGGTTATGCTCAAATACACACACCACTGTGCAACCTTGTGGATAATCAACTCAATCATTAACACAAAATGCATGCCTTTTTATAATTTTAACAATTTTAGGGGCACATTAGTTAGCCTGCATGAAATAATAATTCATTAAGCACAAACGGTTTAAAGAAACATTCATAAAACAATAATATTATCACTCAGCGTCAAAAGAGGTATAGAGTAACGTTCTTTAGTACTGTATCAAAGTTTAAAATTCCGGTACCATGTGGGGCTGTGCACTGGCAAAAATACAATATGATATGTATTGTGATACAGGGGTTATGATTCATAATATTGCAATGTATTACAATACTGTAAGCAAGTATGGAAAATTTAATTTTAGGATAAATAGTATGAAGAACACAGCAACATGTCCATAAGTTAAACAAGTTTACTTTTTGTCAGGGTTGCACGATTATTTTGACTGAAACTGCAATTGTGATATGTGATACGATTACTGAATATCTTTATGTTTTTGACATAACAAGATATTTGAGGATGTTACCTTGAGCTTTGGAAAACAGTCATCAACATTTTTCACCATTTTCTGACATTTTATGGACCAAACCACTAATCGTTTAATAATTGATTAATTGAGAAAATATTTAATCAATAATGAATCATTAATTGCAGCCCTACACTCTCCTGTATATCCAAACTGTATAGATATTTTTACACCCCTAATATTGTGACAATTTTATTACACATAACACGTTTAAATCTGCGTTCAACCAGCACTGAGCTTCAATATAAATACATTGGCCTTCAAAAAAACCATGAAATCAAACCCGGCTCTGTGGCATACCACACGCTTTCACACCCTCTCACAGGCTGCTCATTACTGGACACTATAAAAGGCCAAATATGACAATAATTAGCCCTGAGGAGGATTTTTGACTTGAGCATTCTGATAGATGTAGTTCAGCCAGCTGAACCACTAAAACTGTCAAAGCTGATGCATGTGAGTGACATAACCAGTAAACTCAACTACTCTTCCTCATGATGATGATGCATACATCAGCCTGCAGACTCACTATGAGTCAGCAGGGGAGGGGGCTTCCTGGATGTAATGTGCATGAAACACATGGCGAAAGTCCATTGACATTTTTGCTATTTTTAGGCCAATGTATTTCAAAGGATACCTGGGAATCCCTGCTGAAAAAAGTCCCACACGGCAGGTTAGCTTTGAACAGCAGGTGGTAGTATATTAATTTATGGCGTCAGGTGAGGTCTAACGTTTTGCTATACTGTTTTATATCCGCCACACACGAAGAAGGAAGTCGATGTTATTTAAAACTGACATCTTACTGTGGATTAAAATGTCAAACCAACAATAAGCTTCGTCTTAACAGTCACGAATAAGCTCCTCTCCTTATGAAAAAGACGACTCACACACCTCCACAAGAAGAGGCTATTCTTGTATGGAAAAAAATTAAGCAATTTGACGTTTTTAAATAACAAAAATTCACACATTAAGCAGGCATGTCCTTAGCTACAACCACTAAGGAGAAGAGGTTATTGCTTCGTTGCCATAGACTCGCAGATGTTGCTCTGCTTTTTTGGCTCTCTGCCGAGACAAACACAGGGTTAATCTTTAGTTAGACATGTTTAAAATTGCCCGAAACACACTCGCTGACACAACAGTCATTTCCACTTACAGGATTTCTTGTTTTGTGGCCGAATTTAACTCGCTCGGGGCGATGCAGGGCGGCGACTAAGGACATCGGTTGTTATCCAAACCCGTTGCCTGTGTTTGACAGCTACAACCAGGAAGCTGAGCAGGCCGGGAGTGACGCGGCGCAGAGCCAATCAGAGCGCAGCCCTCCGCTAAGCTCGTCCAATGGCGTTCGCGGGGAGGCGGTGCCACATTGTTGACGTAAGGTGCGGACAAGATTGCGCAACGCGAGCTTCCCCTCCATCCTCTCCTTGAGGATAATAATAAAGAGTGGGAAATGCCACCAGCTGTCGTTTTCTCTGTCTTTCAGCAACAGGAGGCACGAAGGGAAAATAAAACCTGTAACATTTACACAGAATGGAATTTATTTTGTATTTCTTGACCCTTACATGGGCAAGTGCATATAAATATTTTGTAAAACTGAATTGCTATTTTCTACTGCATGTAAAATTATAAAATTCCATGATGTCTTCTCAAAATATGATCTTTATTTTACAGTTTACACTGGCCTTAATTAGGTAGGGTAGGGGAGACTGGGGCAGGTTGAACCTTCTTATGCCCTGCCCCTTTTCGCTCAGCAACCATTCATCCTTTTTATACTTAAACATGCCATGTGTTACACTTGTCTTGTTGAAAAGAAAAACACATTTTGAAGATGGTTAAAGGATATTACTGGGGTACTTGTGAAAGAGACATACTGTGTATTCCTATTTTAAATAAGCTAATGTTAACAAAATACTAGCAAACTAGCTAGCTAATCTACCTCAATCATTAGTTTCCTATTCAGCTAGCGTTTTGCTAACATCTGTTATTGGAGTACAGAGCAAAAAGGGGTGGGGCTTAGGAGGGGTCACTTGAAACTTTTTTATTTTACATTTTATTCAATAATTCAGATTACTTGAAATACAATAGTCATCTCTTGATACAAGAAACATATTTGCACTAATTATTAAATTATATATAATATATAATTAGATGTAAATATTATATTTCTCCTTTTGTTGCAGACACCCAGCAAACCCACTCAAGGATACACTCAATGCCTGATTATCAAAGTTGTGAAAATGTAAAAATGTAATGAATTATTTTTCATCAGGAACATATAATCAATTTTCTTAACTTATTAACCACATTTTCTGTCAATTAACAGATATTAAACTATGAGTATAAAACTGCTCAAATAATGTTACACATACTGCATAATCATATCTGAACAGGAAATATTAAGCATAATGTACAACTTGAGAGCTAACATAAAGAGCACAGCTATAGCTAAGGCTCCTCTTATCAGCCTAGAATGGATTTAGCTTGATATTTGTTGCAGCTTAACGTAACATGAAGGGAACTACAGTATGTGAACAGTAGTTATGTACACAGCCAAGCATATCCAGTATCAAGCGTCCCTGATAACAACAAAGAGGTTATTTGGCTGTCTGAGCACACAGTAATGTGCACACTCAGAGCACCAGAGTTGCATTAGATGAATATTAAAGTCATGGTAGGTTTAGACCCTTTTGTACAGTGTCGATGTTAATTCAGCAAATCAGCTGTGTTGCAACTTACATAGTGGCGTAACAATGGAATTCCTTTTGTGTTTTTGTTTGACGTTAACTCATACAATTTGTGAAGTTGCGGTAGATGAACAACTGGGTTTTATTTGAAGTTGACAAACATAAGAACAGTGTATAAAAGTTTTAGAGATCTAGCATGAACAATCACAGAGTTACTGATGCTCAAAGAAACAGTGTTTCTACCATCCCCGGTCTCCCCTACACCCCATATACAGAAACCATTAAGCTGTAAAATAATGTTCCTCAACCCCAAATCAAAAAACAGCTATTGGACATATTCCTTATCTTCACAGAATCCAGTTTGAATTTCTCCATCACCATAAAAACACATCTGCTTTGTGTAGCAGTAACAGGTTTAATGTTAAGTGCTTTAAGAATCGCAATAAAATTCTTCACATATGATGCAAACTGCAGGAAACTGGGCCACAAGCAGCATTATTTCCGAATTACATGAACCACTTTCTGTGCCCACACCAGTCAATGGCCCACACACACACACACACAGAGACACACACACAGAGACACACACACCACCCCGCCCCTCTGTGGCTTGTGCGTAATAGGGTTTGGCACACTGGTGCGCACCACGTAAACAAAAGCACATTGTCGGTGTCACTGGCAGCCAGTGTGAAGTGAACAGTCATTTCCTCGGCTTTCCACACAGCGAGAGGACTAAAGCTTCAGTAGATCCGAGAGAAACAGTCCAACAGAGATGGAATTACTGGTCACTGTCCTCCTGCACTGGATAGACGTCTGAGGTATTAAAAATTAAATTTTTCTGCAGTACTTTAAGGAGACATCGCATGCGTAAGGCTTGCAAATGATGCTCTGATGCTTTTTTTCACACTAGGGGAAGTCTAGCGGGAATTTGCATCTTCTGGAAAATACGTCAACTAAAGCTTTAAGGTAATGTTAACAATAACGCTGGTTTTTCATGCACTGCACAATAAGCCATTTAAGTCCGATTTAGAGGAGTTTTAAGTTGTCTTCTGTCTGTCAACAAGTGGGAAATTTTGCGCCTAATATGTTTCCAATTGACTTTTTTTTAGCTAATCATGAGATAAACTACAAAGAAAACATTTTAAATCTATCTTTAATATCGGATGCAAGCAAAATTTCAGTGTACTTGCCTGCTTTTTCCACTTTTTCCCCTGATTGCACTGCATCCATGTCTGCAGGGGCCGTCATGCCGTGCGTCCAGACCCAGTGCGGCTCCTCTCCACCAGGAGCCAGCCCAGCCTCTCAGAGCACCGGCGGAGAGCGCAGCTGCGACTTCCTCACGCCGGAGTTTGTAAAGTTCAGCATGGACCTCACTAATAGTGAAATCTCTGCAGCCACCTCGGGCCCCAGCTTTGGGCCTCTGGGTGACTCTTATGGCTCCGGCTACGACGTGAAGCCGCCGTGTCTCTTCCAGATGCCTGTGCAGGGGGAACTGTCGTGCGTAAAGGTGGAGGATGCGCACGGGTGTCCACGCTATCAGCCGAATCATCACCACCAGTCTGAGGAGCTGCTCTCCTCCCCGGGCTCCGTGTATTATTACCGCTCTCCGTCACCCATCACCTCCAACTTCCAGACTCCACCCGGGCACCTATGGGAGGACTCCGGCTCTCTGTACTCTTTCCGACAGGACTATCTGGCAGCAGCGCACAGAAAGAACACTCTCTCCAGATTCTCGCTGTTTTCACTCAAACACGCGCAGCAGCAGAGCCTCTCCACCTGCCAGATGAAGTTTGACGGATCCCTCCACGTGTCCATGAACCTGGACGCGCACCAGGCGCTGGACAGCCCCGGGGTTTTGGGCTCCACTGGCCTCGGGAAGCAGCCCGGAGTGGGGTTTCATCACCCGCTGCAGCTCGCACACGGTCACCACTTTATGGACTACCAGACTTCTTCTGCAGCTACTGCAGCCAGCCGAGGACCGCTGAGCACGGAGGGGCTGTGCGCCGTGTGCGGAGATAACGCAGCCTGTCAGCACTACGGAGTGCGCACCTGCGAGGGTTGCAAGGGTTTCTTCAAGGTTTGTTGTTTTCAAGCTGCATGAAAAAATACATTTTGCAAGCTGATTCTGAAAACTCTAAATGAATCCAGTTGTCAGGCAAATTTGAGACCTTGTTCGACTTGTTAAAAAGACTATATTCACCATTTAAAGACTGAAACTGACAAAATCCAAAATAAATAATTGACTCAATAAATAATTTCATAAAGGCATCAAAAATGTTATTAAAAATAAAGCAAACAAAATAGGCTTCTGACAGCTGATGTGTGACACAATGCCATCCTTAATATACTGAAGAGAATTAATACAGTTAAAATAAGTGAATGTCAACTAATTTGTTTAAGATTTGTTAATATGGAAGACTGAAACTGCCAAAATCAAAAATAAAGACACAAATGACTCAGTAAATAACTTAATATGGTACCCAATGCATATAATTAGCATTAAATATAAAATGATTAAAAATAATACAAAAATAAATAAAATTAAACATACAAGGCATTGATTAATTTATAAAATCTCTAAAATGTAACATGCATTTTTATATATGTTACAATTTGCTTCTGGCAGCTGATGCCATCTTAATACTGACAATTTTAAATGAATACAGTTATAGTCGTGACATGTATTATTCAGACATTATATTTTACATTTGTTTTAACTGAAAAAAGTTAGTGTCTGGGCTGCCTTAAAATTTTCCGCCAATTTTAAAAGTCAGTTCCTTTTTTGACAAATTTATCTTATTTTCAGTTAATCAAACTACAAAAACGAGGGCTCTCTGGTGAGTTTTAACTCTCACACAATGCATGCTGGGAAGTCTGCTGACATGCTAATCATGTTTCTTTAGAAACTTGATTTAATGAGTTGATTGAACTCTGTACTGTACATTCATTCAACTCATCATCTCAAGTCAAAAGACTTCAAGTTAGAGGAACTCTTGTTTATAAGTTCTGAAGTGTTCTGAAAATAAATACTAGAAATCTTAAGTTTAGTTTACTTGAATCAATAAAACTTTTATACTTATGTTAAGATAATGAGAAAACAGTCAAATCCACTAAATTCTTGTATGCGTGTTTACAGTGTATGGAAGACTGAACCTACAAAATAAATCAATAAATTACTCAATAAATATATTAATATGACACTAAAGACACCAAAAATAGTCCTGAATAAAGGTATTCCTCCTCAAACTCAGAAAATGTTAAAGAAAATCAAATTTGTTTGGAACTGTTTGTAGTTGTTGGTTCAACTTGATATCTTAAGCTTGTTGAGCAAGTTATGTTAAGTACAACTAAATTAATATCAAGTTTAATTGACTAGAAAAGTTTATTTATTTTGAATCATTGCAAAAAATGCCACAACATGTCTTTTCAAATTCAATCAACTTAATTTTTTTTGGCATTTAAAAGCAATTTAGTAACTTGAGCTTATTGGACATGTTTTGTCAAGCACAGCTGAATTATCTTTATTTATTTTGAATCCTTGTAAAATTACCTCAACATGTTTTGTTCAAATTCAGTCAACTTAAAATTTTATAGCATTTGAAGGCAACTCAATATCTTAAGCTTATTGACTATCTTTTCCCAAGTACACCTGAATCAATATTAAGTTTATATGACAAAATAAAATTACCTCAGCTTGTCATTTCAAATTCAATCAAATTAAAACTTCAAAGCTTCTGGAAAAATAATATGGAAAATTAAAAATGTTATACATTGGAGGATGAATACAAGGACAAAAAAACCCAGAAATATTAATTTATGCCACACAAATTAACTAATCCCAGCATTTATTTTATTTTTGTTGCATTTAATGGCATAATTAATGATTCACTGAGTCATTTATTTATAATTTTAGCAGTTTCAGTCCTCCATAGAGCACACCGTTGCCTAATAAAAGCTTAATTTGAGTAATAAGCTCTAATCTAAAAATGCCACTGGGAGCTCTGACCAGCCTCTTAAATTGGACATTATGCTTCAGACGCACGTTTTGATCTCTTGACACATGCGTGTTAGGGCCAAATGTCCTGTATGAAAATGGCCCGTCGACGTGCCATGAATAAAAACCTTCCCTTCCCCTCTCTGAAGGAGATTCCCAGGGGCGATTCTCCAAATTATGACTGACCACGACCCTGTATTTACCCAGACTGCCCCTGTCCGCCGGCTGAATGCCTTACACCGCCTCGGACGGCCCACAGGAGCAGGAGTGCTGCTGTTAATTTTCAGATAGGAGCATTTAAGGATTTTTACTTTAGTCTGAACATAAAATGGGACTAAGGCACTGAAAAAAGGTTCTTTGTGTTGAACCATTTCCCAAAGACCTTTCAAGACCCTTCCAAAGAGGTTCCCCTCACCATAGACCATGAAATTGGCTCTGCAGAGATCAATATTCTGTCTTAATGTCCTTAAAACTGGACCTAATGTGCAGGAAAAAAGATGGTTCTGTATGTAGTTTCATGGTTTTAATGCTGCCATTTTAGCTTGTCTTTAAGGATGAAAAAACATTGAATATCCTGATTTTGTGATTAAAAAAAAGGGCTCAATACTAGGGATGTTATGATACCAAAAACACAATAATGTCATGTCAAAAGGTCCATGATATTTATCACAATAAATAAAAAACAGAAAAATAACAAAATAAATGATAAATCTGATGTGTACAGCATTTTTAATCCTCTGGTTTCCTTGTTTAATAAAATAGAATTAAAAGTATGCAAACGTGCAGTCTTTGGCAATGAATGATTGAAACATGTAAAATTATTAAACAAAAACAATGTAGCACTCAATTTCTAAAATAAATAAAAATAATAAAATAAAGTAAATTATTAACCAGGTAATATGGCTGAATGTAACAATATTATCACAATATCGCGATATTCAATACGTCACATATCGATACCAGACTGTGACCATGACAACCATGATATTACATGGGTAATTTTACCATTTCTTATTGTTAATTATGGTTTTATTTTATGACTGAATGCTTGAAACATGTATGTACAATTGCAAAAAAAACAAACAAAAAACAAAAAACAAACAAAACAGGTATTGAAATGCAATATAGCAAATACTGCGATATTGCGATATTCAATATATTGTTACATCCCTACCCAATACCACATCCTGATATTACCTGATTATTTATGTTATTTTAGTATTTTTATTTTATTGTATAAAATGACTACTGCATGTTTCAAGCATTCATGCCAATTGTTTGCACATGTTTATGTCCTGGCTGACTTTTACTTTTATTTCATTTTGTAAAACTTTAAGTTGAAAGGCATGACATTTTATTATTTAGTATTGTTACATCCCTAATATTGAGACATTTTTAATGACATCTTTTTATTGAGATATTGCAATATACAATATATTGTTACATCCCTCTTGACAAGTTTGAATGGCACCATTAAAAGCACCTAATACATACAGCACCATCTTTTTTCCTGCACCTCGGTAACAGTTTTCAGGGCATCTTAAAAGAGCATTAAAGCACAATATTGGTTTCTGTAGAACCAATATGATCTTTATGGTCTTTAAATGTCTAAGAACATTTAAGAACATTTAAGAGTAAAACTAGAGCACATAATCGTAAGTCTCTCTGTGCTTGTAAAGTTTCAGATACCACTGAACCAAAGAGCCCTTAAAAAAAAAATGAACAGATTAAAAAGAGTGGACTTGAAAGAGGTTCAGAGCTACGTGAATTCAAACTGAAATAATCTTTATGCAACACCTCAGCTTGATAAACACTGTCCAAAGCTCAGGTTATATTTCTAAACTTTGGTCTTTCTCGGTCCAGCGCACAGTACAAAAAAATGCCAAATACGTGTGTTTGGCTGCCAAAAGCTGCCCTGTGGACAAACGCAGGAGGAACCGATGCCAATATTGTCGCTTCCAGAAGTGCCTTGCAGTGGGGATGGTCAAAGAAGGTAAAACCTTGAACTGGAAATTCCAATTTAACTGATTTCAAACAAAAGCTGCAAGGTGTCTCCTGTTTCTCTTTGCGCCCTGCAGTGGTGAGGACAGACAGTCTGAAAGGACGAAGAGGTCGCCTGCCGTCCAAACCCAAAGCTGCGCCAGACTCGTCCTCACATGTCAGCACCCTCCTGAGCGCCCTCGTCAGGGCGCACGTTGAGTCGAACCCTCCACATTCTCTCCTGGACTGCTTTAAAGTAAGAAGTGTGGACATCGCTTCATTGCTTTACCATTAAAGGGATAGTTCGGATTATTTGCAGTGGGGTTGGATGAAGTACTTATCCATAGTGTATTACCTACAGTAGATGGCAGTCAATAATGTTGTCTTTTACGTCATTTTCATTTTACTACCTCTTTTACATTGTTTTTTGTTTTGTTACATCTATTAGGTCATTTTTTGTTTGATTATGTCATTTATGTCTTTCTCATCTTTTATGTCTTTTATGTTTTGTAACATCTTGATACATATTCATCACTTTACCTTGCTGTCAGACACCCTTCTCTGATAGAAAACAACCATTATAGAAGCCAAATATTGTTCTCTCCAAACCAACCAAACTCCACTGAAAAAATGAGTAATTTTACCTTGCAGAACACAGGAGTTGTTTGTCTACCACTGCCTCGATCTGTTAGTTTGTTTGTATTATTGTGTGATTTCTGTTAGTCCAAACTAACCCTTTAAAAGACAGAAGTCACACAAAACACTTTACTGTCAGACAGAAATCGACCATTACATAAGCTATAATAGTGCTCTCTCCAAACCAACCAAACTCCATAGGAAAAATCACTACTTTTACCTTGCAGAACATGGAAGTTTCTGGTGATGTTTTTTCTGGTTTCTGGTTATTGTGTGACTTAAAAAAAGTTTTAAAAGGTTAGTTGAGATTCACCATAGTCACACAGACACAAACAAATCAACAGATCAAAGCTGTGGTAGACAAGACACTTCTGTGTTCTGTGTGGTAAAATTAGTGATTTCATCTATGAAGTTTGGTTGGTTTGGAGAGAGCGATATTCGGCTTATACAACTTAAGTTTCCTTAAGTTTCCTACTGCTTCCTATAAGCAGTGAAAATACTCTTTAATAAGCGTACACTTAAAATGATATTGATTTTTTTAGGTAGGCCATTTTTTAAGAGTCTAAAATACATGTTGCTGCTGAACCTGCCCACAGCAGCTCCTTGCTTAGCTTCTGTGCTGGTGTCTCTTGTCTCTGCTTCTCCAAACTGGAGGTTATCAACAAATACCTCATAAAATAATCCAGACTATCCCTGTAATTGATGTATATTCCATCTTTTTGATTTAATCCCACTGGTGACCTTTCACTAGGTCAAGGAGAGTCCAGGAAGCCCGCTGGGAGACGACGCTCAGCACGTGCGGCAGTTTTATGACCTCCTGACCAGATCGATGGAGGTGATTCGAGGCTGGGCGCAGAAGATCCCGGGCTTCACCTCCCTGCCCAAACATGACCAAGACCTCCTCTTTTACTCAGCTTTCCTGGAGCTCTTCGTTTTACGACTGTCGTACAGGTAAAGAACACAGAAAGCGACCCGTCTTCTCACATGATATTTCTTTTTTCTCAGCTAATCTGGACAGAGCACCCCAAGTGAGAAGTCAGTCCTGAGCATGTAAATATGTCTGTTGATGTATCTGTCAATAAACACAAGAAAACAGAGGAATTGATTTGTTATTCTAGCATTTCTTGGCACTAATGTAAGAGGGATTAACAGCTGGAGAGGCCCCAGAGGGACATGGGAATGTATAGGAGGAGGACAGAGCATTTAGCTGGTCTCTGAAATGTACTCAGAGTATACAAGTAAAAAGTAGCTGTCCCAGCAAGTCTCATCCTGTCATGTCTCTTATGTTGTTTTCATCTTTAAGTATTTGTACTTAGTTACTTCCCACCTCAGCTGACTGAAGAGGAGTTCCAGACATTCACAAAATGTTTAAAGCCTTTCGGACAAAAGGCAAAACGTCTTTAAGAACCTGAATAAAGTCCAGTTGCCTTCATAGGGAGCATTTTGTCATCTCTGAGCCGATCGTGTGTGTAAAAGTGTAACCAGGCAGTTTATATCCACATCCCATAAGCTGTCATCCTATTTCAGATCCAAGCCGGAGGAAGGGAAGCTGATCTTCTGCGACGGCTCGGTGTGGCACCGGCTCCAGTGTCTGCGGGGCTTCGGAGAGTGGATCGACAGCATTGTTGAATTCTCCGCAAATCTGCAGAGGATGAACCTAGACGTGTCCACCTTTTCCTGCATCTGCACCCTCGCCCTCGTCACCGGTGAGACAAAGCTCATAAACAAACAGAGACACCCTTAACTCATGATTTCTGTCCACACCGAGGGTCATCTCTGACTGACGCTGCATTCAGGGACTCCAGTCTGACTTCTTTAAAGGATTTGGAAATTGAGATTACTGTTGTATTTTATAGAAATGTTTGAAGTAAAAACATCCCAAATTCAGATATCTGCATTTTTATGTTACCATTAAATTATGCAGAAATGCAGCTTTAAGTGAGAATAAGTTTTTCTTGGCTGTGCATCATGAAGAACACATCAGTACTACATAATGTTTCCTTAATATTTTCACTAATATTAAGGTCAGTGTTTTGTACATTTTACAAAACAAAACATTGTACTAATTCTTCTGTAGACAAATCTTCCAAGTTAGTTTTTTCAGTGGCACAGATTTAAACTTGCTATACCTTTGATTAGAAATTACTTAGTGTTTTCAATTTGATGTGCAGTGACTGTAAAACATTTAAATAGTATGAGTAAATAAAACAGGAATTTAATAGGAATACTACAGTTCACTTCGATCATAAAGGTGATTCTACTTCCGTATATTGTCTATAATATAGTACAGAATATTTTTTTTAATATATTGTTTAGAGAATATTATAGAGCCAAGACAAAACCGACAGAAGTGCGAGACTGAAAAAAGCACAATTACAAATCTGTCTGCTACTTCAGCACCATGGACAGCTCCATGGATTTATCAATACACAGCACAGGTAGGTTACTGATAATTCAGAGCCACAGTCAGAGCCACAGATTCCATCATGAACAAACCTCAGTCAGATAAAGGAACAATGAGTTAGGCAGACTAAGCAAAACATATTCAACTAAACAACCCCTCTGCCCCTGCACTCTCTCCACGACTGGGGGATGGAGGGGGGATGGAGTGGGTTAACAAGGGGGATGGCTACTGTAATAATGAACAAACTGTTAAAAAGACAGCTAATCAATAAATATGAGACAGCAAAAAGTAATGGATAAATGATTGAAATAGTTAGTTTAAATAAAAACTAATCTGCTGAAACAGTTATGCTAGCTAAAAGTGACGGATAATGATTTTAAAAAGTAGCTAAAGTAAAGGATGATTTGAAACTGTTAGGTGAAAGTAATGGGTTTAAACTGCTGAAATAGTTAGCTAAAATTATGAATAATGGTTGAAATAGTTATCTATCAATATGTCTAGTGAACTAGCTAAAAGTCAGCTAATAATTAAACTTTTACAAAGTAGGCTTATCAGTAAATGTGACATAAAAAATGGATACATGGTTGAAATAGTTAGCCAAAGTAGGCTAATGGATAATCAGTTAAAACTGCTAGCTGTAAGTAATGGGTTTAAACTGCTTAAATAGTACGGTAAAATACTGAATAACCAGTTGAAATGTTTAGCTAACAATTAGCCAATGGATAAATGGTGAATTAGCTTAATGTAAGTTAATGGATAAACTGTTAAAAAATAAGCTAATCTATATGCTAAATGTGAGCTAGCAAAACATCGTGGAAATCTCCAGATAGCTAGCTAGCTAGCTAGCTAGATAGATTAGTTTAGTTTAGTTTAATAGTTTCATTATTTCAAAATAAAAGCCTTAAAATGTTGAAATTTAGTAAATCGGAGCTGACGGTGAAGGCAGCAACTGTTTTATCTCATACCACAGGCATACTATTTTATTTATTTCCCCAATAATTTAAAGATAATTAAATGATTATCAGTGTTTCGTGGTTGTTCAGCCTCTTTAAAAACATGTTTGTGTAATAATTTAATGTGATGTGTTTGTGTGAACTGTACCTGATGGACCTGCAGAGCGACACGGACTGAAGGAGCCCAAGAAGGTGGAGGAGCTGCAGAACAACATCGTCAAGTGTCTGAAGGACGGAGACGGAGGCTCAAACTGCTGGTCCAACCATCTGTCCAGACTGTTGGAAAAACTGCGTGAACTCCGCACTCTGTGCATCCAGGGCCTGCAGAGGATCTTCTACCTGAAGCTGGAGGACCTGGTGCCGCCGCCTGCAATAATAGATAAGTTATTCCTCGACACGTTGCCATTTTAGAGACATGAGACAACACACACGGGGACGATTTTCTCGACGACCACCTTTGTTTTAATCCCAGCAGTCATTCCGGACAGTTTGACATCTGTGCACTGCATAAAAAACATTTTTAAAATCCCAATATCGAGCTGTTAAATCCACGAAATGAGTGAAAATCAGAGCGCAAACCAATTTATTCCAATAATTGTGACCACTTACCTGCATTTTCTTCATTATTGCAACAGATTTGTGCAAGATTTTAAACACCAAAGCATGGTGATGGTGACTTTTTCACTATGCGAGGATGAAAAGGACCAATTTTACTGCTGTCTGCAAGAAAAACAAAATAGTTTATAGCCCTACTTTATCTTATTTTTGTATGTTTGGCAGATGAATTTGCCTGGTCAACCCCATTTTACATTATTTTCTGCTTCCCAGCCTGTACAGAGGCAGTTTTATACGAGCGTGTACACTCATGTTTGGGTTTTTCATAATTAGTGATTAATATATATTCAGTAGACTGTTGTGTTTTCAGAGTAAACTGTCATATTGTTCATGTTTTAATAAATAAATGACCGTTACTGCTGCTCGACTTGGATTCATTTAAGGTTTCTTGTGGCGCAGTTGGCAGGGTTTAGGAAATAAAACCATCTCATTTATGGTACTTTTATGTAACTTTGCATGCAGGTTACCTTCTATTGTGAAGTGATTCATCTGATGCACCCTTGTGTTTAAAAAAGTTCTCTAACTTTAATGATGGTCATGTAAAATCTCATAACTTCTGTTGTAATGTCTGTTTTGCCATGAGATATAAGGTTTTTTTGTACAGGAAAATGTTGCCTTCATTGTTTTCTCTGAAGAAGTCTTGGTGAAAGTTTAAAAGTACACCTCCTTTTAATAAATCACGTGAATATATAAAGAAATATACAGAATCTAAAGAAAATGGTACGAATTTAGTGATTTTGGCTGCCTTTAAACAGGTTATTCAGTCATAAATATGTCTGTTGGATTGTTGTTATATTAATATCTTATTTTCAAGGGAGACCTGATTACATACTGTATAAAATAATACAAGATACTGTAAAACAACTTATACAGATGTTGCAAATTAGTAAATAATAGACAGAGCTTGACAAGTTTTAACATTTTGCTGTTTTCTAAAATTCACACAGGCAAACACACTGAAAAAATTAACTATTTGTTTGAACTTTAAAAAGTTAGTGTCCCGGCTGATTTAAATGTTTAAGTTGAGGTAATTCTGTAATGTTTCAAGTCAAATAAACTTTATTTTAATTCAGTTGTACCAGAGATAACATGTTCAATAAGCTTAAGATATTTAAGTTGAGCCAACAATGAACATTACAAACAAATTTGGTTTTCTTTCACATTTTCTCAATTTATTTTACTCCAAAAGTTTGTTTTGAATCATTACAAAATTAGTACGTCAAGTTAGAAGAACTAATTTTTATTAGTTCTGAAAAGGCTAATGAACTTAGAAGTTGTATATTTACGTTAAGTAGGTACGTAAACATTAGTAGATTCCAATAAATTGCTGTATGATTGCAGGTAAAAATCATTTTTTATCACAGAAAGATACAAGAAAGGCAAAGTTTGGAAATACATGATCAAACTCTGCATTAAGGTGGATATTTGCATGTGTATATGTGTGTGTGTGTGTCAAGGTCAAAGGTCAAGATAACCACAATATGTTCCAGAGGTTTTTCAGTAAACATGAGCAGACAGATTTCATTCATACATCATTTTGCAAGACATGAAGACAAGAGTAAAAGTGTGTGTTTAATAGCCGCTGGCTGCTTGACATTTCTGCAGCCCGTTGGTTAGATCTGGCATTTCTGCTGCTGTTAGTAAAAATAAAAGACTTGATTTCAGCAAAAAGGTGAAATACATGAGCATACAGCTGCTGATCACAGCTGTAAATGAAATCTCACACCTCCTGTTGCTCATTCTAAGGTTGCAAAAGCTTTTTTTAATTCTTAAAACTAAAATTCACTCCAGGAAAACCAATAATTTTGTTTTTTTCATCTCAAAAAAACACCATTGAGCAACCACATCCTGATATGATATGATTAAAATATGTGTTAAATAATAATCAGATCACCAGGGATAAATTAAATCTTTCTAAATCATCCCTGCTGATTTGTACTCAGCCTCAGTCTGCAACAATGTGACATGTTTTTTCTTCTATCTGGCAGAATGAATTGATTTTATGGTTTGAAAAAGGTCTTGTATAAAAAAAATAAAAAATAAAAAATAGCACGATGTTCCCAAGGAGGTTTTAATAAGGGCTGCAGATCAATAGTGGAGGCTGTTCAATGCTCCGGCGTGGCGGGCGGAGATAGAGATGAATCGATAGCAGTATCGGCGAAAAGTCCAATTTATTCTGATGATGATGTTGATTGACAGGTAGAGAGGGAGTTTAATACAATATCAGACGGTTCACAGCAGGAATACAGTTACAACTTTATAGGTGTGGATATTGAAAGAGTCCATTAAGTGTGATAAGGTCACAACTGGACTCCAGTGTTACTCCATAGGAAGATAAGATGATCTATAGGAATATAAGAACTGTAGTGACAGGGAATAAAAGCACCTCTAATAATACTACATGTCATTACTGAGTATCACAGACAAATAAAAGGAAAATAATAACATGCATTACATAAATTTTGAGGTACTTGTGGTTCTTTACTCTCCGTTTTGTGGTATTACTCCACTGGAAGTTGAGTTACTTTGCAGATTCAGATGAATAATGCAAGATGTAATCAACAAATAAATCATGATGTATTGATGTTTTATTATAGATTAAGACTTCTCAGCAGTATATTAAAATTAGTTCCACCTTTACCAGCTGCAATAATAAATATATAGTATATTAATACATTAACAATGATATTGCAATCATAACATACTGTATATTATTCTCAATTAGCCCATTTTGCTTAACAGTACTTTTACTTTTAGTACTTAATGAGAGGACTGTAATCGAATTAAACAACCTATTGAGCTACACCAGCTGTTCCCAAACAGCCACGGCCCAATTTGAAATCTGAAAATGTTCTGCGGCCCGCAGCCAAACCTTTAATTACAGCTCTGATTGATACATGAGATTAATTGTACCAATGATGAGATATAATTTTCGGTGTGTGGTGTTACTAAATATGGTCTAACACCTGTTAAAGGGATAGTTCACCCCAAAAATGAAAATTCAGTCATTATCTATGCACCCTAGTGTTGACTGAAGGTGGGGTTTGCTTTTTTAGTCCACAAAACACAGCTGGAGTTTCACGGGAATATAGTGTCGCAGAATCTGGAAATAATGGAAGTGAATGGTGGCACACACTGTCACACCACATACAGATGGTGTGCATGTGCACGTGAACATGGCTCCAAGCTAACTCTGCAGTGAAGATTTAGGCTAAAAATAATGGAGACTTGGATTGCACCAGATGAGCAGAAAGGGGGGATTTTATGTTTCTTTTCTGTTGCTTTTTACATTTGAAAACTGGTCACCAATCACCTCCATTGTTTGGGAGAGAAAATGAATATGCAACCATTTTAACTGATTCCAACATCTCAAATGTTGCTCTTCTTAGATTTATGTGACAGTAAACTAAACATATTTGGGTTTTTGACTGCTAAAATGACAAACAAGACAATTGAAGACACATTGTGACATTTTTCACAGTTTTCCAACACTTTATGGACAATTAACCAGAAAATTAATCAGCTAATCAATAAACACACCCACCAAATGAGAGAAGCCTGTTGCACCTTCATGCCTTCTGGTGTGTAAAAGCCTGGGGCAGTCAGGTGATGTGGAGAGGATGGAAAGTCTGAGGTCGTCTGGTGGACGGATGGAAAATGGTGATGAAAGTTCCTGAGGAACCAGGAAGGAACAGAGAGACAGACTGTGTCACATGGTTTGGAAGGAAACATATGGGTGTAATGCTTGAGTGTCCACATACTTTTGGCAGTCCTAAGTCATTATAATATGTGTGTGCTACATGAGAAATATCATAGTATTACTGTAAATATATTAAAAATAAAGCAGCTCAACTTGCCCCAGACACAAACAGGTTGAATTTTGGGGGATCCTGAAGCCTCCTGACCCTCAGGCTGGTCGAGGAGCATCAAGTATTTTTATTTATTTATTTTTTTTATCTCGAGAGCGCGACTTGTGGGATTTTTCTGAGGCTCTGACCGCCGACTTTGATCTCTGCATCCATCCAGCTTCAATACAGCTTAACCCTTATCACCAGCAGCCCAGAGACCGCCAGCATCAAGACGGATTTACAGGCAGGGACACCCGGCTACTTTCAACATGTAATCCATTACAGATTATTACAGATTACTGGCCAGATGCTTCAATAGTTGTAATTATAAATGAGTCAGACATACGTATAACATTTGTTTGAGCCATTCTTGGGAATAAAACATTAATAAATCCCCTTAGTTTCAATAAACACTGTAAGAAAAATAGCCAAAACCGCCATAAGACAATAAATAATACAATAAATTGTAATATTTATACGAGAAAAAAGGCATTTATCTTATCTGACACATAAATACAAGATCCAGCATGCATTATTTTGAATTAAAGCCACCTTTTGAGATATACACACAACACTTGATCAGTAAAATAATATTTTTCTAATTAGAATAACCCCTGAAAGCTCCTTTTAAACCTGAATGTGTAATCAGAAAATCAATCACATATTCCTGAAATATGTTACGTGGGTTTAGGCAAATGAATAACCCTAACCCTTGTCACATCATAACACAGCTATATCTTAAATCATAACGAGAAAAAAAGGTACACCACATAAACTAGATAGTCCTGCTAAATGCTAACTAGCCTACTGGCAGAGCAGCAGTAACTTCCACCTCAGCTGGCTGCTTTTACTCAAATTTTTTAACTACACTTGACTAAAATAATATTATATCACCACCTGCAGGGAGGAAAACAGCATGGACAATTATTATTGATCATAAAACAGAGGTAAAAAACAAACTATGGTGCCTAGTTAATGCTAGCTGGTAAGATTCTCTTAGCTAGAGCTAATTAACCCACATTTTCCTGTAATTCATCTCTGGAATGAAAAATATTAAATCATAATGGAGCGAAATAAAGAGCACAAGATAACCTAGCTAATCTTGCTAAATGCTAACTTACCTTGACTGGCAGAGTATCACTGAAACTAGTTTGGTTTTTAAACCAAACTGTGGTGACTCCACTCCAGCGAGTTAAGGCTAACAGGCGAGAGCCTTAGCTAAAGCTTTTGTTTTTTAAATAAAGCTAATTAATTCACTTTTTCCTGTTTGAACATCAAAAAAAGAACACCTGATGGACTAGCTTGTCCCGCTGCTAGCTGTTTGTGTAGCTGCTCTTTGACTTTGTAAGGCAGTAGACTTGACTTAAATTGCAGTCAGACCAGAACTACACCAACATGGCTGCCAATAAAGAATTAATTGAAGCTAACTCTTTGAGTAGGAGCTTCATTTGTTTAGGAAAATAATCAGTGGATTGTGTATAAAAACAGATTAGTATTAAGGGTCCACTTAGCACCTCTTCCTCTAAATCTTCCTGTCATCGAAACAACAGACAATAATTGGAAGGGATTAGAGTCCCTTATTTCTGAGGCTAAATCCTTCAGGGAGTCTCTCAGTTACAACTGAAATTAGCATTCTCTGCTAGCTAACAGTCATCTAAACACTTGAATCAGCGGATTGGATTATTTCAGCACCGCGACAAAGGACAGAAAACACACAGAGGATCCCAAGCAATGCATCAAAAAACCTGAAATATCCCACTTCAGTTTTTTTTTAAACCCCAATCCAGAGCTAATTTATCAGCAGGTAATTGGTAATAGGGATTTACTGCATCACAGGAGAAAAACAATCCATAAGCTCAATTAGCTGACTGAGTTTTAGGGATAAAATGCTGTAATTTATCCAGGTTAGAAGTGTATATCTTTATAGGCCTATAGGATGAGATTCAGTGCAGAATATCTTTAGTGACAGCTTAGATTTCTCCAATAATTAAACAAAACCACAGCCATCCTAGAAGCTAACATATGCAACCACTGAATCAGGCTTCATGGGAAGAGTAACAGACATGTTGCCACGGAAAAACAACAACCGCCTGGCCAAGTGGATGATTGATCTCAGATGCTGGAACCCTTCTCTGCGAGTACGAGATGGAGAACTGCCCAAAACAACCCAAACTCAGGTGGAACACACTATGTCTCCTCACCATATGGCCTCATATTTCAAAGGCCTACATGTTTTGCCCAACAAGTGTTTAACCCAGTTCAAGCTAACATGCTAATGTTTTGACGTATAATGTTAATATTCAATCATCAACATATTTTGGCATGTTAGTATGCTAACATTTGCTAATTAGTGCCATCAAAGTAAAGTACTGAAAGATCAAAAATGTCTGATCTGCTGATGGTGCTGGGTGAAGTTTCCTAAGTCCTGCGCCTTTTTAATTCACAGTTGTACAACTTTGATATCCGGTGTATTTCTTTCCCCAGAAAAGGGAAGCTATGACTCAGCCAACTCTACTCTGATTGGCTAGTACTCATTGCCTTCATTGGTTTGGCATCTAAGTTGGTTTCGGATGAGGAATGTAATTGGTAAGAGTTAGAGTAAATATATTACAATATATCACATTTTAAGTTAGCTATGTCTGCATAAGATCACCTACAGAAACCTGTAACTGTTGTGATCAGCATTATAAAAAACTCCCTTCAAATTACAGCACTTTAAAGCTTTCATGATCAGACTTCACAAACATTTTATCATCTGTTTATTTAAAATTCTGACTTGTTGGCTGATTTCCTACCACAACTCCAACTAGGAAGGAAAAGGCTGACTGACTTTCAACTTCAAAAGAACTATATTGAGGATTTTACACATAATTTAAGTAATATCTTGTTATAATTACCATAAAAAAGGCTCATACTGGAGACAGCTGCTTCCATCTGACACCGGTGGTATTGTTATTTCCAGTGTTTATCCAAATATTGATCCAAAGACTTCCTGTCCCAGAGGGTAGCAACATTTCCCTTCTTCATCATATATTTTCAGTCAGCCTCAGTTTACTCTGACAGAACAGCGCCCTCTTCTTGTTCTGTGCCACAACACAACCCAAAGAATCATAACTCTGAAAGCTCTAAAAACCTAATTTATTCATGTTAAATTACGAACATAAACAAAGTTAAAAACATGACATGTTTTCTTCTCTTTTTTTAATGAATATTCATCTTGATGCAGCAGTGATTTCATTTGCTATGCACTTCCACTGTTGATTGGCTGAATTTAAACAATGCTGCATAATGTTACACCCATAAATTAGTGATAAATATTCCACTCTACTCCACTACAGGTAGGATCAGTATGATTTGTCCGAGCTGTACCTAAACGCACCAATGCAAGGCATGTTTATTTATATAGCACATTTCACCAACAAGGCAATTCATAGTGCGTTACATAAATCAGAAAAAGCATCAAGACAAAATGTAAAAAGAACATAAAGTGATATAAAAAGACATTTCAATATGATTAAGAGTTAAATAGAAATTAAAAAATTAGATGAAACAGGAAAAGTTACAGATGCAGTTAAACTGCAATGAAGAACAAGACAAAGAAAAGCTTCCAAACTGTCAGGAGAAGTGAGCAAAAAACTAGTTTTTGGGGTGAGGAAGATGTAAAAGAAAAGTAATCTGTGCACCTCCGAGGGGAGGAGGAGGACGAAACACAACACTTGAAAAAGATCTCCATTATCCGTCTATCGCAAACTATCTCTCCTTTCCAAAAAAAAAAAAAGAAAAAAGATGCTTAGGGGAGCGTTTGAAGAGGAATGAGCGGTTGAGGGGATGAAGCTCTGGGCTCCGGAGGACTCAGGGGTTTGTTTGAGGATTATGAGGACGTTTACATTGAGAGGCGAAGGCCTGGTGTGATGAGCCGGGCCCTCTGAAGGCCCCTGGATCAGCTCTGCATTCCTCTAAAGAGTGATGGACAGCTGAAGTTCACAAACCACAAGGAATGGAAAACATTTGAGAAGTGAAAGCTGAATTTGAGAGAAAGAAAATACATGTTTTACCAAATAAACTCCATGTTGTCTTCCTTATTAATCAACGTCATAAAGCTGTATAATCTCACCAATAATGCTGCCTTTATTTTAAAAAATCAATTTGTACACATTCAGAATCAGATTAGTCAATTTTTATCCATATAAACACAGCCAGAACTTTTTTATGTAACCTTAGGAATATGTCTGTTTTGAGGCACATGAAAGGAAAAGAATAAAATAAAAGTGGGATATTTTCTTTATTGATAAATTAATTCATTAAGGGGGGGAAACTGGGGGTGATTGTAGCTCACTCAGTTCCTCCAATCAGAAACAAGAGTGATGACACTTTTTCTGCTCATGCTCAGTACGATTCTCTGTCGGAAAGACTGATTTTAAGGTCTAGTTACTTAAGTTACTTTTTGGATGTACTGTATTTTTTAAACTTACATCACTTTTATTGGTTAAAAATGAACATACAAACTATGCAAACACAGTTATTGCTAGCAAGCATTCAAGATTTTATCACGGCTGCAAGATCAGAGGCAAATGCCCCAACGTCAGCACCTTATTTGTCTGTATTAAACTTTTTCTGTTAGAAAATTAACTATTTCACTAAATTTAAAGGTAAAATTGCTTTTAACTCAATTCAAATAATTGAAATCCAGTTACTATTTGCCTAGTCTTCTGCAAAATAATAGGTATGTTAATATAAGCGTTTGTTACAGAATAGGATATCCAACTGAAATGGTAGAGGTGCAATGCTGAACACAAATTCAAGATAATAATAAGATAAGATAAGGACTCCATCTAGTGGCTGTGAGCTGCATTACAACAAGGGGCTAAAAAAAAGTCACAGTTATGAGATAAAAAGTCAAAATTTCTATCTCATATATTTTTGATTTTTTTTAATCTCATAATTATGACTTACCATGAGGCTATTTTTGCTTTCACTGGCAGAGATGGGCTTCCTTATATCTGAGGCTTGCCATGGACGCTAAATCCAAAAATAGTTGTGGCTCCAGACAGATGTTTTTTTTCCTTCTCAGCTGTGGTCTGCTATAATCTGCTATGGACAGACTGTCATTATTAGTCACCTCATACATCACCTACAAACACTTTTTTTTTTACTTTAGATAGATTTTTAATTTTTTAATGTTTTTTTTTTTTTAACTGAAGCTGAGGCATGTTTTCTATAAATTTGTGAAATACTTGTCTCAAATATTTATATATGAATATCAGCAGCAGGATATTTTTGCAGAGAACTTTTCACAAAAAACCCATAAAGGTGTTCTCCATGTCAAAACACATTTAATAATAATATATTTCTTGGCTCACCTTATAATCTATAAATTTAACACAACTAACTGTGCTAAGAGTCTCAGAACATTGTGTCTAATTTCCCTGTGATCAGTATCGAATGATGTTGTTATTTCCAGGAAACTTCCAAGATATTAGAAACTATAAGAAAAGAAAAACTAAAAAGTTGAACTGAAAAAATTCACTGAACTTTCCACTGTAAATCAACTTTACACAGACTTCAGGTGTTGCTTTTACTCTGAAAGAGCCAAACAGGAAGCCATATCTGACTCTATGAAAAAAAAGAAAAGATTTGAAAAGAGTAAAACTGCAGCTGTTAATGGCTCCTCCTCCTCTTCCTCCTCCTCCTCTTCCTGTAGTAGCTATAAAAAGTGTGTGTGTCACACACTGTCAGGACTTCACTCACAGAGATCTCATTATAGGTACACTGTGAGAGTTGCAAGGTTCAACTTCTTCTTCTACTTCTACAAAAAGGACAAAAGAACAGCAAAATGGTGAGTATTAAGACATTATTACTGCTATTAGAATTATTCTTTAACTAGTATATAAAAGAGGCAACATTTGCAGTACTTTATGTCCTAATTGTGAGTCATATCTGAAGTTTTAAACAGATTATCTAAAGTAGAAAAAAAAAAAGCTCTGGAGTTTTTGTCTTATGTTTCTACTTAAGGCTGCTTCTGAATGAACTTTGTGGCACGGCTACAGCACATAAACCTCACTCATTTGTTGGAAACGGTGAAAAACATCAAGTCAATCAGCGGAAACATGCTACCAGGCATGTGGCTCCAGCTCCAGTAAAGGTTAACTGTTTCCATATGGGTTCTGGAGGGCTGCCCGTCTGTCAGGAGGGCGTGCTTGGCTTGTTTGCCTGGCTGGTTTTGGGAATGCTGATGTGGCTTCCAGCAGACGCTCGTGTGATTTTTACATTTTCTATTTCGGCAGCTGATAAGCTGTTGGATGCCCCGAGCTGAAGCTGCGGGTTGTATAGAAATATGCCAAAAACTGTCACCAACGTGCATATTTTTGACGTTTAACACGAGGCCAGGCACATGACGATAAACCCTAAAGCCTTGGATCAACATTTTTAAAAGCTAACAAGAGCTAAAGAGTCTTAAGTTCATTCTTCAGCACGAGGTCGTGACGATGACCTTTCCCTCTTGACTTTGATCAGTCCTAACACGGGTGCAAAAGCAAATACTGAGTGTGTTGTAATGTTTGCAGGTCAGTTTGACAGACTAGAGTGAGTAAAAACTGTTTTCTGAGGTGCTAACTCGAAGAAAAGTCTGTTTCCCCCACATGGTTTTGGGCCATTTGGTGTGCAACATGAAGGGGGCGGAGGTGTGCAGAATCTTCCTGCCTTTGGAGTTGCTATTCCACAAACAACCTTTTCCCCGACTTATAGATCAGGCTACCTTTAGCTAACTATTTTAATTATTTATACATCACTTTCAGCTGATAGGTCCATTCCAACCAATTAAGCCATTACTTTTTGCTAACTGATTGTTTAAACTAACTATAACCTCTTCCCTTTTTTTTCACACAACTTTTTTTTTTAGCTTACCGAACTGTTTGTCACTTTTAGCTAACTAATATTTTTTGTCACTTTTAGTTACTTTTATTAACTATTCAAATTCTTAATTCTTAGCTTTTCGCTAACTATGCAAAGTTTTTTCCTTTACTTTTAGCGAACTAACTGTTTAAACATTTCCCCAAACTTTTAGCGAACTATTTCAATAATTTTTCTGTAGCTAACTATGTCTCCACCATCCCCAATCATTAATCCATTACTTTTTGCTAACTTATTCATTACTTAATTAACTGTTTAAACTAACTATAACCCCCACCACCACCACTACTTTTAGCTAATTATTATAACTTTTTTAATGTATACTTTTAGCTAATTATGCAACACTTTAACAGTTTCCCCTAGTTAACTATTTGAATCGCTTATTCATTACTTTTATTTCAAACATCATGTAACAATATTTTCTATACTTTTTATTTTATCGCAGTAAACTAGCTAGTTTTCACGCACCTTCAAACTAGCACAATACGTAGCATGAAGTGTTACAGCTGACTCAATATGTGGGTATCTTTTGAAATCAAAAAGTAATTAATTATTGCAAAGTATTCAAACTACTCTGTTTTCAAAGAGCCCCCTGTGAAGGCATGGTTGAAAACCCAGAATGATTTCTCCTAACATGTGACCATCTTCAAAGGAAGGATAAGTAGCATTTTGTGTCCTAGATTTTTTTTTTTTAACATTACATTGAGGTTTTACAGTTGGAGTCTGTCAATTAAGTATGGAAAAACAAGTAATAGAGCATGGAAACTCAAACATCATCCCTCCAGTTCATTTTCAATTGGTAAACAATTGAATTATTGATGTTTTTTTATTTATCTTAGACCTAGGCTACAGTACAATGCTCTACTGTGCTGTTGAGATCCCGACGTCAGCCTTGACGCACTTTCAGGACAAGATACAGGAAGTTGGTAGATAGTCACTACACCACTGCCTGGAAGGGTAAATTTCAGTCTGCTTGGTAAACATGAACGGATGTGGCTTGTTGCAACACCACCACTTCTACTTTCTCAGATCCATGTTGAAACTGTCTGACTCACAAAACAGAAGTACAGTGGAAAGCTTCATTAACTGTTTTGTTCTATTTCATAAGCATACTGCATTTTATATTACTTGACTTATTTTCGGAGCACTCTGCAGTAAAAGTAAATTGTTCCCATGATAGAGGCCTGAGGTGCAGTCTTGCAGTCCAAACAGGTCAGTGGGGTATAGTTAAACTGTCTGTGAAGCTTCACTCAAAATAGCTGGCTGCTGAGCTGGCCGCCATCACCATACTTGGCAACTCCCATGTCACTGTAACCCCTCCTCCAACCTCATCACAAGCTTCTTTGGGGGGAGGGGAAGGAAAAGAGATCAAAATTCAAAACAAAACTCACAAGGGAAAGATGAAGAGAAAGAAAAGAAAATACAATGTGTGGTTTGTCCACTATTAGCTTAAAGCAAGAGGTGGTTGTCTGAACTGAACTGTATCACTACCACTGTGAAAGCCTGGCATTTCAACAAGCCATGACTTTTAGCTATATTTAATTATGTTTATAAACATTGCTGTTTCAGCCATTAGCAATTATTATTTAGGTAAATTTCAACAGTCTAGTTGTACATTAAGCTATCTGTAGCAAATGTTGTTACAACCATTTAGTTAACATATTAGCCAAATTTGGCTAACTATTACAAAGGTTTATTCATTACTTTTAGGTAACAATACCCCTACACACATTACTTTTAGCTTACAATATAAACTTTTAACTATTTAACTTAACTATCTCAAACTGTAATGCATAACTTTTAGCTAACTATTTCATCATTAATCATTACTTTAAGATAACTATTTGTCTTAAATTTAACCATACAACAATTTGCACCTTTCTCCCATTATTTTTTTGCAAATATTAATCCATTAATTTAAGCAAACTTTTGTTTAACTTAAAATATTTTTTAGCTAATTATTTGAAGCTTTTATTCATCACTTAAAACTATTGCACTATTTCAAACATTAATCATTCACTTTTAGCTAACCATTTCAACCTCTTTCCATAACATATTATAGCAAACTACTTTAACTGTTTATTCATCAATTTACACCTTTCCCCCATTACTTTTTGCTAACTATTTCCAACTTTTTGTTCATCAGATTAAACTATTTCAACCACTAACCATTACTTTTAGCTAACTTTTGTTTTTCTTTAAATTGAGCTAACTATTTACACCTTTCCCCATTATTTATTAGCTAACTATTTGAAGTTTTTAGCTTCCTATTTCAACCATTAATTCATTACGTATAGCTAACTATTTGCAGCTACCAATCACTTAGCTATCTAGGCTATATCATCTTTCCCCATGACTTTCTCCTTACTATTTCAACCATTTACCTTAGATTAAGCTACCAATTTTAACCATTTGTGAGTACTTTTAACAAACAGTTTATTTATTATCTATCATACAGCATTATTTTAGCTGTTAACTCCCTAGTTTTCATGAACTTTCAGTCTATTAAAGACATAGTGTTCAAGTGTTACAGCTGATATTTTATAGAAAGTTCTATTAACTCAAATTATTCAAGCCACTCTACAATCTTTCCACATACCTCCCATCAATGCCTGGTACAAAGACCAGAATGTGGCCAGTAAAAGAAAGTAGGTCACTCTTCTCATATAAAAATCATATTACATAACTCACGTCAAGATTATTCCTGATAGAAATCTGTTCAGTGAAGGAATTCCATTCTCTCTTAACTTCAAAACTCGGCTTATCAGACTGACTGCTCTTGTGGGGGGACGACATGTTCAGCATTGTTGGAGCCTGGCTATTTGTGTTGCCAAAGAGGTCTCACTGGAAAAACACGACGAGCTGCCCTGTCGAGATGCTTTTAGACTCGGCTATAGGCTAAAAGAGAGACTGACATCACAAGAATTTCACAACAACTTGAATATTTCAGTTCCCCCGTAGAGATGAGGTCAGAAGTGTCAGCTGAAGCCTCTTTCAGCACCTTGCAAACATGGAATTATTTATGATACATAAATATAACAGGGTTTAGTTTACCTAAACTCTTGTCTTGGCAGGTATGGTGCATGACGACATTTTGACAGCAATACTTGACGTGTTTGTGTTCTCATATTACCAGTGACAGCTGGCCTTTTGTTGACAGACTAACTGCTGCAATAAAAACACACAGCTGCAGGACAAAGCAGTTATGGATCAGCTTTAGTTCGCAGTTCAGTAGGGTTGATTTCATCCTCAAAGGTGCTACTAATGTTCTCTGATGTGAGGGAGAGGTTAGGTTTGCCTTTTTGCCATGTCTCACACAACATCTCACAGGCCAGTTAACCAAACAGGACAGACGACAGTGCATCTTCAACTCCCTCAGGCCACATTTCTCTTCCAAACGATGAGACCAAACTTGTTCCAGTCCTCAAGCCTGCACCCACTGACTCCCTCCCCCGCCCTCCACCCTCACCCACATCATTTACAAGGAACCAGAAATACTTCAGCAGGGTGTGGAAGCACTTTGGCCCCTATAGACACTCTGACAAGACCATGTTAATCACCACTGCTCGCTCATTTAGATCAGTGACTCCTGATTTGATGTGTCACGTCCTACATCGCAATGACATGTCAGAATTCAAGGTTTGCATATCCAGGCCTGCAAATTTAACAACACAGAAAGCAGGTTGTGATGCAAATCTTGCGCAAATACAAAAGCAGTTGAAAAGTTATCATGACTCCACCCGGTGTTTCCTGGTGCTCAACTGTCATTTTCTGCAGGTCAGGACAGGTTTAAAAGCAGAAATGTTGGCATTAAGGTATCCAGCAGACTATAGTATATTTTCAAAGTCAGCAGTGTTGTGGTTTGCATGAAGAATTCAGTGATAATTTTGACAATTTGCAGCTGGAAGGCAGTAAAGAATATCCCTCTATCACACTGGATTCAGTTAAGAGTGCTGAATCAACGTGCCCTCCAATAATAAATAAAATCTCTTCTTTTTTCCCTCCATAGCGTGAGTGTATCTCTATCCACGTTGGCCAGGCTGGTGTCCAGATGGGCAACACGTGTTGGGAGCTCTATGGCCTGGAGCACGGCATCCAGCCTGACGGCCACATGCCAAGTGACAAGCCCACCGGAGGCTACGACGACTCCTTCACCACCTTCTTCAGTGAGACTGGCACCGGGAAATACGTCCCCAGAGCCATCTTTGTCGACCTGGAGCCCACTGTGATTGGTGAGTCCTTGAGGAATTTCTTCAAGCTTCAGGGCAAAAAAAAAGAGAATTGTAGTTTTCAGCAGCAACCTGCTGTTTCACATTCTTTTAACTCATTTTCCCGAAAGCCAACATTAGGAGGCAAGGGTCTCGCTCAACAGCTGTTGAGGTGGTAGAAGATATTGAGTTATAGAAATTTTCTGAATGAAAACACAGAATGTAGGGCTCACTGTTGGACTCAGAGGGGAGCAGGGGTAGTGATTGCCTCCCCTTGTGGCCCCATGTTAGAAAAAAATGCCTTTTGGGTAGATAAAACATGATGAAGTGCCCCCGAGAGTGCCCTTCAGTCAACAAAATGTGGCAAAGTGCCTTCTAAAGTGCCCTTCCCATGGACAAAATGTGGTAAATACCCTCTAGAAGAATGCCCTTCAGTGGAAAAAATATGGTAATGTGCCATCTAAGGTGCCCTTCTAGCAGACAAAACACAATAAAGTGTCCTCTAGAGTGCCCTTTAATGAACAATTTGTTTCAGAAGGCTTTACAATCTGTACAACATACAGCACCCTTGATCCTTAGCTCCTTGATTCGGATAAGGAAGTACAGTACCAACATGCTCTCAAACCATCTCTTCTCTGTCCTTCAGATGAGGTTCGTACAGGCCCATACCGCCAGCTTTTCCACCCTGAGCAGTTGATCTCAGGAAAGGAAGATGCCGCCAACAACTACGCCCGTGGTCACTACACCGTTGGAAAGGAGCACATTGACTCTGTGCTGGACAGGATCCGTAAACTGGTAAGGTGATGTCATTATTCGTACCGAATGACAGAAAACCACAATTTCAAATAAAAGTGATCAAAATTTTCAATAAATGTTTATTTAGGTATTGAATTATTCTTGATATTCCTGATATCTGAAGTATGGTTTTTAGTCTTTTTCAGAATTACAGCTTTCTTGCAGCAGTTTTATATAGAAAATTCTTCCTGTCTTGTCCAGTCTGACCAGTGCACAGGACTGCAAGGTTTCCTGGTCTTCCATTCCTTTGGAGGAGGAACTGGCTCTGGCTTCACCTCTCTGCTGATGGAGCGTCTCTCTGTAGACTTTGGCAAGAAGTCCAAGCTGGAGTTCGCCATCTACCCTGCTCCTCAGGTGTCGACGGCCGTGGTGGAGCCATACAACTCCATCCTGACCACCCACACCACCCTGGAGCACTCTGACTGCGCCTTCATGGTCGACAACGAGGCCATCTATGACATCTGCCGCAGGAACCTGGACATCGAACGTCCATCCTACACCAACCTGAATCGTCTCATCAGCCAGATCGTCTCCTCCATCACCGCCTCTTTGCGCTTTGATGGAGCCTTGAACGTGGATCTGACAGAGTTCCAGACCAACCTGGTGCCCTACCCTCGTATCCACTTCCCTCTGGCCACCTACGCCCCAGTGATCTCAGCAGAGAAGGCCTACCATGAGCAGCTCACGGTGTCTGAGATCACCAACGCCTGCTTTGAGCCAAGCAATCAGATGGTGAAATGTGACCCTCGTCATGGCAAGTACATGGCCTGCTGCTTGCTGTACCGTGGCGATGTGGTGCCCAAAGATGTCAACACAGCTATCAGCAACATCAAAACCAAGCGCTCCATCCAGTTTGTGGACTGGTGCCCCACAGGCTTCAAGGTGGGCATCAACTACCAGCCTCCCACTGTGGTTCCTGGAGGAGACCTGGCCAAGGTGCAGAGGGCAGTGTGCATGTTGAGCAACACCACCGCCATCGCCGAGGCCTGGGCTCGACTCGACCACAAGTTTGATCTGATGTACGCCAAGAGGGCCTTCGTCCACTGGTATGTTGGGGAAGGAATGGAGGAGGGAGAGTTTTCAGAGGCCAGAGAGGACATGGCTGCCCTGGAGAAGGACTACGAAGAGGTCGGCATTGACTCATTCGAAGAAGATGAAGAGGGCGAGGAGTATTAGAAACAGACAGAGATCTAATAAAGATAGAGTAAAGTTCTCTCAAAGTGTAACAGTAAATGATTTTACATCTCCAGCAGCAGTGTGAATGTTAATGGGCAGTTTAACGACCGGTATGTAGACCATTAATAAACACTAAATTTACTGCTGAGCAGCAGTTGGTCCAAGCTCAATCCCATGGTGTTTCGTTTATTGAAAAACGACTCTCTAATGAGTGACAATGTGTCCTTACCTCCTTTTCTGAATAAAGCTGTTTACACCTACTTCTCTTTATTAAACCTTTCTTCATATACACTGATTACTGATTTTTTTTTTCCCAACTGATGTCTACAAATAAGTTTGTTCAATGAAAAGTCCAAAACCCAAAGCTTTACAAAGATATAAAAATAGACCAGCACATTCTCATAACTGACCCAGCCCAGTCCAGCCCCTTTTAAATCTGGGCTCCTATAAACTTGGCACTCAGTTTATTTATGCTGAAAAGAAAAGCACATTTTGCAGATGGTTAAAAAAGGTTGCTGGGGTACCTGTAAAAGTGACGTACATTTTATGCAGTCACAACTTAAGTTAACTAATATTAGCAAAACGCTAGCTTGCTTGCTAACTAATCTACAATCAAATTAATACAAATGTAGGTTACCAGTACACAGGCTGTCAAGCTGTCCTTTCAGTTTTCTTCTCTCTTGGCTGCAACCTCAGCACATACCTGGAATGAAACACAAAACTAAGTTTATACAATGACTTAACATCATTTATTTTTTCACCCAGCAACTTATCTATATGTTAGGATATATGTGCTAGATAGCTAGTTTACCTTGCATAAAAAAGCTAAGATAAAAATGTTACATGTATAACTAGGGGAACAATAAAGACAGAAGACCACTGCACATTAAATACCACAATTCAAAAGGCCACAGATGTAGCCTTGTTAGCAGCTAACAAGTAATTGTTAAAGGTAGCAAGCTTACATCTACAAAAAGAAAAAAGTACAGCGAGTTAGCTGGCTAATGAAAGTGAAACCACTAACCATAACTATACATAACTATGCTACAATTAAATGAGTTTAACATCTTGCTGTTACCACAACTTACTACTTACTAAAAATATAAGAAGGTAAAATATTAGTATCAACCTACCATGAAGGTCTGACTGAAAGAGAACTTTCCACAAACGATGGCGTGGCGCCGGAAAATTAATTTACCTAAAGTAAACCCCAGCAAATGAAGCATGAGAACAGTGTGTTCAAACAACTATGACCCAGCATCCTGGGGGAGGAAAAATTGGTGGATGCGATGCTGCTGGAAATAAGCAGGGTCCTGATTAGGGGCTTATAAATGCGGTAGTTTTGGATCAGGCACAGACTTGCATACTTGCCGATGTGTGATCCAGCATTTTAGGCAGCACCTTTTGATTGTGTCTCATGGCCACCTTGAAATGCAGACCATCAAAGACTCAGTTACAGGTAACCTATTTTGATGTGCAATAATATTTTTTTAGAATAATGGTTTATATTGCATTCCCAAATGTTATCAGGGGGATCACATTAAGATAAAGTCTATATTTGGCCTTAATGAGGCGGACTGTGAACAGGAAGGACAGAATAAATCAAGCACACACCTTTACAGCAGCTGGATATAGTATGGGATGAAATAATCTGATCCTCAACTGTGGCTCATTAGTATAAAAAATATGTAAAATGTAGGAGAAAGAACACTGTTAAACAATTATACACTGATATATATTTGGTCATTCATATATTTGGGTCATAAAAAAGTGCCAGAAAAAGTCTAAGAATAACATGCATGAGTTGATGAAAGGGTTTGTTACTAAATATGATACACAACAGAATAAAAACTGTGGTTTGTTCCTTTAAAATGGCACCAAAGTGCACTTTTTGGGCACAGAGCCCTTCTGCACTGGATGGAAACTGAGGATGAGGGGCAGAAGATATTTCCTCAACATAATGTCAACTGTACTCAGTAATGTGTAAATGGTAAAATCAGGATGACGAGGACGCCATCTAGTGGCTGTGAGCTGCACTGCCATTTCACATGAGCTACAACAAGGGAATCCCTGCAGTAATGACTGAAAACCTTCAAAATGAAAGCTAAATTAATGTAAGAATAAATAAGACACAATGTTATTAAAGACAGATTTTTTTGTTTTGAATCGAGCTTAAACTTATTGGCTTTGAAATAAACGAAACATTTTTTTTTTCCCAATAATCGTTTGTTGAAATAATCAACCTTTTCCTTAAAAAACATTTAAATTTCAATAACCACAATAATAACAAATCAGGTTCATAGCTCACTGTGAAAGATCTTTCAAATACTGAATTTTTTGGGTTTCAAGGACTCAAAGAGTCAATTTTATTTAAAGAAGAAAAGCAAATGATCTCAACAAGTGATTATAGGTCACCAAAACTTAAGAGCTTAAGCTGCTGACTGTTTTGTATATAAAATCTTGCTATGAAAAGTAATCAATCATCAATACTTGAGTAAAGAACAATAAACTCTGAAAAGAACAAGGCTCCTCCTCCTCCTGTAGTACCTTTAAGTGTGTGTGTGTGTGTGTCACACACTGACAGGACTTCACTCACAGAGATCTCATTATAGGTAGACTGTGAGAACTTTTCTTCTTCTTCTTCTTCTTCTTCTGCAAAAAGGACAAACGAAACATAATAATGGTGAGTATTAAGTCATTATTACTGATATAATCATTGTTCCTTAGCTAACAGCCTCAAAAGCAACACTTGCAGGGTTTTATGTGCTACTGGTGAGAATTATGAGTCATATTCAAAATATGAAAATACTTTAGTTTTTCAATAGACTAAACTAAAGTGGAAACAGTGGACAAAAAGTTCTTGTTTTTGTGTCTTTAGTCTCTACTTTATTTGGCCCCAGGCTGTTTCTAAAACAACTTTGTGGCACGGCTACAGCACATAAACCTCACTCATTTGTTGGAAATAGTGAAAAACATAAAGTCAATCAGTGGAAACATGCTACCAGGCATGAGGCTCCAGCTCCAGTAAAGGTTAACTGGTTCCATATGGGCACTGGAGGGCTGCCTGCTTGGCTTGTTTGCCTGGCTGGTTTTGGGAATGCCTTCAGCAGCCAAAGAGTGCAAGAGCCTGCAGTCTGTTCTTCAGCATGAGTTCAGGATGCGAGTCTTTCCCATTTGACTTTGAGTGTGTTGTACAACTGTAATCACTGCAGGCCATTTGAAAGGCAGAAGTGAATAAAACCAGTTTGTTGAAGTCATAACTAGAAAAAAAAAAAAGTTTGTTTCTACAAATGGCTCTAAGCTGCTGACACCTCCTGTTGGACCATTTGGTGTTCAACAAGAAAGGGGAGGAGGTGTGAAGAGTCCTCACGTCCTACACCAACCTGAATCGCCTCATCAGCCAGATCGTCTCCTCCATCACCGCCTCTTTGCGCTTCGAAAGGAGCCTTGAACGTGGATCTGACAGAGTTCCAGACCGACCTGGTGCCCTACCCTCGTATCCACTTCCCTCTGGCCACCTACGCCCCAGTGATCTCAGCAGAGAAGGCCTACCATGAGCAGCTCGCGGTGTCTGAGATCACCAACGCCTGCTTTGAGCCAAGCAATCAGAGTGTTTGACCACAAGATGGCAGTGTGGTGCTACCCACCCATTTTACAAACACCACCGGAGCAGAACTGAGACATCTGAAGGCCTCCAGCTCGACACTGAGGTCAAGAATCTGCACAAAATGTATAAAAACACACAATCTCACATACATATACACTAAATGGCCAGAAGTATGTGGACAACTGTGGCCAAATTAATTATATTATCTGCTTTTTTGTCAAGGGCCGTTTTCTGCCCTGTTCCAATATTATTAATTATATTCTTATTTGTTGTGTTGTGCAGACTAATTTCTGCAAATATTTGAAGAAAACCAAGGTAAAGATTGTTGTTATGGTAGAAAATGTCCAGAACAAAAGACATTTTCCTTCTTTATAGACTTTCTGTGCGGAGCCACCAGAGACAGACTTATTCTGTGGTTCAGGTCTGACCTCATATTTTCTGAAGTTGCTGCTGGACTCTTCCCTCCCGTCCTCGGTGGATGAGGCCTTCATATTGACTCTGTAATTGCTTTGATGTAATTAAGGCTCAATTTGAGCAGCGTGGACGGGGGATTTATAAAGGTCATAAAGGACAGAGAGACAGATAAATGTTTTTTTTTCCTGTTTCATAAGTTTTTTTCAGACTACTGTCAGGATTTCATGCTGCTATGTCTATTCAGTAATACAAAGGGAAATTAAAGGCGCAATATCACTTTTTTACATTGTTAAGACATTATTTTGCAGTTTTGGTACTGCTGAACCAAACTCCATTCGGTCGAGATACACTTTTTCACTGTGAAAACTTCAGTTCCATCATCATGAAGACTTCTTTCTGATTCACTCTGATCTACAGACATAATCAGCACACGATTGATTTATTCAGTAACATCATTAACTAACCTGTGGTGAAGTGTTTGACACAAACACACAAAACTTTTACAGTGCAGGTCTCCATCCATGTTGGTGGGGAAGTTGATGATGGGATTAAGAACAGGTGTGGGGACAGAAACAGTGAGGACACCTGCAGGACAGGAATGGGACAGCAGACAAGGCAAACATAAAATCAAGAATAATGCAAATGATGTATTTTACCATATAGTACACTGCTGTACTGCTGTACTTTAATGACAAAACACCACTAATAAACAAACTACACCATGGTCACATGACTTCAACATCATCACCAAGTGACTCGGGTTTGTCATGATGATGTTTAAAGCCCAAATATACTGAAAGTACAGCTGTTGTTTTCAATGGCAGAATGCACACCAAACGTGCTTTGAGATGTTTTATTATTAATAACAAAAATTAAATACAGATACAAAAACTTAAAACTGCAACCTTATGAGGCGCCTCAAATACATGAAATATGAGATCACTGCAATGTAGTTTTGTCTTTCCTGTAACCTGCTATGTAGTCACAACCATGCATGTAGCGTGATGATTAGTTATGAGCTAGTTAGCAGAGGTAAAATAGAGACTGAAAGTGAAAGCGGCAATCATGGCTTCAACTGTTTCGAAGAGAAATGCAGATCAGGAGGAGAATATTTTGAGCACTTGAGCAGAATCACATTCAAAATTAAGCGGGCAAGAGTGAACAGTACAGAAGAAGCAACCGTGAAGTGCCCACAGCACCACCTCGCACCAAATGGTGCAAAACAAGAAGCTTGAGAAACACTGTGCTAACTCAGGACTGCAGCGCTCTACAGAACTCTCCTCCATGTTTCATGGGAACTTGAAGTAAAGGATCGGAGGTCTTCTACCGCTGCAAGACACGACACGATCTAAAAACATCTAAAATCAGACTCACAAGTGGCTCATTCATCGCTCTTTAATAGTAAAACAGCCAAAAAATACAGTAAGCTTTTCTTTATTCATCGCTCGCCCACAATGTTTCCCCCCAGAAGAAGGAAAAGTTAAGTTAAAGTCACAGTACAAACCCCAAAAGAAACAAAAAGCATGACTTCACACTGCTTCTTTAAATTGGACACAGACAGCGGGACAGGCTTTCAGGAGCTTTAAACAGATACACATGACTTTGAAGATGCTGCCTCGCCAGCTGCATGTGTTTCATCTTTAAATGAATTATGAGAGCGGCTGTATCCAAGGCTACCAAAATGCGTTGGCATGGCAACCGACAGCCAAGCGTTTCTAGGGGATTATCACAACTTCAGATTTGATTTTCATGGGGTTTTTTTTTTCCTCCTCGTGTTGACGGCAGTTTGCGAATCAAACCGCAGACACCGAGCACAGAGAGGACGTTCATCACTGTGATTAACGGCTGACAGTAATTGTCTGAATCGCTCTCGTAATCACGGCGAGGAACGCTCTCAGGGCCTGTGCTGCCGTAACACTTGATGGTGCCTTTTATTGCAATGCTTCATGGGTAACTCTACAACCTGGAGTATTTCCAAACTGTTCAGTGCAGCAAAAGAAAATATTTTAAGCATAAACGCCGCTGCAAAGAGAAGAGGAATTGCACTTGAAATCATTTATCCAGAACAATTTAGACACACTTTAATGAATAAATTAGGACAATTAAAGTTTACGAAATGTTTTGTCATGCATGTAAATGAAACCACAAGCAGTAGAAAATCTAAAAACATCAACTGATAACATCAAATCAAAACATGGAATGACACAGACAGTGGTAGGTCTTAACTGTTCAACTTTTGACTGAAACTGAAAAAGAAAACAACTTTATTTATTTTTATCTTTGTAGGCAGAAACAAAATCCAGAATTCAGTTTTTATTTCTCTCTTTTTTAATACTGGCTGCAAACTGACTATACAACTTAAAGGGATAGTTCTGATTATTTGAAGTGTGGGTGTCTGAGGTATTTATTCATAGTCAGTGTATTATCTACATGAGATAGCAGTCAACACGCCCCCAGTTTGGAGAAGAAGTACCTGTGTGTAACATGAAAGTTTTCACTGCTTTACCTTGCTGTCAGACCTCCTTTTCCAACAGGAAACCACTGTTACATAAGACAAACATCGCTCTCTCCTAACCAACCAAACTCAATTGGTAAAATCGCTAATTTTACCTCACAGAACGCAGGAGTTTCTGGTCTCCCGCTGCCTCAATCTGTTAGTTTGTTTGTGTTATTGTGTGACTTCAGGGTTAGTTTAGATTCACCAAAGTCATAAAATAACACAGACAAACTAACAAAAAGAGACAGCGTAGACCAGAGCCTCCTGTGTTCTGTGAGATAAAATGACTGATTTTGCCAATGGGGTTTGGTTGGTTTTGACTCAATGTCAGCCAGTCTCCAAAATATTGCTCTCTTTAAACATTAGAGGGAAGAAGAGACAGTCTGACAGCAAGGTAAAGTAAAGTATTCTAAATATAGCACACACTTAAACTGATATTGATTTTTTTAAAGTGGCTAAAATACATTTTGTTGCTGACTCTGTCCACAGCAGGACATTGCTCAGCTTCTGCTACTGGTGCTCCTGCTGCTTCTCCAAACTGAAGGTGTGTCGATTGTCATCTCCTGTAGGTAATACACTGACTATTGATAAGTACCTCAAATAACCCCACTTCAAAAACTATCTCTTAATATTTTGTTTTTCCACCTTCGTCAATTATTTTTCTGCTGTGGCGCCTTCAAAATGAGAATTTTCTTCTTCCCTGTCTGACAGCAGGACGACAGCCTCATCTGAATATGAAACAAAAAAAAAATCTTCAAAAGGCACTGGAGATTGTATGATGGAAAAACAGAATATTAAGTTACGTATTTGTTTTGCAGCAGAAGTCTAAAACTAGAAATTTCTGCCCTGAATCTGAATTTATACCAAAAATCAAATAAAAAAAATTCAAACAGTTAAAACCACAGTCTCTTCAAGCTAGTGCAGATAACAACCATTTTGTGCTGCAGGACAACAACAACAACAACAACAACAACAAAAAACACTTATTGCCCATTTAAACCTGCCTTTTTTAATTATCTGTCCATAAAAAGTTGGTGTCAAATGATAAATACTGTCTTTTAAAATAAATAAATTAATAAATAAATAAATATATTTCAGTTGAAACACTGATACTGACGAGGAGACAGAGTGTAACAAAAAGACCATCCTCTAACATAAAGTACTGTACTTGTGTTGAGCTCTATTGCTGTCTAATTAAAGGCTAAATGATTTAATAGGTCTGTTACCATATTTGGAAACAGGAAGCCGCCCCACATGAATATATAAACAGGCTCGACGTGACAGACAGGTTTTCTCCTGCTTCCCTGTGCAGGTTGATCACTTTCAGATAAAGTTTCAGTCTTCGTAAATGAGAATGTTGACATCAGGTGATGAAAATGACACAATATGCCATAAAATGTCCTTAACGTCAAAACAAATGTTTTCCTACAGGAAGCTTTGGAAGATCAATGATCTTTCATGGCATGAGGGCGTGAAAATAACGCCACGTGAAAGTATGTGTTCACACAAACTATGAGCTTCTGTTTCTTAAATTTTCAAGGAGACTCCTCCACCAAACTTCACCCACATTTGTTGAATTTTGAAAAATTCCCTCTGTTCTACAGGTGAAAACAGATCTGACTGCAGGAGATTTAGTCTAATGGGGTGACAATGAGCGATAGAAACTAAATCTGATATGTTGTTTCGTCCGTCAAACGTGCTACAGGTATAAAACACACTCACACGCTCAGTCTACCAGGGGCACATTCACTCATAAACACGGTCCGGTAACAGCCGCGCGTCCTCTCACTCGTCGTCCCGTTGTTGTTGGTCGAGTAACGATGACGCGTCGAGCAGACATCCTCTGAAATAACCGATTAGGGAGTGAGTCAGCTGGATCCGGCTGCGTCTTGACAGGAAGTGTCCCTCGTCTGGGTAGATCTGTCCCCGAAAAACATGACAGATGCACGATTGAAGAAGACACAAACACACTAAAGGTCACACAGAACAACGCAGCATTTTTTAACATTTTAAAGAAACTTTTTCAAATACATCATTATATCAAGTTCAAGTTTGCTCTACATATTTATGTTTATTTACATTTATATATATTTATAATATTTTTACTGCTTTACCATGCCATCAGCCTTTTCTGATGAGAAACTGACGTTTTATAAGCCAACTGTCACTTTCTCTAAACCAACCAAACTCCATTGACAAAATCAGTAATTTTACCTCACAGAACATGGGAGTTTCTGGTGTTCAGCCGCCTTGATCTGTTAGTTTGTTTGTCTTATTGTGTGACTTCAGTGTTCTGAAAGTTTAGTTTGGTTTCACAGAAGTCACAAAACAACACAAACTAACCGATCGAGGTTTTTGTGCGACTGTATCTGAAATATGTCTTAACCTGCCAACATTTAGCTTTGAACAAACTGTTTCAACTGAATTAATCATTTCCTGTAAATTTATGAGCATTTTATTAATGGGAAACAAGTCAGATTTGACAAATACAGAAAACAGTAACTAATATAGGCTACTTCTTTATCTCTAGTGGATAAAGTCCCCAGACTTCCTTTAAAAATCTGCCATTTTTGTTGTTGCTGAGTTAGGATGAACCGTATAAAGTTTGTGAAACACTGTCTATGACAAATTCTTGATTATTTGAACCTTCTTGTAAATTCGGCAAATTTTACATTAAATTATTGCTTTTTTTATGGAAAAAATATTGTGTCTTTTTGTCCCAGCGTGTTACTGGCTACTATTGTTGGACTGCCAGTTAAAAACAACAATGCATTTGGTCTTTGCAAACAGAAATGATGTGTTTATTTACATCTTCATTTGCATTCAGAGCAGGGAAGTGAGATCCGATCACAAATGGTCACTTGAGACGCATTTTAACACCGGGCGTAAACAGGCTCAAAAATTCTGAGTAGTTGCAAGTATTTTCTTAAAAATGCAGTTTTTCCAGTGCAGTTTGGAGCAGAGGATTATGATTCATGAGTTTTCTCTTTTTCTTCTTTTGTAACATACTACAGTATCTGTGCAGTAAAAGAAAGAATCAAATATACTCTATTTCAGCCAGTACCTTACCTGCATAGTGTAGTTGGCTCCGATCTTTATTAAGTGTTTGATGAGCTCTGCTGAGTGCTGAAAGTGAACGTTTGCTGTGGAGAAAAACAGAACATGCAGATAAGAGTGGACGGGGTTAATTCCACCGCTGGATATAAAAGCTGCGGCTCTCATCGAGGTCAAGTTTTAATGCTGCGCATCGTGGAAGAGCTCATTTCAAAAGGACACGACGAGCAGCTGAAAACACTCACGCCCACCTTTAATAACACACAGCGCGGGATGGTGGTTTGTAATGACAACGGTCGTATGAGGTGAAGAGAGGAAATGTTCGTACCGTCAGCAGTGCCGTGAGCCAGAAACAGAGTTCCTCCCTGCAGACCCTTCATGTTGGGCAGGACTTTGGCTGTCTGGACACACAGAAAGACAGATTCTCCATAAATACATTATGTTTTATAACCTTATCATGTGTTTTGTATCTAAAAAAAAAGGAATAGTATGCTCATTCTCTTTCTTGCTGAGAGTAGATGAGATGAGATTGATAAAATATGAAGCCACAGCCAGCATTCAGTTAGCTTAGCTTAGCATTAAGACTGCAAACAACAACTCTGTCCAAAGGTAACACACTCCACCTAACAGTGCCTTTAAATCTCAGTAACTAGCACATTAAATCTAATTTGTACATTTTTTTTCCAGAAATGTCAAGCTGTTCTTTCAATCTGAGAAGTACAAATATCTCAGAATTGTAGCTAAATACCGTTCTGAGTAGACGTAGCTTGCAGATACTATTGCTGTGTTAAAATTGAGCTTGTGAACCCGTAATTACAACACCGAAGTCGTGAAATGAACATGTCGTGAACATGACATAAGGGTGTCATTCAAATGGGCTCATCTCATAAACATGGTAAATCCGACCCCATTTGAATGCACCATATTTTAACTGTTTGGTAACCACAGTAACCAGGTTATGACCTGATTGGTTTGTAGACGGGCGTGAGTCTGACGTCAGCGTGTTTATAATTAGACAGGTTAGCCGATGTCGATGTCAATGTCTCTTCCTTCCTGTCCTCATTTTATTTTGGTGGGTAGTTTTTCCTTCTTCCAGCTCTCCTGTCGTAATTTCCTGTAATTGGTACGAAAGTCCGAACCATCCAAAAACTGTTTTCACACTAAAAACAAACTGAACCATGGTCAATTTATTCTATGTTTCAGTGTGTTTTAATAAGAAAAACCAAAGTTATTTAGCTTGTCTTGCTTGGTTACAGTTGATAAGCGATGCTGTATTGAGATAAGAGAGGATGGGAACAAAAACCAGGATTTGTTAAGTCAGTTAGGATTTGTTTACCAAAGTGGGGATAATCTTATCTTAAACTCTTCTTATCTTAACTGAACACTGAGTTTCAATCATATGACCCCTGAGCTAGAAAACTATTTCTCTTTCGGTTGTGATTGTGAAACTCTTAACAACGGCAGCGCGAGGAGAAAACAGGTCCTGCAAAGGTCACGGAGGGACATTTTGAAAGAGACTTGGCCTTTTGTAGAGCGGCGCAGCCGGACTGGAAATGAACGTCTGCAGAGAAAAATACCTTGAATCTCACATCTAGCTGGTGAGTATCTTGTGTTTTCAGATTGCATTTAGATGTATTGCTCAGGGGAGTGTGGACAGAAGCTGTTATATCAATCTCATCATTCACTTTTATTCCCCCAGCTGGGATTGAATCAGGAAGATTTCCCGGCTTGTCAGTCAGAGCACATCAACAAGCGGACATTTTACAACCCATTTCTTTCTCGGCGTCTCGTTCGGTCTCAGTGGACGGGGGGGGGGGACGCAGCTGATTATTGTCTGATCACATGGTGCCACTTTTTTTCCCGTCTCTGGATGTCATTTAAAGCAGCAGACCCCCACCTCCTGCTGCGAGAGTCACAAAAATAGCGTACCCTGGCCCAGTTAAAGGCAACCCACTTAGGAGGGAAAACACACTTTGACTGCAACCTTCACTTGGAGGACAATTGTGTTTCAGCCTACACCTCTGGCACTTTCCTATTTCTCATGTTTTTGTGTTTTTTTCCTCTTTGGAGCGTCGCCTAGACTGCTTGAAGCCGCATTCTCTTTTTTTATTTCAAGCAGACTCTCTCTCTTTTGTTTGCGGAGTGAACCAAAGCAGAGTGTGTTTTTATTAAGACGTGTGTGTCGCCTGTTCTGTGACGTCCACCTCCGACAAAAAACACCTTGCAGAAAGAGAATCTAAGATGTTATTTGCAGTCAAAACATCAGTTGTAATGCAGTAATTTAATTTCTAGGCGGCACAGCAGCAGAAAATGAGCTGCGGCTCCATCAAAGTTAGTGGAATAAAATTGATTTGAGAAATTGATTTTCTAATAATTCCACTGTCGAAATCTTGCATCAACTAATCTATAAGACCAATCACAGAGAGCAGAGTTTTCACTGCTGTTTATCACTGTGGTCTGAGGTCTACTGCTGGAATAAAGTATCTGTATTTTATGAAATACTTCTACTCTGTGATGTCCAGGTCCAGAGTGAAGGATTTCTCTCTTTTTCCTGAAGACTTATATTTAAAATTTGGAATCCATAGCGAGCTTATAGAGACTCAAGAAGACGAGCCGCCGTCAAAGTTTAGAGGAAAAGGCATCGAGCCACAGACGTAGATTATGATGCACATTTTTGCTGATGAAATATAAAAACTTTTCTTTAAATTTGGTGTAGAGGCTACATATTTTTTACTGTTAGCAAATGTAAGACTTTAAACTGTAAAAAAAGAAACTGCTCTGGAGCTGCAGGTTACAGACCCCCGATCTACGGAAACAAAAACACAACAATCCTTCTATTCACTGATGATACACTCATGAAAATATTGTAATATTCTGCACATAAAACCCTGTAAATCTCACACTCTGGACCTTTAAGAATGCATTACTCCATGTAATCTACTTCAATAAAATCACAAGTACTACTGAGTAGCCAACAGTTTGAATTAATATCCCGGGGGTTTGCAGCCTGCGGTTCTCCAGCAGCTTCCTGTGACTTTGGCAAAACATTATATGGAAATGACACATTTTAATTTTCATGTCATTGTTGAGAGAATTTCAAGGCAACAAACCGCAATAGATCTCAGTAAAAGTTTTACCAATTATTAATCTTTTGCTCCAGAAAACTGAAATTCATTCAAGTGAGAGTGAAGGTTAAAAAATGTAATATTATAAAGACAAATCAGGTTCACATCTCACTGCGACCAAGTTTTGAAATACTTTTTTTTTGAGTTTCTAAAACTCAAAGATTAAAGATTCAAGTTAAGAGTTTGAGTTGAGCTCAAAAATCTATTGCAGCACGTTGCCTTGAATTCATCTCATTCTTTTTTCTTCTTTTTTAGTGTAAAGTGATTCTTTTTTTTTGGCCAAAAGATAGATAGATACGGTCTTTCACATTCTCCTACACTCTTCTACACTCTCATGCAGGATTTCGTGCTTTTTATACAGATCATCAAATATTTTTAGCTGATTTTTACCTTGGTTTGGACTTTATTTTTAGTTCAGGGATTTTATTGCTTCCGCCGAATGTTAGTTTGTTTTTCATTTAATGCGTCTGGCTGCTGAGACAGATGTGATTTGGGACATAAAAATAAATAAAAACAAGCCGAGCAACAGATGGACAGCAGCTCACCTGGTATTTGTTCTCCTCGGTCGAAGGGAAGCCGAGGTACCTCTCAGAGAACGCAGAGGCTGAAGAGAGAAAAGAGCGTTCAGTCTGTTGTTCATGATATGCATGGTGTGTTTTTAACATCGAGAAAGTGAAAGGAATCCTTCTTCTGCTCTGTAGCTCTTATTAGAAGCAGACACACTTCAGTCTATTAAACTCTAATCACATACAGCTGTGTCTCCTCAGCTCTACAGTAGCTTTAATACTCCGTCGACGCTCCCAGAAATGAAGGAAGCTTTTCATCCTAAAATTCAATAAGACCGAATTCCCGAAAGCAGAACCGGAGGATAATTAAAGTCACATTACCCAGACAATACAGCATGTAGGATAAAGACGTCGTGGAGCTGCTGCAGCAGCAGAAGCAATAAATATTTCCACGTCCCTGCGGCCGTGTGCTTTAAAGTAGAGCAGACATATGAAGAAGTGCTCACCGTACATGGACCAGTCGATGATGGGAGCCTGAGCTGCTGCACATCTGATCAGCCTCTCCGTCGACTTCAGCATCATCAGGGTCAGGTAGCCTCCGTAGTCCTGACAGACGAAGGAAAACTGGTTTTGTTCATGTAGTTTTTAGTTAAAATAAGCTCAGATTTTAAGGACAGCAAATCAGAAAAAAACATATTTCTATAACACACAGTTATGTTGTTTTTAAAGACTTTAATAAGGTATTTTAAGTTGCAGAATCTCCATATTTTGTCAGTTTTATATTTTTCCCCCATAAATCAATGCTACTGCTGACCCTTGATGTGCATTTACACATACTTAACTAAATTAAAGGTATTAAAAGGAGCTACCAAGTTTGACAGCACGGTGTTCAATTATTTAAATTCCTGGAAAGTAACAGTTTTGGGAGGTTTCCATTTGGCAGTGATGATATACACTGTCTGGCCAAAAAAAAGTCACACATTCTAATATCCCTTTAGCTTTGATTTCGACACACGTTCACCATAGCATCATTTTTCACTAAGATCTTGTATTGATGATGGGAGAGTCGGACCTCTGTGTAAAGTCTCTCCAGCACATCCTAAAGATTCTCAGTGGGGTTAAAGTCCTGGTATTGATCCATTAATGTAAAAACCTGATCATTCAGTATATTCAGGTAGTGAGCTGAACTCATAATGTTTCTGAACCTCGACTTGAGCAACTGAAGCAACCCCAGATCATAACACTGCCCCCACAGGCTTGTACAGTAGACACTAGGCATGATGGGAGCATCACTTCATCTGCCTCTCTTCTTACCCTGATGCCCCCATCACTCTGGAACAGGGTAAATCTGCACTCATCAGACCACATGACCCTAACAAACTGAAACCTTTTTTTTCTGATTAGCGTCACTGATAGGTGGTTTTCTTTAGGCTCCACAGCTGTTTAGTCTCAATCCCTTCAGTTCTCTTCACATTGTGTGTGAGGAAATGCTCTTATTTTCACTATTAAACATAGCTGTGAGTTCTTTATGAGTTTTTTATGATTTGATTTCACCAAACGTTTCACCAAAGATTTTTTTTTTACCACATTTCTTCCTGGAAGATGATCCTTCCAGGTTTTAATAATGTGTTGGACAGGTCTTCACTTTTCTTTGCTTCATGCAGGACAATAATTTGACTCTTCTGAAACAAAGTAACATCTGTCTTCTGACATGGTTGTTTAAGAAATGAGAAGCTGCTCACTGCATCAGTTAGAGTTCAATAACTTGTTACCAGCTGAAACATATCAATCACTGCAGTAATTATCCAGTGGAAGGATCTGAACTATCTGCTTGGTTAAATCCGGGTGGTGACTTTTTTTTTGGCCACATTTGTTGTAAGTTTACTGTTTCAGTGACCTGATGTCATTCTGAGCAATAAAGTTAGTTGTTAAACTATAAAAAACCCTGCCTCCATGACATATCGTGGTGAAGAATAACCACATTTGTGAGCTCATTACAATACCAGCTGATATATTGATATAAATCATTTTTTACTCCTTAATATCATAATTGGCATTGGCCCCAAAAACTGGGTATCAGTCTTGTCCCAGTTGTATGTCTATTTAATTGCATCCAGAGGCATTTTGTGCTCCTGAGAAATAAAAAATGAGCTGAGGGAGTCTGACAATGCCAAGCTTGAAGAACCCCTAAAGTCATATTTTTTTCAATGTTGATATAATTATTTTGAGTGCGTGATGTTAGGAATGAATGGAGAGGATTCTCGTCCTCCATTACTAAAGACCAGAGCGGTTGAAGCAGCCAGAGATCATTTAACCATCAGTGTGTATGGCCTCTCATATAAATCTGTTCTCATAAATGATCCGGAGTGTGTTAACGAGCTGTCAGACAGTTTAAATGAGACTCTTCAACCACACAGACCAAACACATTCATCCAGTCGTGTCCAGTGAGCTGAAAAAAATCAGAGCGAAAGGTTTGATTGATTCACAGACGAACCTCTCCGAAGACTCCGACTCGAGTGCGATCAACGAACGGCAGCTTCACCAGGTACCTGAGTCACACAGAGAGGAAACGCTTTCATCCAAACAAATCCAGAGCCACTGTTTTAAATTCACAGACCATCAAGTGACCAACCGTCAGGAGGTCAAAGGTCACAGCCACAGGTACTCTACTCCTGTGGTGCCTTCACTGGTTGTGGGACAGAGGAGAAATGAGAAAACCAGGCAGGAAGCAACATCTGCTGTCTTCTTTATATGTAAAAACAGCATCCTTTTTTAGTGTCTCACATTTAGATTTTAACACACAAACACAAACCTGAAGAGAGATTTGTTTCAACAGAAACAACGCAGGAACGTTGGATTCAGCTTTGCAGGTTGCAGTGAGTGTTAGAAATTAATTAAATCTGCAGAATAGTACAAGAAAGTGTCCTGTGAACGCGTGTGTGTAGAGATCAGAGCCAGCTAATTATCAAGAGTATTCAAGGAAATCTGACTTTATTATTTTCATTAACAATTAATCCACCAATGATTTCCAATTTAATTTGGTCTATAAAAAGGTAACAGTGAGTCAGAATCTTCCAGATACCACAAGAGTAATAAAATGAGTAAGAAGCTGGAGAAAGAGTCAGTTTGCCTTAAAACACTTCCTGTAATGATTAAATGGTCACACAGATGTGGAAATGTGTTTAAATTTGCATCAGACAAACATCTTGTCAGCTTAGTTTATCATGCATTCTTGAGATTTGGGACGATTATTATCCTACAAAAAAAACTACAAAAAATATTAAGACCAACATTCTAATTCTTTTTTTTCTTTGGTGAAAATGTATTCTTTAAGGATTTAAATATATTAAATATGTGCAATTTATGAAAAGTTTTTTTTTTCCCTTTCACGATGAGTTCAGTTCAAACACAGGATGAGGCTAAACAATGTGAAAAAGGCGTTTCTGAAATTCTGATCAAAAATCTTCCCTCTCAGAAAAACACCTCCAAAACTTTCCAACACAAAGTAGCTCTCACCAAGCTTGAATGATGATGAAACTGGATAAAATACGTTACGTACTCCAGAGCCGCTATCTGGTCCTCTGCGTCCACGGTGCCGAGCCCCTGATGGACCTGCTGCAAAACCCTGTGAAGTGACGAAGATAAGGATGAAGGTCAGACACTTCATTTATTGAGTCAAACCGTGCAGGAAGAAGTAATAACAAAACCTTGAAGATGACTAAAACCACCAACACATGTTTATGTTCAGTACCTTTGACCTCTGAAGCCCGACCCTCTGCCGTCCAGTCGAGCGACGATGACCTGCTCTGTTCCCACCAGCACCCAGTCCCAGTCCGGACTGAACTCCTCTGTCACCGCCTGCTCGCCTGGAGAACAGCCGCTGTCGGGACAGAAGACACAGAGTATCTTATTACTAATACAAACACTAATTTAAACATTTATTCAGATACTTTTCACTATCTTTTTTGGAAGCGCAACTCAGTTTTTTCAAGTGCTGTACTTAATTGCAGTGGTTTTATCAGAATTAAAATGTTATTACTGCAAACTAAAGCCTGTATAAAAGAACTGGGGATGGCCTGTGTGACATTAGCTGTTGGTTTGTGGACATTCTTGCCATTTTGTGGTTTTTTTTTGGAGAGAGAAGTGGCCAGATCTGCAAAGAAGTCATCACTTTAACCCAAATTGTGATCTTTCTCTAAACCTAACCAAGTGTATTGCTCACAAGCTCAGATCAAACTGTCAAACTAGGCAGTGCTGAAAAAAATATTGATCAAGATTCTGTTACTACACTGTCTATTTCTCAGCTAAAATGTTTTCAGAAACATATTTTAGTGAGTGTTTAGCACTCGTGGCTGCCTCAGATAAACAGGGTGTGACTTCATTCTCCTTTCAGGATGCCAAGGTTTTCAATTAACACCTTCTTTGTAGTTTTGTTGATGCACACACCACTGTGGCAACTTTAGTTTTTCCACACAGCACGTCACAGACTGATGTTATTTCTCACTGAATCTGCACGAATCTCCTAGGTGGCTGCAGCCTTTTTGCATGGGGCGTATGCTCGACCAACTGAGCTACCAAGCCAACACGAAACCAGACTTTAAGAGCGACTCCATCTGTTTTCTGGGTTTGTCAAATGGAAACTTCCAGTCAGCAGTTATCAAAAAGGAGTGATGTAGGTTAAAGCGCTGATGCCTTCTCCTTCAAGGGTGCTATAAGGGATTCTAGAGAAAGATAACTGTTGAGCCACCAGGCCAAAGTTCTGCACCTTCAACCTGCAGGGAGTTTATACTGGATGTCGCAATGTCTTCATGTGGAAACTTTATGATTTACAAAGTTATGATTTACATGCCGTATAGAAGAAGACTTTACACTAGTGATTTAGAACATAAATTCATTAGGAAACTGATTACTGAGGCCATAAATCATGACAGAATTTGGGTCATTTTCTCATAGATTTCCAGAGAATCTGACCTCTTTTTGCATCCACTGGCGTCGCCCCCTGCTGGCCAATAGAAAGGATGCTGGTTTACAGCACATCTTGGCTTCACTTTTCAGATCACTTCATTTATACAGTCTATGCTGCAAACACTGCCTCTAGCAAAACAAATAAATATCTCACAATGAAGCAGCAGTGCTAATTAAAACACGTTTTCATGCTAATATGCTGTTTTTCTATGTAATAACAGTTTTTATTTGAGCTCAGAAGAAGAAATCCTGCATTTTGTGAGTTTTTTGAAGCTGCTCTGCAAAGTAAAAGAATTATAAGAGATTAAAATTGTAGCTAAGATGTGAAACTTTATGCTAAATGTACACTTTCTCATCTAGCGCTGCTTTTTATTTTCATTTATTCTGACTGTTGATGTGTCAAACGTATTAAACAGCCTGCAGGTGTCGAGGAGTGAAGCCGTCCTCATTGAGTTTGGCCTTTGAAGCTCACAGTGCGGCCGCTGCGGTAAATGAAAAAAATGTAAATGTAATAAAATGAAATGGGCTTACACAATGAGGAGAAGGCCGTAGAGGTAGGACTCAGAAAAGTCAGGAGGATAGATGAGCTTCAGAGGCAGCTCTGTGAGGAGGAGGAGGCAGAAACATTAGCTGGAGGAGGTGAACCAGAGGACAGACAGGAAGACAAACACACACACAACTCCAGAAGTGGCTCATTATCTCATGAAGATGTCTCAAATCAACACACACGCACACACATGCGCGCGCACACACACACAGCTGTTAAGTGTAGATAATTTGTACCAAAGTTGTCATTAGTAATCATCCGGATTTCCGTCTGAATCGTCTTTTTAGTCTCCAGCGCAGACCGCAGAGGGAGGTTGTTCTCCAGGATGAAATACGCTGTGAAATGAGAAATCACATTTATCAGAGTACAGTAGAACTGTTATTTATTTTTTTTTATTGCACTAAATTAAACTTTTTTTTATGACAAGAAAGACAGTGCCTGAAGCAGATGACATGCACAAGAATCAGTCATTAAAGGTGCAGGAAACTCAGAAAAGTGAATTTATAATCAGTACATTATCATTTTTATGACCTGTTTGGTGGGTGTCTGGGATTTCAAGCACTGAGTTTCACCTTTTATATGTGACTGATAGGTTATCAGTCTAATTAGCCGGTTAGAAAGGCCACTTCTGTGAAGTGCTGAACATTGTGAGGATTATTACATGTGAACTTTTTGAAACATTTTTCAAAATCCCATTTTTGTCCTCCATTACTGTTATTTTTCCCCCTGGGTTTTGCCTCTCAGGCCACTTTTGCAGGCTACTGTACCATATTTGTGAAGATTAACAAGACAGAAACAGTCCTGCACAAAGTCTGAACTAGCTATTAAAGAAAAGATTTTCCATAGGATATCCTATAGGATTAGAACGGCACAGAGGTTAGTGATGCAGCCTAAAACACCAGATTATTGGATGTTACGACTTTTAAAGTATCCACGGAAACCTGTACATAAATTACACAAAACGTAAAGAAAATGTTATAATTTTTTACCAATTTTAGACGTATGTAGTCATATTTTCCATACAGAAATTTAAGTGGTTATTGTTGTTTTTTGTGTGATTGTAGATGCATCTTGGTTGCTTAGCAGCTATCACTGTTTCTTTCAAAGAGACTTAATTTTCCAACAAATAATTAGACCTAATTGTCCTAAACAGTGGAATTATTGAAGAATTTAGGGGAGACCAGGGACCACGGTAACACTTTTTGTCTCAGCACCTGTAGCTCGCTGAAGTTTTGCATGAGACCTCTCAAATTTTGATACAAAGTATCATTAATTATTACAAATAGCAATCTTTCTGATCTTTTTTTGGACACATCCTTTGCACAATTATATATATACAAAAAGACAAATGTAACAAATACCATCTGCTGGAAATATGATATTATTATATGATTAACATTATGTCGTTTACTTCTATATGATTTCAGTTTTAAGATCAGCTTGTTTGCTGACTTTTCCATGAGGATTATTTTCTGCGACGGTTCTGGGAGGAAATCTTTTATCAGTGTTAAAATAAAATGTATAAAATACATTTAATTGCTTCTCATTCTGAGTAATTCATCTAAAATGTGACTGGGATCTCATGATTATTCCTACAGAAAAATACTGCTGTGAATATATGTGTTTAATATGGCTTGCTATAGTTGTTAGCATGCATATTGATAAATGCATACATTTAGATATGATTTCATTCTTTAAATTATAACTGTTATGGCAGTTCTAATGTTACACTGAAGTGTAATTCCACCTTTAATTCACAGTTATTCAACAGGTATATATATTCTGTGAAATACTGATTTTAGTGAAATATTTGCGTGTATATCTTTATGTATCTAAGAAGCCCAGAAGCAGATATTTCCTCCATATTCATGTTTCCTGCTGTTATTGAATGAAGGTGAACGGTGAGGTTGTGCAGGCACGAAGACAAGATAGACAACAGTTCACATGAAATATTCAGCAATGAAAGAGCAGGACTACATTTTTATTTTATAACCACTAATCCACGTAGCGTAGGCAGCGCTCCTATAGTGAACATGTACCATTACACAATGACATGCTTTTCAATATCTGAGCCTCCTCCTGCATCACCTTGTAGCTGAGTATTCTTTCTTTTCAGAGAATTTCTTCCAGTTTTATAAATTTTCCTTTCTAACCTGTGTCTTTGTGAGCGTGCACAGGAGTTCAGACTATTATCTGTCTTTAAAAAAGCGATTGTGGAGATGAATTGCGGCCATTTAAAGTGTGAAGCACAAACATCTTGAAATGAACAAATTGCCAGTGCAGTTTTAGCGCCGGCGTCAAACCCAACAGCTGCTGATGTTTTCAAACGAATGAGATGATGATGCTTAATTGCTGCAAACTATTTTCCATTTCAGAGCAGACGTGAGAGAAAAAGCACATCTGCCCGCCCACACAAACACCACAGGAACACAACACGGATTCATGTTTGGTGGAATAAAGACGACTCACAGTCCACGTCATCGAAACTGAGCAGCAGCACAGCTGGAACTCCAGGACCTGCGATATGAGGGAAGAAAATATTGTTGTTTTTATGAATGTAACATAAGATGTCCGTCCTGCTTTGGGCTGTGTGTTGAAACATTAAAAATTCTGCATCTAAAACAACTTATTTGGGGTTAAGATGCATTTTTCTAAAGTTTCAAGCCCACCATGATGACATTATCCAAAGTAGGAGGAATTAAATAAAGAGGAAGGGCAAAAGTTTGCAGAAGTTTTAAGAGCCAGAATCTTTTTCACTTTATAATATGGCCTGTGATTTAAAGTGTCAGTTTTTGTATGAATCAGGCACTGATAAAATATTTACCCGTTCCTACTGGCACTTAAATGTAGCTACAGTTGAAGAAAGCTTGGGCAATAAAACAACAGTGACACGTATCAGCGTTAGACACTTGACAAGATTAGCAACGTTCCAGTGAAGTGAACTTCATCGGGTTAATTTTACAAAAGACACGCAGAGATCATTTAAATTCTTAGAGTAGATGAGTCTGTTTAGATGGTCTCTCCTTGTGTTTTGTAAAATTAAGTTCAAAGAAGGTGGTTAAATTCAAAATAAAGTGATTAAATAAGTTGTTGTACGTCTGGTAGAGTCCTGCACCGGGTCAGTACCCATAGGTAACCAACAGGTGCTCTGCAAAAACACTGTGTGATGGGTAAAAAGACCTATTTATATCCATTCACTGATGTGCAAATGGGTAAAAATGAACTAAATGCCTGTAGGTAGCTGGTGAGCACAATAATATAAGACATACCACACACTTATATGTATTTTTTTCTGGAGAAATCAGAAATTTTTACATTTATACTCACTAATAGAGTAATATCAAGCCTGATCAGCCAGGAGGATTTTATTGTGAAAGCCTTCGACACATCCTTTGACCCCACATCCTGCCAAACAATGGGACATCACTGTTTTGATCTAACAGCAATGAAGGTTAGCAAAGAGCTAACCTTGAAGAACTGATGATATAAAGGCAAAAATAGTGGAGGACACAACACATTGTCAAAGGCCAAAGACTGGGGCGTTCAAAGACTGCGAGAAGAACATTGTCAGCAACTTTGCTGCTTGTAAAAATCTTCAAAAAGTTTAAGCTTTTGATGGCCAAAAGATAGGCTCGTCATCACCATGGAAACATGTTGACAGCTGCAGGACACAGCTGCTGAGCCAGTTGAGAACACAAGTGAGAGAACAGTAAGTGTATTTGTGTTAAATCGTAGGTGCGGTTAAAAATTACGGGTAACGGGTCGGTTCTGGTTCTCAGCCTTGCGGGTCTGGGCGGGTTTGCAAAACCGACTTTTCTGTAAATTCAGATATATGCTGCTTCATTCTCTGTAAGTACCTGAAAATTAAGTAAATTACGACACCCGGCGACAGCTAAAGTATGTGATTAAACCAAAATTTAGTAGATATAGTGTTATGCTGTCATTGCTCAGTATCAGTATTTTTAATCCTCTCTCAACCAAGTCAGCTAAATGCTACCATCAGCTGCAGCAGACATAAAACAGCCAAGGACCTGCAGAGGACACGTGGAGGGTTTCGGTGTCACTGTTCTCTCATCTCTGAAAGGTTTAACAGGGTTGAGGGCGTAATTTTCACTGGGGATGAGAGGGGCACTTTCACTTTCCAAAATCCTATTTTTGTCCCCCTCGCTTTTATTGTTTCAGGAGTTCGAACGGTGCAGCGAGTTCTTAGGCTGACAGCCGACTGAATTCTGGACTCGTTACACTTCATTTCCAGCCAGCTCAGAGGAGTGGGCGGATCTGAAGGTCTTGGCCCAGGATAGTCAGTTCTTTGCGTAAATTATTGCCCTGGGTTTTGCTTCTCAGGCCACTTGCCCTAAATTATTGGTGGAGATTAATAAGACGGAAACTTTTAAAAGATGTGGATGCTGCACAAAGTCTGAACTGGCTTTTCAAACCAGCTGCAAATAGCAACTGCGTACCTATTCTCACCCAAGTATAAATAGACACTTAGCAAATTACACATAAAGAGGTTCACATAACATTTTATATATGTTCTGTTATGATACGACCATTATTCTGGACAGACCAATAAGCAACAACTAATTTGATCACGATTTGTTCTTTGTGAGACTGATCTAACTGGAGTAAATATTTCCTTGTTTCTGACCTTTGCAGTGCAGGATGGCGTACTGTGCATTGGGGCTGACGTCCGCGTCAAAGAACGAACACTCCTCCTTCAGCCCACAGGTGAGGCATCGTTGCGGAAACAGACTGAGCGTGGACACGCTGTCGGAGGAAAGATGTACGTTACGGAGAGATAATCTTAAAGAAGAGAATAGTTCTTTTATTGTGCAGCAGCAGCAGCAGAGTGTGTTGTACCTGTACAGATGTCTCTGTTGTGCAGAGTCCTCTGTGCTCAAGAAGTATCTGTGTGGAGAGAAGCAGAGCGGCTAAAGTAGGACAAGGTCATGGATCCATTATAGATCTGCCTCCACTCATCACTGCATATTATGGCTGAGCGACCGTAAACACAGATTTATACAGTCATGAACCCTGCAGCTCACAAAGCATCTTAAACAATATGTTTTCACAGATATTTACTTCTTTTCTTCTTCGACACGATAAAGCTGAATGAGCGGTAGAGAAAAATTCAGCAAGACAGGAACATATTCTTTTATAGATATGGAAGCTGCACAGAACATTTATGTTTCCTGGAGAAAGAAGGCTGGAAAATTGGATAAAAATTAAGCTTGTGTTTCTGGGTGGGGGCACAATAAAGTCATATTTTGAGGAGGATATTATAATTACAACATTGGCAATAGCAAGTCACAGTATTAACTAAATAATTCATTTCCTGAGAAGTATTTTTCAGCTTTGTGTGCTGTCTGCAGATCCTCCTTTGAGGCACCAAAAAAAGATTCACCACTCAGTTTGTTTAGGCTGGAAACAAGCTCGACTTAACCTAAATCACAATGCTCATTGCATGAAATCCATGGGAATAACTGAAAGAAACCCAGATTACTGTCCTCCCACTGTCCAACTGTCAAAATATTGATATTGTTCACTAGTTGAGGGAGATTTTTGTGAGTAAATCAATAAATAAATTATAATGGTATCCTTTGTATTCTGTGAAGAGCTGCAACAACTAGCTGTCACCTATTAAAATAACTGGTGACTATTTTGATTCATTGTTTTGAGTCTTTCTTTAAGACAAACTGTCCAAATTCTCTGATTTTAGCTTCTCAAATGTGAATATTTTCTGGTTTCTTAATTCCCCTCTGATGGTAAGCTTTGGCTGATTGATCTTGACACTGATCAACATTTTTCACCATTTTTGACTGATAAATTGAGAAATTCATTGACATATTAATTGATAATGAGAAGTTGCAACACTAGCTCGATGCAAAATGTATTTGAAATAATGTAGATGTTCTATAATGATATTATCAATAGTTTTGGGAGGTCTATATGTGTGTACATGTTGTTATACTACATACTTTTACTTAAAAGGATAGTTGGATCTTTTGTGTGGTTGTATTTATCCATAATCAGTGTATTACCTACAGGAGATGGCGGTCGACATGCCCCCAGTATGGAGAAGCAGCAGGAGTACTGGTGTAGGAAGCTAAACACTGTACTGCTATGGACAGGGTTGGCAGCAAAATGCATTTTAGCCTCCTAAAAATCAGTATCAGTTTAAAGTATAGGCTATCTTTAGCATATATTCACCAGAAAAACAGTATTATATAAGCCGAATAACACTCTCACCAAACCAACCAAACTCCATTGTCAAAAATATAAATTTTACATCACAGAACACAGGAGTTACTGATCTGCTGCTGCCTTGATCGGTTAGCTTGTTGGTGTTATTTTGTGACTTTAGTGAATCCAAACTAAACTTTGAAAGCTCAGGTGTCATAAAATAACACAAACTAACTAACAGATTGAGGCAGCGGTAGAAAAGAAACTCCTGTGTTCTGCAAGGTAAAATTACTGATTTTTCCTATGGAGTTTGGTTGGTCTGGAAAAAGCAACATTTGGCTTATAAAATGGTGGTTTTCTGGACAAAATATTCCAAATATAGCATATACTTAAACTAATAATGATTTTTTAGGTGTCTGACCCTGTCCATAGTAGTACATTGCTTTGCTTCCTACACCAGTACTCCTGCTGCTTCTCCAAACTGGAGGTGTGTCGACTGCCATTTACTGTTGATAAAACACTGAGTATGGATAAGAATCTCATGAAACCCTACCTCAAAACATCTGAACTATCCCTTTAATGTGAGAAACAAAACTTAAACTTACATGATCTGGTTGTTTTCATCATAAGCTACAATTTTCGTCACCTCCCAGTCTCCAGACGTTAAGTGTCTGACTTCGTCCTGGTCACTTCGTAACTGAAAGAGAATCAGTTTAAAGGATTGGAAACAACAGGAAATACAACACTCGGCAGTTGAGTTTAAGACAGAGAGCATAAGAAGTCTGTAGAGGATGACGAGAGAGAAGAGTCACCTTTTTGCTGAACATGGTGACGTGGTGGAAATCTCCCTGCCCTCCTTGTTTGACGGGCAGCGTGAGGAAGAACCTGCTCCTGTCCTTGGAGAAGAGCGGCTCCTGTCTCTGCAGAGACGAGCACAAGGGTGACATTCTTTATGCATGATCGACTCCTGCTGTATTCTTCCTTCAATAATGCAACATGTGCAGTATTGATTGAAGAGAATACAGTATATAGCTGGAGAAGGCAATTTTCAGCTATATACTGTTAGTGGAGGTTAGTGCATCATTGTTGTTGAATGCTGTTTGTATGCAGGGTTACCTGTCTGGACAGCCATGTCCCTGAAGTGTCCTCGTGTCTCTGAGTAACAGAGAAATAAACATTCTTACACGTGATATACAAGTTATTCAGACATTTTAAACAAGTGAACAAATGACTGGGAGTTTCAGTTTGTAGAGTCAAGAAAAATTGTGTTTGGTTTTGATGTTTTTGATGTCGACAATGACAATGATGTTATTTTTTGAGTATCTTCAAATGTTTCAGATCCCTAAAATCTGTCCAGCCTAAGGTAAAATACTATGTAAGTCAACAAAACATAGTGAGCAATGACATTTTGTCATAAATTAAAAAATGCAAAAACTGAGCGTGCACTGATTGCTCCTGCAGCCCATACTGGCCACCAAATATCCTCAGCAGTTACAGATGTGGTTGCAAATATCTCGTCGTCATTTTACCTGCAGACAGACTCCGATGGTGGCATCACACACCGTCAGCAGTGAAGCATTCTGGGGCCTGTTGAGCCACCGCACTGCGAGGTGAGTATTACCGATCCACTTCACCATGGTGACGTAGAAATCCCTGCAGAGGAGACGCACAGAGGAGAATCAGACTGAGAGATTTGTGACTGTGTGTGTGTTGTGCCTCTGTGTGTGTGTGTGTGTGTGTGTGTGTGTCACCTGTGCCTGAGCTGATCTGGAGGCTGCAGCTCCTGAGTGTGTGTCGCTCCAAACAGGTTGACCACCGACAGCCTGACAGCAGGGTTCGTCTGACCGGCCTGAAGGTGGAAGATAACAATCAGATAAAAGATATTATATATGTGGAGATCAATACATCCCTGTATGATGTCTGTGTGGTGAAATGTCAAGAAATCTGATTCTCAAATCTTGGGTTTTGTCTTTATAGGACAGGAAAAATGACACAAAAGAAAAGTGAAAGCCTGTCCAATCATTGTTTTTCTGATTTTTGGGGATTCAATAAACTGAGCCAGTTGCTTCTTAAGGCTTTCATTTCTTTTTTTTCTTTAAAAATGACTAAATGGTTGAAAAGAGAGACTTCCTAAAGGGGACAGTTTGCATTATTTGAAGTGTGGTTGTATGAAGTACTTATCCAGTCAGTACATGGTGTCAGTTTGGAGAAGCAGCAGGAGAACTGGTGTAGGAAGCTAAGCAATGTACTGCTGTGGACAGGGTCTGCATTGAAATGTATTTTAGCCACCTAAAAAAAAAAATCAATGTCAGCTATATTTAGAATATTTTCACCACTTTACTTTGCTGTAAGACAGCCTTTTCTGGCTAGAAACTGCTTTTATATAAGCCAAACATCACTCTCTCCAAACCAACCAAACTCCATTGGCAAAAATACTAATTTTACATCACAGAACACAGGAGTTGCTCGTCTACTGCTGTTTGGATCTATTAATTTTGTACTGTAACCGTCTACTTCTGCATCAGTCTGTTAGTTAGTTTGTGTTACTGTGAGACTTTAAAAAGTTATTTCACATTCACTGAAGTCACACAACAACAAACAAACTAACAGATCGAGGCAGACCTGCAACTTCTGTGTTCTGTGAGGTAAAATAGCTGTTTTTGCAAATGGAGTTTGGCTGGTTTGGAGAAAGCGATATTTGGCTTTTTAACAGCAGTTTCCCATTGGAAAAGTCAGTCTGTGCGCGAAGTAAAGCAGTGAAAACATTATACATATAGAAAATTAATATATATAATATGAAATATGTTTTGTTGCTGTCCCACAGCAGTACCTTGCTAAGCATCCTACACCAGTGTACTTGTTTTCAGTGTGTATTTTATCATTTCAGTGCCTTTTTTTGCGATGTGGAGTAGTTTTGAGCCCCTTAAGAGCCACAACTGAAACTTTGAATTTCTGGACTAAAACATACATGACAAAAACTGAACCAGTCAAAGCTGAGATCAGTGCTTTCTCTATTACTTCATCTGGTTTTTGCTGCACGTGTGTCTATCACAGGACACTGAAACATGCACAGACATGTAAAACACATTTCCAGGAGAACATTAAGTTAATAAAAGAGCAGAACAAATGATTTTTTTTTCCTAAAAAGCATCCTTTTTTTCTTCAGTAGCAGGAGGACGATGGTTTAGTTTCTCTTTGAAAGAGAAAGGTCGTGACCTGCCGTCCATTAGTGAAGCTGATAATCCACACAGCACCGTGGTGAATAAAGTCTGCTGCGTGTTACTGAAATGACCTCCAGGGTATTTCAGGAAGCGAGTGACAGAAATTAATAAAATATCAGGGTTGTACCAAATAAAGCAGCTGAGAAAGAATGTTTTGTATTTCTCTGTAATTTAACACATGATGTACTGACTTTATTTCCCACAATCCCGCAGCAGAGTCCAGACCTACCATGGGATAAGGGTACTGCAGTCCTCTGGGGTAGGTGTTGCCGGTGAACTGGGGCAGAACCATGTTGGGCACCAGCGTGTTGTTGATGGTGAGAAAAGCCAGTTTCTCTCCGTCAGGCGACCACCAGTGAGCCAAGTGTGAACGCAGAATCTCCTCTGAGACAGAAAATACACAAGAACGTTTTTATCACAGTCTCTTACTTTTTACTTCCCGTTCTCACTCTGTAATGCTCAGAGGTGCTAATGACAAATTATTCATTTTTATTATTTCCTTTTTTATTATTACAGATATATGAGAGCCCATTTTCACCAGTCTAATGAAAAAACATTGTTATCAGTCATATAAGGACAAATCTAAGAAACTTCAAGACAGTTCCTTATTATTTTGAGTCATTATGTTGAAAAGTTTTTTGTCATTTTGAGATAAAAGTCATTATATTGAGATACTAAGTCAGTATTTTGAAAATGTTTATTATCTTTTGACTTTAAGTCAGTTTTTTTTTGAGATATTAAGTCATTATTTTGAGATAAAACTCTTTTTTTTGAGATTCTAAGTCAATGTTTTGAGACATTAACACATTATTTTGAAAAGTTTCCGATTATTTTGAGAAACCAAGTCATTATTTTGAAATGTTTATTGATATTTTGAGATTATAAGTCCTTATTTTGATAATGTTTCTTATTATTTTACTCTAATCATTTTTTTAAAGATAAAACTTATTATTTTGAGATACAACTTCAATTTTTTCTAGATAAAATTCAACATTTCGAGATACTAAGTCACTGTTTTGAGATACTAACACATTATTTCGAAAAGTTTTTATTATTTTGAGATTCTAAGTAATTATTTTGTGGAAGTTTCTCAGTATTTTGCATTATTAGTAAGATAAAAGTCATTATTTTGAGATACTACATCCTTATTTTGAGAAAGTTTCTTATTATAATGGCTAATGGGGTCTTTTTTTCATCACCTTGGTATAAATGGACTTTCATTGGCTTTATTTTACTTTTCTTATTAGCAGTTTAGACAGGGGTATCTGTAGCTCTTCATGCTACATTAAATCTAGTAAAAAATGGTTAAAACACTTTTAAAAACAGATGAAAATCTGTTATTTCTTACACAAGAGTGTTTTTCTTGTTCCTGTTTGCTTGTATCACTGGTTAAATAGGACTTCACACTTATTCCTCTCTTTCCTTCACTGTCAAAACATCGGCCAAATGGCTACAGTCTAAGTAAATGCAAATCAAGAAGAGAGAAAACACACAGCTCGCAGTAAATCTACAAACAGAAATGATTCTATAATGTTCCCCATCTGCCTCCGTGTGTGTTTGTGCAGCTCTCTGTGCAAACTGCACACACCATCACCACATTACTGAATTTGTTTACACAGCGACTTAATGGATTGTGGAGGCTTGCTGTTGATTTTTCATCGCCATTCTGCTTAGTTTGTCTAGTCTGCTCTGCTGCATTTTTAATGCAAAAGACAAATCTGTGAAACTCTTTTAAAAACAGCTGAAGTGAGGCTGAACAGCGACGTCCTCGACCACCAATCATGATGTTCCTCTCTGCACCTGAGAGGAGACGCGAGAAACTGGAGCTCTCCACCACAATTTATACACTTGTTCATCAAGATATCGCATTTGTTCTGGTTAAAAATAATCCTAGCACTTATTTATTTTTACTGCAAAGTGAGATTTTCTGTAAATGTTATCTCCTTGTATGATGTTGTTTCAAAACCTCCTTCACAGAAATGTAACTGGAAAAAGAGTGAATCTGAATCTCAAACTTTTTCTTCCTAAAATCAGTCAAATATTCTATCAGAATCAGCCATAAAAACCCAGACTCTCACTTGTGAAACACCCAAAAACTCCAAAATACTAATCTAAAGCAAAGCCTTGGTACAGGGCTGCTGTGACCACACACACACCTTCATACAACCAGTCTGCGAGTCCGTTGAAGATGACTCCCTCCATCCCGGAGGAGGTGATTCTCAGAGAGTTACTCCTCACGTCTGACTGGTAGTAGATGTTGTTCTCAAATATGTAGATCTGGAGGGAAAGTGGAGATAATGAGGGTATTGATTGTGCAATCATGACTTGTATTAGTCCTGTTCCTGTTCCTCTTTTACTTTCTGCTTCTGCTCGACTGTTCGATCTGTTTTCCTTTTTGATTTCCTCTCTGATGAGGATTTTGTTTTTTTCATATTAAAGCTCCTGGTTTATCTCGCCACGCAGCAAACGAGTGTGTTTACTCTCCTTCTTCCATCAGTGTTTTAATATTTACATTCGATCAGCCCGACACATCCTGCATGCTCACCAATTTCCTGAATTCAGTTTGTTCTGCACGGAGAGCATTCCTCCTGTTTCTGGAGTTATTTATTTGAAAAAACAAAATCATACCGCTGCATACCAAAAGATAAATAAAGCAAAATGCTGGTGGCGTCAAATAAAACATTTATCATATAGGCATCCTGCCTCAGTAGTATGAAAGTGTGCTCTTTATCACAATGTACGAATCTTTGTCAATTATCCAATCAGAACTAGACACATAAAAGCTCAGCTTTGCTGCAACTCAAATACAGAGATTTTAGAATAAGAATACACATTGAAATGCTGCACAAACAGCAAACGCTACCAGAAAAAAGTAAGAAAAGACTTGAAAAACAGCCAATAAAGCACAGAAAATACAAAGCTCTAGTTCATTAAATAAATAAATCTAAATAAAAAATAATAATAATCAACTCCAAATTAAGTATTGCAGTATTGTAAAAGGATCTCATTGAAAATATTTGCCTAAATAAACTAAAAAAAAAAGATTATTGGCTCTGATAAACGTGATGCAATATTTTTAAGCAAAATGCAACTGAAATATATTAAAACAAAAGTTAAGTTAGCAAAAAAGTAAACATACTGTGAATATGCTTCATATAAACTGAATGTAAACAAATCAAGTTAATTTTATTCACTAGCTCACAACAACACAGCTGATATAAAAGTTTGCATTAACTTAATCAAATCTGACTTAAGGTATTTTATTTATTCACAAAGAACATTGTATTAAATGCAACTCTTTACATTAAAGTTAAGTAGTAAAATGACATGGAATTACAATACATGAAGTCAAGGATTTTTTGGGGTGTATTTTCACTGAAATGGGTTTAACAATTAGCTTAGCCAGAGTGAAAACTTTGCAAACAGTGTGTAAACATGCATGTCTTCTCATAAAAGCTTCATTATGAGAGTCTTCTCACTAATATTTTGGGAAATTTCCTGAAAAGAAAAATGTAATTTGATATTAAGAGAAGAGAACTGAAGAAGAGTTGATAAAAGCTACGTACGATGTTGTCTGGCACCTGAGTTTGTGCATGTCTTCTAAATAAAAATTCTGCAACAAGTTGATTTGCTGTTTAGTCAGTAAAAGTGTGTGTCTTCCTCTAAAAACACAAGAGCTGAAACTTGTGACTCATATCAGTTAAGCACCAGCTCATGTTGTCACAAGGATTTTTTAATAAGTGCACCAGCTAATATAAAACTGTATTTATGATTCCCCTCATTTAAATGTTTTCCCTGTGCATTTCTGCAAACTTTTCTCTGTTTTATCCTGTAACTGTAACGCACACTGACTGACAAAGGAAAAGAATAGATGAAGAAAGACTAACAGGTCTCTGATGACGATTCAAAACTTCAACTTTCATGGTGCAGCTTTAAAAATTAAGAACACTCTGATTTTCATGGTTGAGGAACCCCCACATGATGCCAGCTCCTTGTGGCCCCTGGTTTAGAAAAACCCCAGACCCTCTATGTTCAGTAGTTGTGTTGTGTTTATGAGCAGCTGTTGACTGCACACCCATGATAAAACCCACCCTGGTGATTTGAATTGTTTTGCTCGAGTAGTCCTCGTCTCAGGACTGTGGTTTTGTGTACAAACTGTGTTTGATTGACGTCTCCCAAACTCTCCTGTTAGCTCCGTTACACCTGTTTAGACAGATTACACCTTTATTAAGCATGTTAGTCTTATTAGTCCACTGACAATTTCCAGCACAATTTTCCGCCTTCTGTCTGAGCAGAAGATAAAACCTGTGTGGGTGTTCAGGAACCCTTCTGAATCTCTGCCTGTAATTGGATTTCAATGTGTTAAAAAATGACTTCATTTTCTTTTAATTAGCAGCAAATTATAAAGTTCTGTCCAGGAACCTTCTCACCAAATACACTCTGAAGTTTTCTAGGAAATTATTCTATAAAAAGGGCCTAAAATTAAAGTGTCACTTATACACTCTTAGAAATAAAGGTGCTGACTAGAACCATAAAGGGTTGTTCAGCTTGTCACCAGAGAAGAACCTTCTTGGTTCCTGGTAGAGCCTTTTATAAAGGTTCAAACTGGAACCCTTGAATATACCCATAACATAAACATACCTTGAACCATCTGTGAAAGGTTTCATCCAGAGAGGATCTACACAGAACCTGTCTATGGTGTAACGGTTCCACCCAGAATCCTGCCACCAAATTAGCTCTGGTTCCTAAACTGGTTCCATTCAAGATTCTTGTGACCTTGGTGCTGTCTCAGAAACACAACAACCTGTAGAATATGACACGCCCACTTTGGTTCCCAAGGAACCCCTGCTGTTTTTGGCTCTAGCTGGGAACCAACTTTTAAGTTCTCCAAGAATTTCAACAATCCTTGAAGAACTCTTTCTTCAATAAAGGTTTCTTGGGGTGAAAAGGGCCCTTAAGGGAACCCTAAGCATTAAAAAGAACTCTTGGTGAACCCATTCTCCAAAAAAAGTTCCTTAGAAACAAATGGTTCTGGGTAGAACCTCAGCCCTCCAGGAAGAACCCTTTTGGGATCCATGCAGAGAGTTCTACCTAGAACCCAACATAAATTAGATTATACCTAGAAGCATCTGTGAAATGTTTCACCCTTAACCCCCAATAGAATGGAATGGTTCTACAGAGAACCCTTCTATGGTGTAATGGTCACACCCAGCACACTGTCTGTAGGCTATATCCAGATCCTTTCCACCCCTGGGGTTCTACCAAGAATCGTTTTATATTCCCAGGGTTTTATCTACAGAACACTCAGGGGTTTCTATCGAGAACCCTTTTATATTCCAAAGGTTTTATCTGGAACCCAACCAGGGAGTTCTACCAAGAACCCTTTTAGATTATGATACTAGGAGTTCCTCGTTCCTTTTTAGAACCCATATTCCCACAGAGTGTACTTTGTGACACTTATAACGCTGTGGATTTGTCGCCTCACTCATGTGTAACGTAATGTAAAAATGTCACAGCTGTAAATTAGGTCAGTGGCAGAACCGACTGAGTCTCAAACAAACAGAGAGAACACAGCTTGTTGTGGATGTAAACAGAGCCTATAGTGTAAAAACTGAAAGAAGAGAACATCATTGTGTGGCTCAAATCCCCGCGGAGCGACGAGGCAGCGTGAATTTATAAAAAGACGGCGAGGACAGAAGAAGATGGAGAAACTGCAGAGACACTGGATCACATAAACACACTCAGCCTTACCAGCTGTTGTCCTTGTCTTCCCCATGATGCATGTTGGAGCACTGCGTTGTGAACCTCTGGAGGATTTAACTCCCAAACCTCCCTGATACACACACACACACACACACACACACACACACACAGATATACAGTTTGAATTAACAACCACCATCTGTTTCTGAATGCCGCTGTGAGCGTGCATCAGGTGCCGACATGAGAGCGTCCGAACACGACGGGAAAAAGTGAACTGGCTCACCTCGTGTAGATGTTGTAAACGATGTAAGACGCCGTGTAGGAATACCTGTACATCTGCAACGAGAGGTCAAAAATTTGAAAAAGGAAAAACTGAGTGAGAGTCCTTGAACAACAGCTCCTTCATTCATCAAAAAACAATGTTCCTCATTCAGTTAACTGTGATACATATTTTTAAAAGTAATACATATTCTAACATGGTGTATTTACACCAAGTTTTGTCACAAGCCTCGGATGCTAAAGGGCGCCTTGTGACAGATTTTTTTTTCATGTGGTGAAAAAGCAGGATGGTACTTTTTACTTTTTACATTTTACTGGCCTTTATTAAAGCATAGCTGAACCCTAATCCAGACTTAACCTATGGTGTTGTTTCGACTAACTTTTTAAAACAGATCAATAATGAATGATCCATCACTGAAACTGGGATGCACCAACAAAGAAAAATTAATCTAACATTAGTTCTAATCAGAGTTTAGCAAAACTAGATTTAAAATGAGTAAATCCAGGTTTAAAATTAAGCAGAGCTATGTTGTACAATTAACAAAATGTTGCATTGCTTGCTAACTAGCTAAAAAGTTAACAAACATTATATTGTTTACTCGCTAGCTAAGGAGTTTAAAAAACAAATCAGATTGTTAAGTAGCTTGTGAAAAAGTAAAAAAACAAAAACATCGTATTGTTAGCTAGCTAGCTCAAAAGTAAAATGAACAAACATAAAATCTTATATTGCTTGCCAGCTAGCTAAAAAGATAAAAACAAATGTTACCAAATGTCACTTTGTTTGCTAGCTAATGAAAAAGTTTTTTTTTAATGTTATGCAGTTTTCTAGCTAGCTAAAAAATAAGAGAAATATGTTATGTTGTTTGATAGCTAGTTAAAATTTAAAACAAACCAACAAGGAAGAAAATTTATGTTGTTTGCTAGCAAGCTATTTTTTTTAAGTTATATTGACTGCTAGGTAGCTAAAGAGTAAAAAAATAAGACTGTACATGGTTTGTTTAAAAGTTAAACCTCCCCCCAGGTTTAAATTTAAAGATAATCTTGCTGGCAATTCCATGATGTCCTGGGTTGAGTCTGTTGACCAATCAGAGGCTGTGCTCCTGACTTGTTGTGTGTGAATATGCTGATCACAGAGGGGCGGTGAAAATATATAGTTGGTATTTTTGACAACTTGGGATGAGAATGTTTTGGTATTTCTCAAAAGAATCATGACTGTAAGACTACAACAAAGCTTTTGCAGGTACACAAACAAACTTTTTATTCTTTGTGTTTTTATTTCTTTACCCAAAAAGCAGCTTTGAGGAGGGAAAAATCACATTCTGCACTGTCTGAAAGTATCATATATATTCTGTGTGAGCTTGTTCCAGCTCTACATGAATGCTACATGATGTTTACACTGAATTAAATATTTAAACCCATGTCTTCCGCATCATTCCCCCAAAAGTTAGATAGTTATAGTAACTTTGCGCTTTTTGGGCCAAATCCCAAACACTTCATCTTTTCCTTCGCTGCCAGGTGACCTGTGCTGTATGCGTTCTGCACAGCTGAGTTCTTTTCATGCATGGCAGCACATTAACTGAAAGAAATTCAATTGAGAGCAACTAAAAATCTCAGTAAGTTTTGCTACTTGTATCTCAAGGGGATTTCAGGTTGCCCTGGCAACAAATAAAACTGGAGTGCGATCTATTAAGCCTTAATACACAGAAGAGAAGTGGAGTGAAATGTGTGAAAAATAATCAATGTGTCTATAAGGTGTACACTCGAATCTTTTTTTGTATCAAACATGAATCCATCTCATTCAGAGGAACGTAAGACGTGTTCTCCAGCTGCTGCAGTGTTTCTGAACCTGAGCCTGTTTGCAAACAAATCTAAAAATCAATGTGAGAGCTTTGACTTTGAAGAGAGAAGAAAGCCTCAATGTGGATGACTGAATGTTAACACACAGAAAAACACACTACACTCTTACAAATAAGGGTCCAGAAGGGCTGAGGTTCTACCTAGAACTGTTTACTTCTGAAGAACCTTTTTATAAAGGAGAAGTTCGTCAAGGGTTCTTCTGAGCTCCACTAATCACCCTTTTCATCCATGGAACCCTTTTTGGAAGAACACATTCTTCAAGGATTGTTAAAATACTTGAAGAACTCTTTTATCAAGGGTTATTTGTGCCATAAAATAAAGGGGCTCTCAGTAGAACCCCCTGGGGGGGTTCTAGATAAAACCCTTGGAATATAAAAGGGTTTGCGGTAGAACCCCCTGCAAGGGTTCTAGATAAAATCCTTGCAATATAACAGGGTTTGTGGTAGAACCTTGTGGTAAGCTCTAGATAAAACCCTTGGAATTGTGGATATACCCCCTGGGTGGGTTCTTGATAACGCCTTTGGAATATCAAAGGGTTTGTGGTAGAACCCCTGGGTGGGTTCTTGAAAAAATCCTTGGAATATAAAAGGGTTTGTGGTAGAACCCCCTGGGTAGGCTCCAGATAAAACCCTCTGAATATAAAAGGGTTTGTGGTAGAACCCTCTGGGTGGGTTCTAGATAAAACCCTTGAAATACAAAAGGGTTTGCAGAAGAAGCTAGCATCCTTAGAAGGTGTAACGTTTTTAGATAGAACCTCCAGAGAATACCCTGGGTGGAACCATTGCACCACAGATATGTTCTGCTTTAGAACCTCTCATAGGGGGCTCTGGGTTAAACTTTTCACAGATGATGCTAGGTATTAACCTTTATTTTGAGTTCTAGGTAGAATTCTCTGATTGGGTCGCAGGTGGAACCTTTACAAAAGGTTTACAAAAGGTTCCACCTGGAACAAAAAGGGGACAAGCCAAAGAACTCTTCATGGTTCTAGTAAGTACCATTATTTCTAAGAGTGTAAATGCTAAAAAACATGAAAGGACACACAAAGGGAAAAAAGCACAGGAAGCACAAACCACACACATAAAGGCGAACAGAACAGAAACACAAATAAATCCACACCTGTTCTGTGCAGGTGGTGCAATTTGTTTTCACACAAACTGTGTGTGTGCATGTGTGTGAGGTTTTCAAACTGTTGATGCGTGCTCCGTCCAGCCTCTGACTTATCCAAAGCATCAAAGTTAATCTTTTCAATTCAAGTCAATTCCAATTTAAGAAACACAAAGTAGCAAAGTGCTCATCAGAGAACAAAAGAGCATAAATATGAATAAGAACAAACACATCACGGAACTGCAGCTCCGTGGCCAGAGCTTGTGTGTATTTGTGTGTGTGTGTGGGTTTGTTTGTGCATGCAGATGAGTGAGTGACAGCACCCATGGGTATTGCACAGGAGCACAATGTAAATGACAGCCAGCCGGGAAGTAAACAAAGGCAAAAAGAACGGCTGGTAGCGTCGAGGATGATCCACAACTCCGATCACAGCTTGTGTGGTCGTGAGAGAGAATGCAAATCAAAAAAAACATGTTTGTGGTCTTTTGTGTAATGATGTTCAGATGAATTTCAATTTGAAACGCACCTGTTTGACATCGTAGGCGAAGAGCACGTACTTCAGATCTGCAGAGAGCGAGTATTTTGCCACCTTGAAAGCCACCTGACAAAAAAGAAAACACATAAATGCAGACGAACCGCAGAAGATTTGAAGTTTTCAGACTTTATTCCGTGACCCCTAAGGTGTCAAGAGAACAAACTGATCATCACTACAGAGACTACAGGCAACAGTCTGCATTTTTTGATCAGTTTAAAATGTTGCTGGGACTAATGGAACAAGAAGGAGCAGCCGCAGTTAGCTTTGATGAAGAGCTGCAGGAAACAGGCTGCACAAAACCTCTCAGCGAGTCAAGGCTAACGGAGTACTGGTGAAATTCACAGAAAAATTATTAAGTTACTTGCAAAACATAAGCTGACTTTCATTCTGAAGTAGTCACGGGAAATGCAATGTGTTTGTTAATGAGCTTAGCATAAAAAATGAGTCTACAAAACAAGACAACAGTCATTTTCTGCATTATTTGACAGTGGATCAGTTTGAAATATTGCAGGGAGCAACAAAAAAAGCTGCAGGTGACAGGCTTCATAAAAACCTCTTGGTGATCATGGAAAAATGACAGATCTGCAGAGAACAAGTACTGGAAAAAATCACGGGAAAATGCTTTATCAAGTTAATGCTAATGCAAACTGAACATTTCCTGCTGCTGCTGCTTAACAATTAAATGGCAAAACACAGGTGGACCTTTATTTTGAAGTAGTCACAGGAAATGCAGTGTGTTTGCCAGTGAGTTTAGCACTGACCATGACTGCTGTAGGTTTATCTACAATGTGTAACATCTGAGTTTAGCATGCTAGCATGTCAAAATTAAAATAAAAATTTGATTCTTCTTCTCTCCGAACATTTTTGCAAGTTTGCAATCAAATATACCTCCTGGACAAAAGAGAAGATGAGAAAAAAAAAGCAGTGAATTTTGATTATTTCCATTTGACAGGGTTTGATTGCTCTTTTGTGTCTGCTAACATCTTTCACATTTCCAGCTTTCATCCCGTGACAATGACAAAAAGATGCAGTCGGCAAAAACTAATCTAGCAACTAAAGGCCATAAAACCCCGAGGGATCCGCAGCAGGTTCTGGCATTTCTCGGAGAGGACGAGGTGGACAGATATTTTATAGACGACATTTCAAAACTTGCCAAAGTCACTGCTGTGCACTGAGATGATGAGACAGACCTTCAAACCCATGTCTTAACAATTACGTGTATTTGCTTCTTTGACTGATTAATTCTGAGATTCTAGTGTTTATTTTTGTGCCTGATAGTCTCTTTGATTTTTGTGCAATAATATATGAAAAAAGTTCACATTTAGCTGGATGCTGCAGCTGGTGGTGTTTGCAATTTTGGGGGGTCAGATCAGTGACTTCCTCACTACGAAGCCACCTCTGCTCTTTGATTTCATTTGCATATTTTGACAAACCGATCCTAGGGCTTTTAAATCCTCACGAAATCCTGTTATGCAACCATTAAAAGTACAAGCTGCAACTGTGGTGGAACAATTCTGCAAAAATGGAAAGAGAAACGGAAGAGAAGAGCCCTTCAAAGACACATATTTATCCAAAGAACAAGAGCATATGAATAAAAGGTTTATGATTTCTTACAGTGAGCATTATGAAATAGCAGGATTATGATGATGTAATTAGAAAACAGCTAAATTTGGCCTGTTTTTGTGAAACATTCCAGGCTGGATAACAATTTAAAGCATTTAAAAGGATAATAAGATTATAAATATTGACACATTTTCATGTTCCTGGAAGTAATGCTGCTTATAATCACAGTAAATATTCATTTTGTGGTTTTAGAGACAAAAATGTGATGATTTTACTGACTATTTGGTGATTTGATTGCATGATAAGCAGGTAAATACTAATCCAAAATAATATTTCAGACTGTCTCTTCCTGGTGACAGTGAGGTAAGTTGAGGTGAGCAGATTTAGCGACCTGAGAGCCCGACAGCTTGGCGCACACACACACACACACCTCTCAGCAGCACATTATCATATTCTGATTCTGCAGGTATCAGAGTGATGAGGTTCTGCCGGCAGCTCTGACATGTTTCCTGCAGCCTCTGGGGATCCAATCACACCAGCAAGACAAGAAGAGAGCAGCTCCGTCTCTTTCTTAAAGAGCAGTGTTACTGGACTGGCCAGCAGCAGAGTCACACATATACGACACCTGTAACTCTACTGAGCCCCAGATAACAAGGACAAGATAAAATATATCTTCTTTTGGAGCTTTGGGGCTCTGCAGTTTTCTTAAAATGTTTTAAATAAGTTTTTATGGTCATCTGATGACCTTATTTTCTTCATTTTGTAACTTTAAAGTGGTATCAACCCAAATGTAGTGCAAAATCATATACAATTTTGAGAAAATCTACAACAGAAAATACAAATTAATATGTGCATTTTCATCCACTGACTGTTGCAAAGTATTAGGAGGTGGTTTGTGGAGATAAAAAGTGGGATATCATTAAAATCAGTGCAGAGCAAGAGGACGCAACAAGATAATGTAAATAAATGTGCACCGGTCAAACCTCAAACTGAAAACATTATGGAAATATGACATTTATGTGTGTTACACACATTTATTTGAGGAACATTACAGTCTTGTTATCGCACCACACAGAAATACTGTTTCAGTCTGTTCTCATATTTATTCTTATGAATAAATAGTAATTATAAGTATTTTATAACTGGTATTGGCAAATTTATTGCAAGATACTTCAGAGTGCAGTCGTTTTGTATTTTCAACATTGTATTTTATTTTTGGTATTTTTACTTGAGAGGTATTTTGTATTTGTACTGGACACATGCATCAGTGAAACCAGTTGCAAAATTGCTTAAAATCACTGTTTTGCTACAAAACTGTTTTGGACACTAATTCTACTGCAGTAAAATAATAATAGAATGAGATAATATTATGTTTATTGAGTAATAACAGAAAAAAAGTAAGTGTAAGAAGACTTACGAATGTGCTGTTGCTCAGAATGACTTCGGTCTCGTTCAGGTCGAAGTTGAACTTGATGACGTGTCCGTCGCGGTTCCGGTACACGACCTCTGAATCTGAGAGAGAAACACAGGAACATTAATGAGATGAGCAGCAGCTCGGATAGAAAGGTCACTGAGCTGCACGTAAAGAACAACTGAACTGACCTGTGAGGCTTTAGAGACTGAATAAATAATCAAAACAAAGGTCAGGGTACTATATGAGGACCAAAATAAGATCTCGTTAGACTGAGACCTGCAGCCGGTGGAGCTTTCAGGGACACGCTGAAAGATAAACTGACGTTAGTGTGTCTTTTAATGCTTGAAACTGAAGAAGCAGGCACTGACACTGATGAATGGACTGATGATGTGTTCAAGTCACTCGGAGATTACAGTATTTTTCTCAGATTTGCTTCAACAGCCAACTGGCAAATACCTGCTCATATATCCATGACTTCAATGGTACGTTAACATGTTGGTGAAGATAAACAAGGTCAAGATCTCCTTGAAATCAGATGAAACAAGCCTGATGAAACATTTTACCAGGCAAAGTTACAGTGAATCGTATGTTAGCCAGTTCAAAAGAAGCAGGAGGAGATTTTTATCAAGATAATTCTCTATTTGATGTTATTTTTTGTGGCTACTACAGTGGAAACACTACCACTTTGGTCCACAGGGGCCTTCAAAACCAAGTACGATCAAGACAAGAATGTCTCATTTTGTCCTACTTTAGTTTCGCTTTATGTGAAGCTGTCCAGTGAACTACATCTTTCGTCTTGCACAATATATGTCATCAACCTGATGTCTTTTATCAGCGACTCCAGGTCCTTTTATCAGCCGGGACGTGAAAGAACGAGTGAACACGTTACTCATCATGACTACATCCCCGTACGAAAACACACAGGTAGCTTCAGCTGCTAGCGTTAGCTTTAGGAGGGAGAAAGTCTAATGTTTTAGATGCTTCTCTGCTCCGACACTCCTGATTCAAATGATCAGGTTGTTATCAGGCTTCTGCAGAGGCTTGATGACGAGCTCAGGGGTCCCTGAGGACCAGGATTGGGAAACACTGCTCTACATCACTTAAACGGCAGTATCTGGCTCAGTCAACAAAGCCACAAAAGTCATTTTGTGTGGTATTTCAGAGTTAGTCTTTTTCTGGAAAACAATTTGAAACAGTTGATGACACATCCTGCAATCGGGGGCGTTACTATATTTGCGTTGAATGAAATGCTTTCTCACTTATGATGCAGTGGGGTATGGAAAAAAAATGGCTAAGGATGGTCTGACTTAAACACTATTTGACACAACTGTTAAATATGAATATAATTTACGAGATGACATGATTTGCTTCATTGTTTTTAAATGACTGAAAACTGTCCTGACACACTGGAGTTTAATCCTGGTTTCAATATGGCCTCTGAGATAAAATGCTCCTGATAGGTCTGTGACGTAAGGTCTTTGAACATTAAAATTAAAAATGGCATCAACCAGCAGGAGAGGTCACGCATATGATAATGAGTGTTGTCCCAGTGGCTTTATTCTTCTTATCTGGCAAATAAAAAAAACAGGAGGAGCTGCACCTTCTACAGAAGAAGAAGAAGAAGAAGAAGAGAGTCTCCTCTCTCTGATTTCCATTACACCAGGGATTCAGAGTCTGTCAATTCATTAGCTGTCTCTCTGAACCCTGCCCGTCTGTCCAACATTTGTAATTCACAGCAGCACACACATAGCCAACATGCTAGCGGGCCATGTAACCGCACATACACACACACACACACACACACACACACACACACACACACACACACACACACACACAATGATGCTGTCCTGGATTTCTCTTATCTGACGCAGGTCATGGCTGCACCTTCCAGACCTGCTGTCACATTAATTCACCTGGTACGTGTGTGTGTGTGTGTGTGAGAGAGAGAGAGAGAGAGAGAGAGGGAGAGAGAGAGAGAGAGAGAGCTGAACTCTTACAGCAAGCACTGAGGTTATTTCAAACAAATGCAACAACATCTCCTGCAGAACAACAAAAGGCTGCTGCTTCTGACAGTAATTACAAATAATGAAAACTCAACTCTGGACCTTATTTAAAGTCTAAATCGGATGAATTATAATATTTTTCTTCTTTGTGGTCTTTTATTACTGAAATCTTCTTTGAGGACTACATTGGATTACATACGCTTATGGACTGAATTATATATCAATTGTAATGTCAGAGTAGAATACAATAGAATACAACTGTAACTACTGCAGCACTAGAAAATTTAGCCATCATTAAAATATCAAAACACACAATAACAATGCTGATGTATGACTACTGCAAGTAATAAAATACAATACACAAAATGAAAAAAAAAAATTCTTGATATATGCATGGTTTCATCCCCATAAAGTCTTATGAATTACACAAGCTGGCCAATTTGTATGGAGGGCTGAAACTGCCAAAATAAAAAATAAAGACATAAATAAATGACTCAGTAAATAAATATGCCCCATTTATTTACTTATCCCATTTATTTTCCCAACGTCAATTTTTTATGCTTTTATTTTTTAATTTCCCCCCATTTATTTCCACAAACTTATTTATTTCTGTATCAGCTTTTTTTTTGTATGTCCATTTGCATTATCTTTGCTATGTTTATTTACTGAGTGATTTATTTCTAATTTTGTCCGTTTCAGTTCTTCATACAGCTGATCTATTTTTTTTAGGAAATAATTGCAAATTTAATGCCATTTTTAAGGTGCAAGACTACGACTATACACTTTTATACTCATCTACACTGCAAAAGATATTCAAGTCATATCTCCTACCTTTTTCAAGAATGTGTTTATTTTTCTTTTAGTTTAAATATTTTAGCAGCAGAGCATAGTAAATAAAAAACTAAAATAACTTGTAAAACTAATGGATTATGCCGCTGAGAAGGGCCTGTAAAGGCACCACGAGTTTATGGTGCACCTCTTTTACTTTCGAACTTTTTAAAATATTTAAAGTCTCAGTTTAAACTTGTGAATTCAAACAAACTGTTTCAAATGCTGATCATCTTCATCAAACTGAATATGAAGCAGCTGTGCCCCCCGTCTCCCTCCCTCTCCCTCCCTGACGAACTCCTGAAACTCATTTGCAGTGAATTTGTGGCTGATTGCAGGGGAGGAAATCACTCACTGCTGTGTGAGAACGGGCAGCTTTCAGGCTGAATGTGCATTAACAAACAAGTGCAAAAAAAACTAAGTATGCGTTCACATCATTAGAGTGAAAAAATGATGGTGAGGTTCATGTAGAGGATGCATCAAATTAAAAAACATGAAAAAAACATCAAAAAGCAGCAATAAAAGTTAAGAGGAACTTTTAATGTAATATTGCAATTTAAACAGCAATATTTGTTGATTACTTGTCTATTATTCTTCCTTGATTTTTGAAAAGTAGGCCTAATTGTATTAAAGTCACAATATTATATTATGAACATCTACTCCCAACACTGGAAAACTCTATATTTGATCATTCTAGTCTCTTCCTGCTGCTGATCTACTGTAGGTGACTAGCATTTATTATGAGCCAAAACCAAGTTTGCTAGCTTGTCTGTTACTTTGTTAGCTCATTTAATAGCTTGTTAGTTTGTTTGTTAGCTTGTTATTCTTGATGCACTCCAAATGACTAGCATTTATTATCAACATTTATCATTGCTAGCTTGTCTGTTCACTTGTTAGCTCATTAGTTAGCTTGTTTGATTCTATTAGCTTTTTGACAGTAGCACCCTCTAAAAGTTTAAGTTACAATAACTTCCAGCGTTGGCTTCTATCGCTTATTTATGAAAAACCTCAGTGCCGATGTACTCAAACTGACTAGCATTTATTGTCAGTGAACACTAGCAGTTTGTTAGCCCATCTGTTAACTTGTTAGGTCATTTGTTTGCTTGTTAGTTTGTTAGCCTGTAGATTTGTTTGCTAGCTTGTTAGTTCATTTGATAGATCTCTTGTTAGCTCATTGGTTAGCTTATTAGCTAGGCCAGGTAAATCTGGAAAGAAAAATCTACGCCAAGTGACTAGCACTTATTGTGAGTGAACGCTATGAGCTAACAGCTTGTTAGTTTGTAGCTCGTTAATTAGCTTGTCAGTTCGTTTGTCAGCTTGTTAATTTGTTTGTTGGCTTGTTACTTTGTTTGTCAGCTTGTTAGCTCAACATTTTGGAAGTAGCACTCCCTAAAAGTTGTCATTGATCATTTATTTATAAAACCTCACTGCTGACTTCTGGGTAGATACCTCATACAACCCCACTTCAAATAATCCCCGACTGTCCCTTTAAGAAGGTATCTGCATGTCTGGGATTTGTTGGGGTTATATTATTGAAGAAAGGATTCTTGTTTCTTGGATCTTGCTTGATTTACTTATTTTACATAAATAATGCATTATTCATGTTGTTTTATTCATACGGGTCACTGGTAAAGATGTAGCCTTTTGTTTGTACAGACCTCATTAGCAATCATGTATGACAAGCCAAGCAGCATGAAGCATTCATCCATAACACACTCTGATCTCATCACACACACACTATCTTTCTCTCTTATGTAAGTACCTGAATGTTTTCCTCATCCTCAGCTTAATCCAATATAAACAAGCTCCACTTCACGTTAACCATATATTAGGAATACTCAATGTAAACAACAGCTCCATGAATAATTCACTCATATACATTGCAATGTTGACTCCACAAATACACAGCATATATGTCAAAATAGATTTAATTAATTAAACCATCTCCACTGAGAATTATATGGTCGCCGTGGTAACATAAAAAATCAGTGTAGCATTCATAATGTTGACAACGATGCAAGAAAATATATAAGAAATGAGCACAGAGAGCAGTATACACTACTGATCCCTGATTTTACTGCCGAGTCTACACAAGACATATTTTTTTGTTTTGTTGGGTTTTATCTGAATTTAAGAACAATGCAAAGGTGGTAAATTTTGGAAAAATGTGGGAAGTGACCACAGAACTCTAATACTATTAGCATTTGGGCTAATGGTGATGCATTTTATCACTTAATTATGAAACCTCACAGCTGATATACTCCAGGTGACTGCCATTTAATGTGAGCGAACAATGGCAGTTTGTTAGCTTGTCTGTTAGCTTGTTAGTTCCTTTGTTTACTTGTTAGTTGGTTAGCTTCTTAGTTCCTTTGTTAGCTAGTTACATCATTTGTTACATCACATTAACTCATTTGGTAGCTTGTTTGTTAGCTTGTTAGCTAAGCCAGATAAATCTGGATATGCTATCTGAATATACAGGTCATTTTTCTGACACTATTAGTAGTCGAAATAAAAAAAAAAAACTGTTGAAAATCAAATAATGTCCACTTTTGGTTTTCATCAGTTATTCATGACACGTCACTGCAGATGGACTCCAGCAAACTAGCAAGTTTATTAGCCTTTTTTTAAGCTTGTTAGCTCACTTGTTAGCTCATTACTTTGTTGATTAGCTCATTAATTAACTTGATAGATTGTTACCGCATTTGTTAGCTTGTTACTTTGTTTGTTAGCTTGTTAGTTCATTTGCTAATGTTTTAGCTAGTTTGTTAGCTTGTGCGAATTCGTAAGTCGTGGTTTCACTTTGGCTCTCTTTAGTAAACTTGAGAGGACCTGGCAGGAGGTTTTTGTTAGCTTTGGGCAGAGCCAGGCTAGCTGTTTCCCCCCTGTTTCCAGACGTTCTGCTGGCGGTAGCTTCACATTTACAGAATACATAAGAGTGGCATCAATCACCTCATCTAACTCTGAGTGAGAACGTGAATGAAATCTTAAATTATTCCTTTAAACACATGCTGCTCTATATCCTCTATGAATATAACAATTTTTACTACCGACAGTGTGTATTTAATCTATCTACTTCAGCAGGATGTGAGCTTGATGATATTTATTTGCATTCATCAGTCATCTGTGTTTGTGCTGAGTCTCACTCTGGAGGAAACGTGCTCCGTGCGGTCAGGAGAAAGATTTGAGCAGTGATGTGTTTGATTGTTTTGCTCTGGTGTCCTGATGGGTTTGAGAATATCATCTTAATGATATTCAGCTCTTGTTCGGAAGCCGCCGAACTCAAGGAGCTGCAATTTCACATCTTAATGTTTTATATCATTTTATTTTTTTTGAAGTGTTTGGACGTGATTCTGACATTCTGAGGGGTATGAATTCCAGCCTCTTGTTTTGTTTCTGTCTGAAGGACTATTATCAGACATATGATGTAAATGTCTCTTGTGCTATTAAATTAGGGTGAGCAGCTATTCAAGTCTGACTCGGATGTTAGAGAAGCGGAGAGGAAATGAGTTGTAGGTTGTCAAGGAAGCAATCTCCATTACAGACGTGTTTGAAATATACCCACAACACCTCCAGGAGGCCCAGCGGTAAATTCAGGTCCAGACCATGCTCGTCTACATGGGCTCTTGGCCCTCATCACACCCGGTCTACATTAAGATTTACACCACACAACATGTCAGCCGCTAATTTCCCAACTTCATCATTAATCTCAACAAAACAGCTAATGGCTGACAGCTGACCCAGGCCAAAACAAGTTAGTTCTTACTCTCCAATGTAATACAGCCTATGTCAGCTGTTCCAACTATCATTTAAGCCTCAAAACTGAGAAATGTAGTTATAAACTTGCAGGACAGAGGGAACTCTCCAGAGGAAATCATGTTTTAGACAGCTCTGATGGAAGTCAAGATTTATACGGCTGCTTTAGTACTTCTATTTCACTGTATGAACTTGGGCTTTCTGTGACTGTTTGGATGTGTAGAAGAACACAGAACATTCATTAACATTAGATCCTCTGTAATTTTGATTGTTTAAATCCCGTCGGATTTAAACAATCAAAGTTGCTGTACCTCGTGCGTAAATGCGCACATGATCTCTCTTAATAGGCAGACAGATTAATTGCAATGCCCTGGAAGCAGAGTGTGTGCGCATTGTGAAACCAGCCATGTAGGTGCATCTTAGTATCTGAATGATGCATCCTTTAAATAGCAGGAAAATACTGTCATTCACTTTAGACCAGGTTTTTGTTTGTCAATGGCACAATCACTTTCTGATGCTTCAAGACACCTCATCAGAGTGCTGTTTGCTTCCACATATTGACAATAAAAACCACAACAATGAGCTAGGGGGGAGTTTAAAGTTAGTGGTTAGCAAACTTTCCAACAGGTACAGCTATCTTTTAATCAGAAAACTCTGTACTGTATTTTCAGCCTTGGAAGCTGTGTTCGGTCCTGGTGACTGGCCGTGCTCACTAGGAGACGTGTTGACAGCTAACAGTAACGGTTAATTACTTTAGCAATAAGTAAGCTAAAGCTATCTGTCCATCAGGAAACTCCATAAATTACCTTGTTACTGTATTCCCTGCTGGTCTCAGCATCTGTGACTGGCTGTGTTCACTGGGAGTCTGCTGAGCTAGCTACTTAAGCAATAAGTGAGGTAAAGCTGTCTGTCCATCAGAAAACTCTTCAGTCACAGCTGGAGGACATCAGAGGGAACCCCTCAATGAAATATGATCCAGTTTAATATAATTCAGTGAATTAAGTTCTAAATTTGTGCTTTTGTACAAGCTGTAAAGTAATATAATAAGAAGACAGAAAGCGAGAAGGTGTTAAGTTTGGACACAAGTGTAGTGTGTCCAAAGTAGTTTTGATAATTTTCCAAGAAAAGACAAACTCTAAAATAACATTAATAGTACCCAAGAATATCTAAAATGGCTCTGTTTGTGATTGTTGGTCAGATACTGGCGTACAGGTGACAAATAGTGCAATATATATGTGATACAAAACCCTTTAACATGCAATAAAGCTCCACAGAACTGGGTGATAATTCTTTGTTCTAATCACTACAAGTGACTACTTTCACATGCCAATAGTCATGTGATCTATTGTTAATTCGAAAATATTGATTATAGCTGTTTAAAGAGCACACACTGTACAGTTTTTATCTCCAGATTATCAGCACCAAGTGCTCGAGACTGAAACAGCTTCAGTCAGATCAGTCGCATGACGCCTAAATCGTGTTCAGATCAAATGTGACCCTGCTTTAAGGAAGTGAAATACAGTCCTCACAAGCACGCTGATATCTGTGAGTGTGTGTGTGTGTGTGTGTGTGTGTGTGTGTGTTAGAGGCCATCCCAACCGGAGCCCATAATGAGAAGCCACAGGCCGCAGGACTAGTCATTAGTATTATCTCCCTGTGGAAGGGAAGGACGCAGCAGGCAGTGGATCTCTGTTTCATATCCAGAGCAGGACGGCCATCTCTCACTGTCTCCTCCACCTCTGTCCTTGTGTCTCTCCGTCTGTCACTCCCAGCAAGTCTCCAGAAAGGTGTTACGGATATATTTAGTCATCTTCTTTCCCCGAGTTTACCATTAGAGCTGTAATTTAGCTGTCATGTTGTCAACAAACCGCTGTTTTTTTTTTCATTTTTTCTGCTCTGCCCCTCTAGCTATAGCTGCTATTTTCTCTCTCTTTCTTCCTTAATCTTTTTTTCCTTCTGCGAGCTCGAATGCAAACACAATCTGTCACGCTGTCAAGAAGCCAGTTAAACAACACGGACATTTGCGATTCGCCACATTTGGACCTGAATACGAGCGAGAACATGTGGAGGAACGCTGCTCTCTGCATGCTGTGTGATACAATAAAGCCCTCGGCCTCAGATCAAGGCTGTGCTGTGACACCTCCAGCAGAGAGCGACTTATGTAACATGGGAACAAAATGTAATGAGGAGGTGTTGGAGATGTGGCCTTGGGGAGGACTGGGGAGGAGAAAGGTCAGTGAACTAAACATTTCCCCTGATGTGAGGGAATCTATGTGAATGTGCTGCGGTTTACTGCTAACGTTACATCTGTTTAAAGTGTCACATTTTGTCTTGCTCAAGGACACTTTGACACAAACAAACTGCTCTACCACTTGAGCTACAGCATCACGTCAGATTGTCTTTATGCAACAGATTTATTACCCTCCAGACTTTCACAGTCTTTATTGGGGGGGGATTGTTGCGGCCTAAAATACCTGATTTCACAGCAACTTTCTTAAAAAATTGCGATGCATGTTGCAGTGTTTTGAGTGGGACTGATTATCAGGTGATTATTTCAAAGTGTGAGTGCCTGAGTGAGTGTGTATGTGAGTGATCAACCGTCCTGCATGTTGTCCGCAGCTAATCTCGAAGACTACTGGACTGATCAGCCTAATTTTTCTGGTGTACGTTCAAAACTGCATGCTGAAGGACCTCTATGATTTCGAATTTTTGAAAAACCTTTTCTTATATAGCACCGTGCCGGCAAAAGCCATGTTTACAGGTCATCGCATTCTTGTGAACACGATATCTCAAGAACGCCTCGAGGGAATTTCTTCAATCTTGGTACAAATGACTGCTTGGACACAAGGATGAAGTGATTAGATTTTGGAGGTCACTGTCACCTCAAGTCCATCCAGTTCTCTTGAAGGCAATATATCAAGAATGTCTTGAGGGATTTTCTTCAAACTTGGTCCAAATGAACTGATTACTTATTATACTCCCAAAGGAACACAGGCCACAGACGAAAGCCCTACGTCCTCAAGGATTTTTTGGCAAAAGTTTTCCTGCTGCTAGTAGACACTATTTAGGAAGTACAGAAACAAGATGTTGTTTGGTAGTAGAGTGATTAAACCAAGTAAAACACAGCCATAAAATGTGGATTCAATATGCTCATTAAACACAATAAAATAACTATTATTGAAAATGTTGGAAATAAACAAACAGAAACAAGAAAACTCAGTTTATGGTACATTGACTCCAGGTCAAGGTACATTAATACACAGCTTTATCTAATTTCTGCGATAATTCAGCATCCTACACCAACTCAAACCAGGACTGTTTGTGTTTTTTCCCTCTGGCTTTCAGTAAAATTTAGTGCTGATTAGAAGATTTTATTGACTGTTTTTTACTACTTGCATCTGCAGGAGCTGCAGATCAGATTATACAGCTCATTCTCATTCAACTCTGTTTTAAAGATTCATTTTTACTGGCTTGCTTTTAGTATTTTAATGGCTGAGATTTAATATTTAATATATTTACTTACTCCTATCCTTACACATTTACTGTATATTGCATGTGTTGATAATTACACTACAGCAGACATATCTCAGATCCTGCCTGTGTTGTTATATTATCATTATTATGATCTTTTATTGTTTGAATATGGTTTACCAGAGGGTGGGAGGATATCTGACCCTGACTCACTGCAGGCCGCCGTGCTCTTGAATCAACACAACACTGTGAAGCCATCTGTGTTTGAACAGGCAGGTCAGCAGGAGTCACTTTAATTACGAAATGTGTTTATGCACTGTTTATTCAAGTGTACTGATAAATAACAGAGATATTAAAATATATAAAAGCAAAAGACACGGGGCAATGTTCACAAAACATCCCAAGGCTAAAAGTGACCCTGAACTGGCTCAGTTCAGAGAAAAACATGTTTACTTTCTTGAGACCTTATAAAACATATTCATTAACGAAATATATATTTGTTATTCTATTAAATATTTATTTTATCCATCCATTATCTATAACTGATCCCAGCTGACACTGGGCGAGAGGCGGGGTTCACCCTGGACAATATTCACTATTTTTTGGGGTTTATATTTTTTTATTTTGTCTACTGAGGTACTGAAAAGAACAGAAGGTTTGTCATTGTTATTGACATTAATGCTCTGTGCACTTCTTCATCTACAAATTAAGCCTATTGTATTAGAGTTGTTTTGTTTTTGTACTCGTGGGACTTTTTTTTGCCGTTTTGTTCTTCCTGGAACAAGCTGCTTTTAATTTTCATGAATTATACAAAAAAATATTGCAACTTTCTTTTGCGATTTTCATTTTCTCCCCTAAATTCATTTCAAAAATTGCTTAAAAACATCACAACATGCATCGCAGTTTTTTTAGAAAAGCTGCTGTGAGGTATTTTAGACTGCAACGATCCCAAAAACAGGAGGGACTGAACAAACTTCTCCAGTCATAATTACTACGGCCACTAGAGGTCGCCGCCTAACAATAAATATAAATATGGGTCGTAATAAGCTGACCTACAGTATACGCCTGTTTTTCTGCTGGTTGGTAAGGTTGGTGAGGATTTTCTCAGGGAAAGTCAAAGTCTTTTCCATCAAAACTCAAGCGAAGACGTTCATTTTTGGAACAGGACTTAGAGCAAAGTGAGAATTTTTTTTTCCCTCTCTGAGATTATCAGGATCCTTCGACCTTGATGAGTTCGGTGTAACTTTGCAGATAGCTGCTCCTTTCACAGACTATAATCTCAGTGAATAAATGGTTTTAATATATATGGAATTGACACTCGCTGACACTCTTCTCTGACAAATGTTTGGAGTCAGTAATGAAACCTCAGGTGGAGAGATTCTCATTTTCTTCTAATGCACTTCACACAGAGCTCTATGAACTTGTGTTTCCTCCCCTGGTGGGAAGCTTGTGTCAGTCCTCAGGTCTGATGACTTTATGTGGACAATACTGGCTTTTTTATTAAAGTTAGCTTATTTTAGTTATTTTTAGGAACAATTAGAAAATACTCAATTTCCTCACCAGTTTCAAATTTAAAGCAATTTCAGGGTAGAGAAAGATCAAGGTCCTTTTCCATCATTTAAAGCTGCAATAAGAGAGCAGCAGAAACAAACTGTTGCTTATTTACACATCCAGCAGAGCGATATTGTAAGTTGTTTAAATGAATGTGAGTCCAATATTAGTCTCTTTTGGTTTTGTTTTTGGTCTCCACCCCCTGAGAGAAATATCTGGCCCTGTATCTGGTAAATGTGCAACAAACCATGACTTTTCTTCTTTTTTTTTTTTTTATAAAAAAAAGGAATCTCCAACCCATCTCTCTCCAACCCAACCAAACTCCATAGGAAAAATAAGGAATTTTAACTCGCCTGACATAGAGGTTGTTGGCCTACTGCTGCCTTGATTAGTTAGTTTGTTTGAGTTATTGTGTGGTTTTGGTGTTTTAAAAGGATACTTCAGACTCACCAAAATCACACAAACACAAGAGATCAAGGCAGTGTTGGACCAGCAGCTCCCATGGTCTGTGAAGTAAAATTACTGATTTTGCCTATGGAGTTTGGTTGGTATAGCGAGAGTGATATTTGACTTTTATAATAGCGTCCCATCAGAAAATGCTGTCAGACGGCAAAGTGAAGCAGTGAAAATATTCGCAATACACAATATAAGTGTATGCTGTACAATATATGTACAGCATACACTTAAACTGATTTTTGTCGGTGGATCATGCCGTACTCACCGCTGATCCACTTGGCCTCGGGGTCGTGAACGCTGAACTCTGGTTTGTACAGATCTGCCACAGTCAGCGTGGACTTGCTGCTGCCAGGGACCTCCACTGGGAAAACACAGTAAACTCCAGTCAAACTCAGTCTCTTCTTACACCAAGGAACAGAGGACAAAACTGAAGAGTAAATCGCAGTAAATTAGCTTAAACACGCGACATACCAGGCGTGAGGACGACCACAGACATGGTGATGAGTGAGCAGACCACCACGATCACCAGCAGAGAGATGGCGATGCCCTTCCAGTTCCTCTGCGGGGGGCTGACGTCCACAAACTCCTGCAGTCACACAACAAAAAAACAAGTTCTCAATGTTGCATCCATGTATAAACTACGGACAGCCCGAAAAACACTGATATGTGAACATATGTCGGACGTAGGTCTGGGTATCGCTCAGAAATTTTCAATACCATTATGATATCTTTTCTTTATCAAAATGAAATATGAAACAATAATCATTAAATAAAAATGAGATCTGTAGCTGACGTTAGCTAGTTAGCTGAGTTAGCCATGTAGCTAGCAGGTGGAAGCTCAGAAAACTGTTGTTCATTTCTATTATATACTTGCCTTAACCAGTAGATGAAAACACTAACAATCAAATAATTGATTAATCATTAATAATTTCTAAGATACAAAATACACTTTGTTTTTCTTACTTTGATTTTTTCTTGTTTCCTCTTTCATTTTAAGATTAAATTTCCCTATTCAACAAAATAATGAGGTGCAATTACAGCCATTTTGTGACTTTTCATTAATTATTGATTTATACATTTTTAATTGTTTTTTAAAGGCAAGTAATGATTAATCATTGACATCTCTATTTTCTACCATTATGCTGTTTGAATGCACAATGATATTAGCTGATAGTTCATGTTTTAATATGATAGAAGCTACAGAACAAAGACTAATAATAAAGACTTTTTTTGATGACTCAGATAGCCCTGTCAGCAACTGTCTTTAAAACCTGACTAAAAGATGAATCGATTTTTGAATTTAGCCGTTCAGGACACTAAAAGGAGACAGCCTGTGCAGCTTACACTCATCCTGTCTAGACAGAGCGGTGATTATCCACCCAAAAGAGCCATCAGAGTAAAACGCTTTTTGTGCAGGAAACAACGAAAAAAACAAAAAAAACTTGGGCTTGACATGAAAAATGAAATCTGAGCTTTTGATTTAACATTTTCAGCCTTTCTTATATGAGCCAAAGGCAGAAATTCAGCTTGAGGTTTGCTTAAAGGCTCTTCGGACGTCCAGAACTTTTCATGTGTTGGCATCTCTGCTGGGTTACATCACCTCTCTGGTCTGATCTTTTCTCTCTCACTCCAGGCTGCGATGATGAAAGTCACCTGCAGGCTGGACTTTAAAACCAGACAGAGAAAAGACGGGAAGGGCTTTTGGTTCAGGATCGGATTTGGCCAGAAAACATCTGTGGCCGCGTGCTCGGAGGTTTCCAGCAGTGACGCTGCAGGGAACGGTAATAGGTAGCTGTCATATGGTGTTTAAATCAGTGTTCTTCAAAGCTTCAGAGAAAGACAGACAGATTCATGAAGGAACAGTGTGAAACCTCTTTTATACATCAGACGTGTCAGACTGATGCTGACTCCTCCAGCAGCGGAACAACTTTCTGTCTCTGATTTAGATTCATTTGCTGTTTTTTAAAGTTGCAACTGTCCATTTACATTTAATCTAATTTAGGTTGACTTTTTGAGAAACACACTTACTCCATTTTCCTGCTGAGAGTTAGACGAGTAAATTGATACCACACATGTATCTGTGTGCTAGGTCAATCTTAGAAACTAAGGTGCTAGAACCATAAAGGGTTCCTCCTCACATCCCCATTGGAGAACACTTTTTTGGTTCCTAGTGGTGGTTCCACGTTGAACCCTTTCAGAGAGTTCTACTTCCATTGTATTACCCAACATAAAGGGTTATACGTAGAAGTATCTGTGAAATGTTTTATCCAGAACCCCCCAAGAGGTTCTACTGAGAACCATTCTGTGGTGTAACTGTTCCACACACAACACTCCCTTAAGATTCTATCCAGAGCTTTTCCTCCTTTTAAGGGTGCTAACAAGAATCATTTCAAAGACTTTTATATAGAGCCCACCCAGGAGGTTCTGCTGAGAACCCTTTTATATTCCAAGTGTTTTATGTCAATGCCATTCAGGGGTTCTACAGAGACCCTTTACACATTTCAAGGGTTTGGTCTAGAACCCACCCAGAGGGTTTTACTCTGAAATCCTTTTATATTATGGAACAACAAGCCTTGATGAACCCTTAATAAAAAAGTTCTTCAAGTATTTCAATAATCTTTGAAGAACTCTTTCTTCCAAAAAGGGTTCTTTGGATGAAAATGGTTCTTAATGGAACCTCTAATCGTCTAGGGTGTAATAGTTACACCTAGAACCCTCTCTCGGGTTGTATACAGAACCTTTCCATCTTCTGAAGGTGTTGACAAGAACCCACCCAGGGGGTTCTACTGAGAACCCTACACTATCATATTAAAAAGCTTCTAAATTGACTGCAGCTTCATCTAAAAGGGTGGCTGCTTTTCATTTAAATGGACATTTAACAAATTTGACAATGTCAGAAACCACGCAAACATTGTCCAAATCAGCCAATCAGATGCTGAAATATTGTCCATATGGGTGATTATACTAATAAATGCTAATTATGCAAATTGCCCAACACATGCAAGTCAGCATCCATCAGTTTTATGATGCTGGCGACCCAAACTTTACATTTCTGACATAAAACTCAACACAATATTCTTTCTGTTGGCTGGCAAATAGACTATTCAGTACTGACAGCAGCAAAAATCACATCATTATTTTGTTTTTTGTTTGTTTCCAGCAAATATCGCATGCAAAACTTAAAATTTCCTCTAAAACTGTGACTCATATCTGTCAAAATCATCACAATATGATTAGTTTTGCACATCATTCAGCCCTTTATATGAACACAATATGAACTCTAAGTCTTTGGAAACAGCCTGAATCCTTTCATAGATTAACATGATACAGTAAATTCGCTGTACTGCACGAGGACTGCATATAGAACTGAGTTTAAATCCTAAAGATCAGACACACAAACGTGTCCACAACGATCTGTATCACATGTGCTGTCGGCGAGCTGGAAACGGCATCATTCTTTGCACACGACCGCGCCATCGACTGCTCTCAGAGTATTAGTTCAACATCTCTGAGCTAATTCTCTGCATACTGCCTCTGTGTGTGTGTGTGTGTGTGTGTGTGTGTGTGTGTGTGTGTGTGTGTGTGTGTGTGTGTGTGTAAGAGCAGACACAGTCCACTGCAACAGTCTGTTGATCAGACGCACTTCAGTGCAAAGTAAAGCAAGCAGGGAAATCAAGGATGTGTGTGTGTGTTTGTGTTTACGAGTGTGTGTTTGACAGACAGAGGGAGAGAGAGTTAAAGAAATAAAGACAGAAATAGATTAAAACTCAATATTTTTACAGGAAAGCAGGAAACACATAAATAAACATATTTAGGACAAAATATGTGAGTTCCGCTTTATATTTCTACTCTACTATATTTATCTGTCACTTCAGTAACCACTTACTTTATAATATTAAGGTTTAACATTCAAAAACAGGATAATTTGATCAAATACGACACTTTATTGTAGTTTAAATCACTGGCATTTGGCTTGTTATCTCTTACAGTAAAGCTGCCAAGACCATCCACACTGTTTATTTACTTATGTGCCTATTTATCTGTATTTATTACCTTTATATATTATATTCATTTTTCCTTTCTCAATACATTTATTATTAATGTTATTATTATTTTACTTTTTTATTATTCATGCATGTATCCTATAATAGATCAGCCACTATAATAAAAGTCATGTCATGAAACTGACTATTTATATGTACCATTTACACATCATTCATTTTTTTCATTTTTTATACTGCGTTTGTCTGTCCTTGTGTATTTTGTCCCTATCTCAATCATTGTTGTATCTGTAAAGTCACTATTTTATGTTTTGTTTGTGTTTTTTTGTTTTTTTCTGCACCAATGAAAAAAAGAAAAAAGAAAAAAAGAAAATCCATCTCTAGTTGCTAGTCGGGACCCTTTTTCAGATTTTAGCATTTCTCCATCAATTGATTTAATTTAAATCACTGTTTGAGGCATAAAGAGGTAAAATAATGTGATATATCACAAAAAATGTGCATAGATTAGAAAAAAGTCTAAAAACTGAACTCACATTTTTGTATCAGAACCAGTGTTTGGGAGTGAAGTGTTTACAAAGTAACTCATTAGACTACTCAGATTACCTTTTTACTGTAACAAGTACTGTAAAGCGCTAGTTTTGCAATTCAAGTACTAATTAACTGCATTTTCAAATCATAAATCTGTTATGTTACAAGTTTTGTGGATTTCAGCCAATGCAAGAAGCACCACCGCCTGCATATGACACTGACGGAGACTCTGAGGGTGAATTGTTGCATCTGAGCTGGAGGACAGACACAGATTATGGTCTCAGCGGACGCTGAAGACGCACAGTATCTCAAGCTGGGTCTCAAGATGGATGTACTGAAAAAATTCTCCATGATCAGATCTTTCTTTGAGTCAACACCATCCAGACCAGGGCGCCTGTGAAGAGGCTTGTAAGGATTGGAAGTCCAAACAGAGGAACCGAGTATGCAGCACATGATTTGAAAAATCTATTAAAATCATAATGATGTGACATTTGTTTGCATCCGTTTCAAACCAAATTTTTTATCAGACATTTTCCTTTATCAAAAAAATCATCTTCTGCCATCTGGATTTTGCACTTGGCCACTCTGTAAGTAATACTTGTACTTTTATTCAAATAGAAAACAGCTAAATGACTGATTAAATATGAACAAAAATACACACTGTGAGACTGGTGGACACAGACAAACCTGGCAACCCTGAGAAAAAGCTTGACTTAAACTTTCTGAACTGGGAAGATGTGCTGCTGGTATTTCAGACTATTTTATATCACGCACTTAACTCTTGCTCTTTAACAGTTTTACTCAATTTTAGCTTATTTTTTTAATCAACTACTACGAGTTTTTTTTTGATGGCAAGATGGCTTTAATTGTTGCTAACGTAGCTAAGCACTAACTGATGTTAGCTTGGTTAGCCACGCAGCTAGGTTAGCTGACTGAGCCTCAGGCTGTCAAACATGGCAAGGAACCCACCTTTGCACTGTATTACCATCAGTAATACATCAAACCTCCTCCATAACTGCCTGTTTTGTTTTGTTTTTACAATAAATACATAAATATGCAGAAACAAATAGCAATTTTTAAAGAAAGAGAGAAAACTCTCAATTTCAAGGCAAATGTCTTCACCAATTTTTTTTAGGTTCAATCAAACTAGAACTCTGAAGTTTTGAAATAAACTTTCAATTAAATCTTTTGTTGTGATCATTTATTTTTCTTCTTAGAAAGCTTGAATTTAGAGGCAAACTTTGTATTTCACAAATTGTTGAGTAAACTCAAAGTGAAAGTGAATAATAGTTAATAATTTGACATTTTCAGTTGCAGCCATTTAATTTTCAAACATTTAAATAATGTCACATTTTTGAAAATACAGAATTTATTGGTTAAGATTTGAGATTATCTAAAGAAAAAAAAAAGTAAATTATCTAAAAAAAAAAAACATTAATGCATAAATACTTATAATCCAGTGATATCATACATATTATTATTTTACTTTTGGTACTTTAAGTATATTTTAATGCTAACACTTATGCATCACATGATGAAGATTTTGACTGCAGGACTTTTCCTTGTTACACAGTATTTTTACTCTAGTATTGTACTGTTACTTGAATACAGAAGTAGTGAAGTACTTCTTCCACCGCTGACTTACATTCAACATGGAGACGCAGAACAAATCGGAGGAAAACGATGAATAATTCGTAGTTGTAGTGAGTTGTAGCCCTGAACTGACTGTACTTTCATGTATTTTTATATTTTGATCATCTCCACGTTATATTCCAGTCTTATTTGTGTCCGAGCAGCAGCAGACTTCTACCCACAGTTCCCTCAGTGTCCTCCCAGTCTGTCTCTATCTGAACACACATATTCATCTCCTCTCAGAATTAATAAACAGTTTGTAGAGTGTTTTTTTTTTCTACCTCATCCTGCTGAGACTCTTTCGGTTTCTTCTTCGTCGGGTCTTTGGACGCCGTCATCGTACCGGAGCTTCCGTCCTCCTGCTCTGCCTCAGTCCAGCAGCTCTCCGGTAATAACATCAAACCTGTCGGCGCGGCAATTTAGCAGCACGAGCGGAAAGTTAACCGTAAGTAAGACCGCGAGACTTCCGGGAGTGGTTTTCAAAATAAAAGTCGATCCACACGCGAAGGAGTGTTTAACGTTCTTGTAAAACGACCGCATAGGCTACAGTAGTTACTGACTGGAAATTACTGATAAATTTGCAGATGTTTTTTTTTGGTTTTTTTTTAAACATTGATTTTGTTACCTCTGCTCTGCGACATTATTTGTAAAAATCTTTATATAACTATACGTACGGGGACCAAAACTGACAAAATAAAAAAGAAATACATGCATAAATGACACAAATCATTTTTTATCATGATTTGTATAAATTTGTATAAATTTCTCTATTTCCTCACTTTTATTTACTTTCCCTTTACATTAAATATATATGTTATTACTAATGAATTTATTTATCTCTGTACTATATTTATCTTTTGTATATACCTCTGCATTTATTTACTATATATACACATGTATACACACACACACACACACACATACACATATGATTTCTTTATTTATTTCTGTATTATTTTCTCTTTGCATTTTTGAGTAATAAGTTTGGGGAAGGATTTTTTTTTTTTTGGGGGGGGGGGGATTAATAACTTTTTTTTCCATTATTTTATTTTGGTGGTTTCAACTCTTATTATATGTATATAATCTACATTTTTTTTCACCATCCTTTTTACTTTAGGATTCTGTTTCTTGTTTTTGATATACACCCACTAACATGTAGTTTACACACATATGGCTTTTTAGTGAAATATGGAAACAAACTACAAATGTTAAACTTATTTAAGGAGAATAGAAGCAGTTATTTTAGCTTCACTCCATTATTACATCAAGATTCAATTTAAATCGTTTTTATCATAGGCTTTTATTTTCTTAACTAATGAAAACATCCGGTATGATGAACTAAAGCGACTGTAGAGCTGTCCGTGGTGCTGAACGCTCTACTCTAATATTACTGTTATTTCAAGGTTGAGGAAATTATTGAAACTGCATTATTACTGCAAACTCTGATTATAAACACTTTTCAAAGTCAAAGTGAAAAAGTATCAGCATCAAAATAGAGTTAGAGGAGCAAAAGTACCAGGGTTCAGAAGCACGATACAGCTGGATTATAATTATTCATGCATTAATGTGTACTACATCACTTTAATGTTGCAGCTTGTAAAGGTAGAGCTAATTTGAAGTGCTTCATATACTGAATATCCCCCCAGGATCATTAAAGTTTAACTTTAATCATTAATAATATATCATAATTTATTACATAATGAGTAAATGTACTCAAACATAAACAGGAGAATGGGGATGCATTTATGGGGAGGTGTCCCAAGGAGGGTTTTCTCTAAAAAAAAAAAAGTCCCTCTCAAGTGTGGCATATACTGCAAAATTACATTAAGTCAAGTCAAATATTTATATTTATATTTCAGTCCCTGTGCCAGTTTATTAAACAGTGTCATTATGAGTTCACTATTAATTAAAGCTGCAACAAAAAAAGCAATTTAAAACCTGAAATCAGTCACTATTTTAGTCATTAATTAAACTAAAGATCATGTCGGTGGTTTAATTAATCCTGACAAATGATTAAATTAAACATTATCCTTCACATTCTTAATAAATCCTTTAAGTATGTCTCTAATAGCAGATTGTAAGCCTGCAGTATTTATAGTTTTCCTGTGAAATAGTGTTTGTATCATAGTGTAATATCCCCACAGGGACTTACAGTGTGCACAGCCCTTTGTGGTATTTTTACCTCTGATGTCGTCACTCCACTACTCCTACAGTATCACTTCAGGGACTGTAAGAGCTCCGCTGTGATATCTAGTATTAGAATATCCCTCAGAAATAAATTATAGGATTATAGCTCAGCGTGTCATTGGAGAATGAACCGGACCGAGCGAGGCTTCATCTGAAATCCCTTCAGAGGGGAATGAAGCGAGACAATCGAGCAGATCAGTAACCAGCTGGCCTTTCCTGCTGCCAACTGACTGGATGCAAACCGATAGGTGTCACAGAGAAAGCCCTGAAGACACAAGCCCCTGACCGACCAACACACACACAGACACACACACATACACACACTGTCCCATCCAAAAATAATGGAGATAACAGGAGGTGGGGAAATGAGGATGAAGAGGGAGAGACGGAAAAAGACCAACCAGCCTGCAGGCACCAGTCTCCTTGTGTGTTGTATGTCCACACCTTTGAGGACCAAATGACCCCACAAGGACAGAAAAATGACAACTTCAATAACTGATGACAGAAGAGGAAACCACACCCCTCCTTAGTTACTATTGCTACACCTGTCAATGTTTGCATTCTGGGACTGTAGATAATACACCTTTTTTACAGCAGCCATATTGATCTGAAGTAGTAGAGTAAACACAGGTGTGACTGATGATACTAATCAACCCTTCATAAGTCCTGCCCTTTTCAGAACCTCCATGACCTTTGTCCTTTCCTGTTTCCTTAGATATGTTGTGTGCTGGGCTCGTTTAAATGTTTGACTTTCCAGGTCATAATTACATTTGAAGGCAGCAATAGTAACATCTTAAATTAGCTAATGTTAGCAAAATGCTACATCAATCATTAGCTAGCTGGTAAGCTCATGTTTTGCTCTGTAGCAAAATGCTACATGCTCATCCACATCAATCATTAGCTAGCAAGTTAGCTAGTGTTTTGCTCTGCAGCAAAATGTGAACTAACTGGCTTGTTGATCTACATTAATTGTTAGCTACATCTGATTGCTAGTTATCATAATTCTTTAGGCAACTGAGACCCTTGTGCATTAGCAAACATTACCGTTAGCTACTGTTAGCAAAGACTTCTGCAACAGTTAGCAAACACTTCTGTTAGTTACTGTTCGTGAAGACTACGCTAGCAACTGTTAGCAAAGACTAAAAGTCCCTAACCCTAATTACCATGGGTTACCAAACACATATAGATTTAACAAGTTAGGAAGTTTCTCTAATACAGTAAATTAAGATTTTCTGTCTCTTTTCCACCCAAAGGAACGGGAAGATCAAAACATAAAAGTGGTCCAACAACCTTTTCCTCTCTGGATCTTGGACTACATGATCTTGTTGTGTTCAGTTAATGACTTAATCTTCTCCAGTTACCTGTAGCTGCCTGCTAGAGCCTAATGCATCTTTAAAACTGAGATACTGAGAGTTCAGCGTCAAGGATTAAGGAGTGAGAGCAGTGAGTAAAAATCATTAGGCGTGCGGGAACACGTGCAGTTCCTGATGGAAACTGAATGAGCAGTAGGAGTGCTTGAATGGAGACGGCAGGGAAAGACTTGAGGTCAATGAGCTGGGAGCAAAGAGAAGAAAAATGGCAGCGGATCGAAAATTCAGAGGAAAGCAGAGGGGAAGCAATAACACGGAAATGGGAGGACGGACAGAGAGAAGAAGAGAAGACAGGAACAGAAGAAGAAGAAGATTGGGTTGGACTCTCTTCCCTTCACCATTAAATATTTAACAGGCAGAATCAGAGACCACATGGAAATGATCTCTATCCCTCTTGCTCTGACCTCTGCCGGTGTTTGGGAAGTTCACTAATGTCCCTGAGGCAGAGAGCCTGCAGACCACAGCATAGTTAGAGGATTTGTGCGTGTTTGCACTCACTTGCCTGCATGTTTGTGCATCAGCCTTCATGCCTTTGTCTGTCAGAGATTCATTTTGTGTTTATTTAGCGTGCATTTGCTCTGTGTGAATTAAAAAGACCACAGTTATCAATATGGAGACCTCAGAACCAAATGAAGTGTTTTATTAATAATGGGATTTGAAAATAACCTATTCAACTATTTTATCATTGTATTTATCTGTTTTGTACTAATACAGCTTCATTTTCTGATTATTCTGTTTTTTTCTCATAAAACATGAAGTAGTTTTGAACATCTTGACCTCGAACACAACAAACTGAGGATGTCTCTTTCCTTTCTTGGCTGTGTCAATGCACTCTTACACCAACGTCCCCATTTTGGAGAAACAGAAAGGGGTGCCAGCACTAAAGAAGCAATATACTGCTGTGGACAGGGTCAGCAATAAAAAAAAAGTATCAGTTTAAGTGTACACTTTATATAGAATATTTTCACCACTTTACCTCGCTCACAAACAGCCTTTTCCAACAGTAAACTGTTGTTTTATAAACCAAATATCACTTTCTCTTGCTCAACCAAACTCCATTAGCAAAATCAGTCATTTTACCTTGCAAACATGGGAGCTGCTCATCTACTGCTGCCTTGATCAGTTCATTTGTTTGTGTAATTGAATCCAAACTGATTATTTAAAACACCGAAGTGACACAGTAACAAAACAGACACAACATTTAACTAAGACATCGAGGCAGCGGTAGAGCAGAAGCTCCTGTGCTCTCTGCAAAGTAAAATTCATGATTTTGCCCATAGAATTTGGTTTGTTTAAAGTGAGCTCATATAATGGCATTTTGAGCTCATATAATGGCATTTTCTAGCTGGAAAAGCCTGTCCTGTGGCAAGGCAAAGTGCTGAAAATATTCTAAATATAGTGTACATTTAAAGTGATATAGATTTTTTTTAGGTGGGCCTCTTCTTTGGTGGCTAAAATAGCTTTTTCTGCAGACCCAAACTGGGGGCATGCAGATGCAACATCGTAAATTCACAATAAGAAGTAAGAGCAAGTCCTCCACTGTAAGTTGATCAGCTGTTTATAACTGTCAGTTGTCTGTTGTTGTAAAGTTAAGCCTGTTATCCTGAAAACAAAAGCTCACTGCTCTTAAAATGCACACTCTGGAGTTGGAGTTTGGTGACTGTCTGCCAAACTCCTTTAACATTTTGCTCAATTTAACCGCTATAAACATCTCCTCCCTCTAAAAGATTATTCATGTTTTCTTACAACTCAGAAACAGACACTTTACTTATTCAGCGTTAAGTCTGCATTAATTTGAACTCTAATTAATGTGAAACAGGCAAACAAATGCAGTTATTCTGGTCTGGAATAGAAAAATTCAAAGTTGTTGATGTCAAAGTATTCCAACTCAGCATGTTCCCTTAATCCTAATGATAAATTACAATAAATATATTACAGATTTCTCTTTTAATCCACTGGTTTGAACACTGAGATGCATCACCTTCAAATGGAGACAGAAAAGGTTGTTATTTTAGTGAAGCTTCAACATTTTGCAGCCTGTACTTTGTTTTAATGGGTCATGAGCCAGAACGGTTGAGATCCCCCCTCCTCAGGTCTCGAAAACCCTTCTGGGTTTCACTCCTGCTGTCTAATCAGGGACTGGTTTCCACCTGGGAGGCCAGGTGAATGTAATTAACCTGCTGCCAGGATGGAAACCTGCAGGGCTCCGAGTGTGGAACCACTGAGGTTTGGTTGAAAAGTGTTTTTTAGATAAGGAAGGTTCCTAAGTGGGTTAATTGACCCAGAAGGATCTGAGGAGAAGTCCTGATAAGAGCAGGTTAAAGTCTGAGGAGAAGTGCCTCACTGCTTCTTCAGTTGACAGACACATTATCACTTAATTATAGTCTGGTGTAACTTTAGTTGGATGTGATTGTCTTTTTCTACACAATAACTACTTCCTAAAGGGAAAATTCACCACATTTTATGTGATAAATTGTGTCTATATTGATGGTAAATTGGAGCATAAAGTTCCTCGGTGTCTGCTCTGCAGATAGAGAAAGCCAAGTTCTCTTGCAGCAAAATTCGTTGTTCTTCCTGCATCCAGCGATGTCACAGTGATGTCACTAGCTGCAGGAAGAACAACAGGCCGCATCACCTTAGAGTTTGCTAAATAGTGTGAAGCCAGCACCCTTTTTTTTATTAATGAAAGTAAGACTAAGGAGGGGTTAAGACTTGAGGGGTTAAGAACAAAATCGGATGGTCTATAATCACAAGTCTGACCAGTAAAATTATTGGCAAAGAGCAGAAACAGCTGGAATATATATATATAAAGTACAGGTGAAACAGAAAGCCCAGTAAATTGCATCTGATCCTGTTCATCCCCTTTTTAAAGAATTCATAAAACTGACCTCAGGAAGACACGACAGAGCCGCTGCAGCAACCAAGAACACTTTTAAAAAGTCTTTCATACAAAATGCAATAACTTTGCTGAACGTGAGCATGTGCATGTTATTATTGTGCATTGTAAATTAATGTGATGTGTTTTTTTAATCAACCTTTGAAGCCGAAGGCAAATTTCCACATTTTTAACAACATTAGATCATTTAAGATGTGACTCTATTATCCCTTTTACAGGAAAAGAATAAAGTTGACCGAGGTACCAAGTTTCCTCAGCTGTCATTGGAGCACAGAGCAAAAAGGGGCGGGACTTATGAAGAGTTAATGGAAAAGAGGTTCAGCTCAGGAACCACATAAAAAATGTTTTAAAGCAGCAGAGTAGCACCATTAACACACAGTGTGCATTTTAATAAGAAACAACAAGTATATTAAAGTCACTTCAAGCACAAATATTTTTATTCTGGTGAATATATCTGTGCTCAATAAATCAAAAGCTTTCAGCAAAATCATGACTAAGAGGAAAATTATGAGTTTCCTGAAATGTGTTTCAGAATATTTTAGATTATTTTAAATGAAGAGGCTCCTCCAGTCACAGAGAAGCAACAGAGTATGGCCCATAACATATTCCATCTTCCCAGTCTGTGCTCACAGACCAACCTGTAAATAACCACAATAAAAGAAATAAAATGCTCATCTCAGTCTTTAAAGCCCCCTCCTCGAATATGAAGTCACATTTTAGTGCATTTCGCAGCGGCAGAGGCCTTAAACACTGAACTGTGTGAGTGCTTTAAATCTCCTCGAGGCCTAAATGTCCGTTTATAGAAATGCAAAATTGCAAACAGCACAGGCACAGAGACAATAAGCTGTGTGGGAGGAGTGCAGTGCTGCTGGCAGATGAAAGCATGTACCTGCAAAACATATTAGTCATCTCCACCATGATGATACACATGGATATTTTAATCTATACTCTGTTTTTTTTTTATTATGATTATAAGGCTTCAAAAACAGATGCCAGTGAGCTCTGTAGATCAAGAAGAATCAGAGCTGTGAAACACAGTCAGACACTGTGATATAACACAATGGATAACGCCATTAAAACACACAGAGCTGCTTGTGCATAATTTTACTTTTTCCTTTGTGACAGTATTCCTTTTGAAGAGCTTTTGCAGTGTAACATAAAGAAGTTATTGATGTAGAGTTCCTTTAGATCCTTTACTTCAGTAGACTGTGTTATTTTTTTTTTATTAAAAATACTTGATTACAAGTGAAAGTCCTGCATTAGAAATGTTATTTGAAGAAAAGTATGTAAGTATAACCAGGAAAACACTCTGCTGTCCTACTATTATAGATGATATAATTTTAGACTATTGTGAGTCATGCATTTATGTAAAAGCAGAATTTTACTTTTGGTCAAGGCAGGAATTCACTTTTCATTTTGAACTATTTTGCACAGGACTGCAACTAATAATTCTTCTCATTATAGATTAACCTGATGATTGTTTTCTCCATTTATTGCTTGATTGTTTGTGTTTGTTAAAATTCTGAAACGAGCGAGAAATTTCATCACAACTACCTACTTTTGTCCTTCTAAACAGTCCAAAACTCAACATCAATTAAAAAAATACATTAAACTTAGTCAATTTATTCAAATGAAAAGCACATTTCAGGAGTTGGAGCCATTAAATCTTTGCCATTTCTACATTAAAACATTGCTTATCAAATTAGTTGCTGAATTATTTTTTAGTCAGTGGACTGACTGCCTTTCAGCTGTTCTTATATGAAATGTTGGGTGGTTTAATTTAGGGCAAAAGATCATATTTTATAAGCTCTTTGTATGTTTTGTAGGCAAATATCTGCATTCAGATAGAAGTCAGCACATCTTGTATTCATTGGCATTGCAATAGTTGTGGCAATAAAGCATCAAAACAATTTAATATAGGCATATAATGAATTCTGAAATATGTTTTTACATTTTCTCATATTGTACGTTTCATCTATCTCTCTCTCTCCTTTAATTTTTAGATAAATTAGGTTTTATGAACTGTCTGAAGCCACCACCATGTCCCTTTTAAGTAGGGACAATGAAAAAGTAGACTAAACTGAAATATATGTGTGTGTATATATATATATATATATATATACATACACATACAATCATACATATATATATATATATATATAAAGATTTTGTTTTACACTGGATAGAAACTCTACAGTTAAAATATAAGTATTTAAAACATCTTTCAGCTGAAGGGAATGATCTTGGTGCATTAAATCAGTGATTTATAAAGGTATAAATTCAACATTTCTTAAGTCTGCTGAGGCATAAATGAAAAAGCTGTCAGTTTCCTGCCTGAGGTGCACCGAGGGAAGACAAAGAGACGCTGCTGCTGCCAGAGGAGGGCTGACTAAGATTAAGGGCTGCAATTGAAGTCCAATATCCAAATTACAGAACCAGAACTAAATCACATTTTTTTTGAAGAGGAAAAGTGAGAGAGGAAAAAGCATTAATGAGATGCCCTGGCTTAAAAATCTTGTGAAACATGTTTGTTTGTTTCAGAGACCAACAAGTATCACATCATCACGATTTTAACAGTTTTTTGTTTCTAGTAAAAATGAAAATTGTGATACAAAAATGATCATTCTCACACACAACATCATGAAACCCTTCTTAGTTTACAGCATGTGTGGCAATAAATTGCAAAATAAAAGATGAACCTTATTTGAAAATTAAATTAAAAACTGTTCTCAACAAAACATTAGTTGGTAAAACTTTTTTAAAACTTGAGTTGGGCAAATTTATTGAATTAAGTTAAGCCTGGAGATTTTATGTTTTCTCAACTTTTTTCATTTTTACAGTGAGTTAACTTGTTGCAATCAGAGGTGTGAATAAAAATCTTGTATCATTTATTGAAAATATTTGAATTGGCTTAATCAAATATTTTAATTTAACTGTAATCAAACAGTACATGCAACAATAATTATATTTAAGCTCTGATAACCTCCAACCTTTAAGTTAATTCAGAAATATTGTGGCAACCAATTGCCTCAATTTTCTTAAGCATTGCTAACTTATTTGGGTTTACAGTGTATAATTATTGTCTCTAATGTTATCTTTTTAAATATTTGAATAAAAACCTGCCTGTGTTGCAAAAGAACGAAGAAAAAAATGTAATAGAAGATGATCCACTACTGTGACCTAGAAAAAAGTCAGTCATGGTTTACTGACTGACCCAGTAACCAGCCTGAGGCTCTGATTGGGCTCCAGTCAGCCAGACATCCTGAGAAATATTTCATATAACAAGGTTGGCAAATTTTCCTGATGGGGTTTTACCATGTGACATCTTGACCTGGAGGAACTGCTGAGTCATGCTAGTCTGAGAGTGTGACTCAGACGCACAAGAACTTGCGACGGTGAATATTTTGACCAAAACCATGAAAAATCTCCAACCAGCAGACACCGGGAGTGACGGACACGACATGCCACAGCAGCAATGGCGGCGCCACAAGATGGCGGAACACACGCCGTCCGTAACATTGCAGAAGAACGTGAGGAAGGATCCATCAAATCTGTGTGGAGCGATCATGAATGCATGTGGAGGCTGTCCTCTGTGAGTTAAATGTTTCTTACATCATAACAGATGTTTTTATAAAAGTGTTTCCATCTCCCATTAACTCTTTTTTCAGCTGAGCATTAAAACTTTTGAATATAAAAAGTAAAATTTTAATGGCAGTGTGTGTGATTTGTGGTATTAGAGTTAGTGATGACTTCTTAAAATGATTTTTTTTCAGGAATCTGGACCAAATTAAGATGATTTTTTAATTCTGTAGAATCTGATTTACAGGACAGGACATTTCTGCCTCACAGCCTTCATTCATTTAAAAGTTTTTTGACACATTTTGCCTTTTCCTGCAGAAAACCATATTGCAGTTTCAATAAAATCAATTAATAGTGCAGCCCACACAGAAACATCATCTCTTATTTCATTCAGGTATTTCTTTGCTTCATTATCTCCTCAATAAAACATGTTTGAGCCGACAATAAAAGCTGTCTGACTGGAGTGTTTCCTGTTGCATTTGGCTAAACAGACACACACCCTGCAGCCCATTCATCACTCACACACTCACACACACACACACACACACACACACAACAACAGTGTGCGTCCTGACACACTTCGAGTCCCAGAGGACTCGTTTCTGTTTCTCAGAGCCCCGACTCTCCCAGGAGGCAGCTCACACTCCTGGGACTGCACGATAAAACACACACGTCACTCTTCTCCATTGATTCTCCGGCTATGAAGCAGACTTTAGGATGTCATAACACTCAATAAGAAAAAAAAACTGTGCTGTGGTTTCTATAAATAAGAGCGTATTGACACCTCACCTCTAGAAACCTGAGCTCTGGGTCCATCATGTTGACGTCTCTGCAGTCAAAATCCTGAAAACCTCAAAAGTCCAAGTCTTTATCAACCTCAAAAGTGGGAAATTTTGTCGAAAAAGAATTAAAAATGCAAAAAAAACTACAAGGAAAAGGTCGCCTCCTCCGATGCTCTTGCCACCAGCGTGTCTGTCTGGCTTTTCTATCCAGAGTAAACAGACGTCTCAACCCCTCTGTTCTGATTTTATACTTAAAAAATGGTGTCATTCATAAGTAAAATCAGTCAACCCAGTTTCACTTGGCGTCGTTAGTCTGATTATCTATTAATTCTGTGTCACGGGGAATTCGCCTGGTGGTGACTCTGAGGCCCACTGAGCTCAAATCCAGGACAATCACAACAAAGTGGGTTTAAAAGAAAAATGTCCACAAATTTTGGATTTTTTTCCCCCCATTAATGTGTTTTATTGCCTTTGTTTGCTAATTAATGAGTCATCTTTGAAATTAGGCTTCAGAATTCACCCCAAACACAATCATTTATCACTTGAAATAAATAATGTTGTGTTTAGAGATATAATGATACCAAAAAACTCAAGGCAGGACAATAAAATGTCCACAGTATGATGTTTATTATGATATTGTTCCTTTTAAACTTAAAGTGCTTCTTTCTTTTTTCTTTCTTCTTTAATGAAATATAATAAAAGTAGTCAGTCATGACCTATATGCAGGGGTGGAAGTAACTAATTACAAATACTCAAATTACTCAAATTAAGTAGTTTTTTGGGTACTTGTAACTTTATGAGTAGATTTTCAAGTCTGTACTTTTACTCCTACTTAAGTATGCACTGGAAGATGTAATCTACTTAAGTTACTTTTAAAATCATAATTGTACAATTTGAATGAATATCCAAACCTTTCATCTGCATTTTATTAGCCAATCAGGTGATCTGATCACAAACGGACCAATGAAAAAATGACATGCAAACAAAAAAGCAAAACAAAATGCTGCAGCAGCACAGGTTTGGAATAATGATGTTAATGATTAAGTATTAACTGATTCATTTCCATGAAGAATTTAACCAATTAAAAATGTATTTGTGGATATTTAATCAATAGACATGACAGTAACTGGACATCATCTGACACTGTTTTGTCTGGCGAAGTCATTTGCAGCCATTCTTAGACTTAAAATGAGAAGAACAAGGAAAAAAAAAACTGTTTGGTATCTTATAAGTTATTAATGATTAATCGATTATTAGCATTTTCAACTATGGGTTAAGAAAAAGGCACAACATTTGCAGCCCTGTTTTGGGGAGGTGACTGTGACATCAGTGGTTAAAAGTAACTAATACTCTGAGCAGTTTTTGCAACAAATACTTTCTACTTTTACTTAAGTATACGTTTTACACCAGTACTTTTACCTTTAACTGAGTAATATTTTAAAAATGTAACAGTACTTGTACTACAGATTTTCAGTACTCTTTCCTTTCCACCACTGCTTATATAGACATAGGACATATATTCTACATTTGGGCTCTGATCGTGTTTGTGTATTTCAGTTAGTGAACGTATATTTACAATATAAGGAGGGCACTTCTGCAGGTAAAGCATGTCAAATAAAACTTAAACTTTTGTTCTATTACTGTATAACATCAAACAACAAAACTGATGCAGAAATGGAGGAAGCTTTAGAGTAAATTTTTCCTATAAGAGACGACAACCTTCCCATGACAGAGCAAACGCCTGCAGTTCAAAGATCCTAAATTTGCCTGTAAGACGATTAGAAGCCGCAGATTTCTGACATCTATAAATCACGGCATCAGCAAAGCAGCGGGAAGGTTGACAGACAGGAAGCGAAATCCTGGAGGGTTTTCAGTCCAGAGGGAGGGATTCAAACGGCGACATCGACTCTGAGGCACAGCAGGAGTTCAAAGTCAACTCAACCTGCTCAGACAGATTATCAAAATTAAAGTAAGAGGTGCTGCCGCGCCGGAGGAGACGCAGTCGACGCAGTGTTTGACTGATGCTCACTTCACAGCAATGTCACAGACTGAGACACTGTCTGAATTGAAGACTTTAGACTTTTAAACTCACCAATAAAAAGCAATTTATTTACACACTTACTCACTGGAGCTGTGAGTTATTATTTTACCTTGACAGTAGCTGAATTTCTGTTACCTGTGTAAAATCTTGATGGACTAAACAAAAGTTTAAAAAGCAGGACTTACACTTATTCTTTCTCTGGCTGAGAGAGAGATAAGAAAATCAATACAACTATGTCCAAGTCTTTGCACAGCAGCCATTTTGACATGAAATACAACTGATAGGTAGAGCTGCAACGATTAATCGACTATTAAATTAATCGCCAACTACTTTTATAATCGTTTCAGTTTTTTTTATTGAAAAATGTCCAAATTGTGGGGCTTTCGGAAACACTGGCATTTTTCAGATCAATTATCAATTAACAAAATTAATCGAGAAAAAAGTCAGTCTTGCACGTTGAACGTTGATGTCTATATTCAGTGCAAGTTAGCCACAGGTGTCTAAGGCCAATATGAACAGCCACACGTGCACCATCTTTGAAAACTAACTTAACTTTCCTTAACAACACCTTACAGTGTTTGCCAGATCGCTAAAAAGTCAGTTAGCCCACTACTGTTGCTGCAGTGAAGCTCCAATTTCGCTCCAAGAGACTGCTGCCAACATGGTATCATGCAACATCCAACATGTTGCACGGCTAATGTGGCTACTACCACAGGCTGGGGCGATGTTGGATTAATGTTGTAATACTGAGGGACAGTCAAGAGAAACTATGTGAACGTCTCACGTAGTAATGTATGATCAAATTAGTTCATTTATCATAAATTAAGTAATTTGCAAAAATAAACAAATGAATTCTGCTAATACAGCACTGTTGAGCTAACCTACATAAGCACAGGGGATATTCTGTCACTGCAAAAGCCCTATTAAACATAAAAGATATAAAATATTAAAAATAAGTGTGCTTTCTAAGGCAGATTTTATTAACTTCAGACAAAACCAGATTTCCAGCCATCTCCTCCTGTTTCTGCTTTTTGTGCTAACGTTAAATTAGCCAGAGCCCTGCAGGCTGCAGCCATACATTCACTGAACATGTAAGAAGAATAAATCTTCTCTCATGTCATTTAGTCTCGAGTGAGAGGGATTTAAAACACGTCTTTAAAAATGACTTTTTCACAGAGAGATCTTTACCGTTCCCACGTCTCCACTCGCTCTTTTTTTTCTCTCCTTCGACTCTTCCATATTACCACCTGGAGAGGAGCCATGGATCACAGAGTTCATTACTGATTAAGAGAAAAGCTTTTATTAGTCAGAGACGTTACAGAGCTGCTCAGCTCGTCCTTATCTCTCTCTCTCTCTCTCTGTGCTTTCTATTCAGCTTCAAACTGGACCAGCTGGCCACCATTAGCAAATAAATGGACACTAGCTTGTTGTTTTTTTAGCTACTTACTCATAAAATATTAATCATTAGTAAAGATTTTAAACAAAAACCCAAGAACAATCTATTTTTTTTGTTCAAATACATTAATTTGTGTTTGTGTTTTGGTTATTTTATTGTTTTTTGGGTTAAATGACCTGTTGCAATGCAGCTTTCCCAAAATAATGATCATTTCTGTCGACAGGAGAAGAAGTCATTACTGAACAGTATGTGGCTGTTTGTGGAAGCATCACTGGGAAGTGAAGGCATCACATGATGTTTACTTTGGGGCGATAAAGACGGGTGGTCATGTGGTTTAAGCGGAAGGTACCTGCTGTTTTCAGTGATGAATGCTCACGGTGATAATTAGGGTTATTAGTTTATACTAAGAGCTGCTAATTGCTGCAGGAAATGTATCATATTTGGTGTCTTTGCAGGGGGAAAATGTTATTTCCTCAAGTCCAGAAAACAATTTAGTGTGGTCCTGAATGATACTGTCAATAAAAAAGTACAACTAATATTTGTTGTTTATTGTTTATCTTTGTTTGTATGAGCTGCTTTCTTTTCATATCCATTTCTTTGTTTTTTGATTTTGCAGTTATATTTGGCAAATCATTTGTTGTGTTAAAGGGATACTTCGGATAACAAAGCAACAACAAACTGAAATAAACATTATCTTAGCCACCTAAAAAAAAAATCAATATTAGTTTAACTGCACATTGCACAAGAGCAATTTCCACTAAACAAACCAAACTCCATTGACAAAAACAACAATTTTACCTCACAGAACACTGGAGTTGTTGGTCTACCGCTGACTCAATCTGTTTGTTTCTTTGTGTTATTGTGTGACTCTGATGAGTCCAAATGAACCCCTTAAAATATAGAAGTCACACAATTACAGAAACAAACTGACAGATTGAGGCAGCGGTAGCCCAGCAACTCCTGTGTTAAATTACAGATTTCACCTATGGAGTTTGGTTGGTAAAATATTTTAAATATATATGTAAACTGATTTTTTTATGTGGCTTACATACATTTCTATTGCTGACCTTGTCCACAGTGTACTTTCCTCAGCTTCCTGTATCAGTTCTCCTGCTGCCACTCCAAACTGAGAACGTGCCATCTACTGCAGGTAATACACTGATTATAAATAAGTGGCTCATACAGCCCCACTTCAAAAAAGCCAGACTGTGTTTTCGCTGAAATGAGGATAATCTATTTTATGCATCAATTCCCTCACGCCTTCTGAGAGACAATAAAAGCAACCGTGACCTTGAATACTAACCTACAAAGCTGCCTGTGCTACAGTATTTTATACTCATGTGCTTTTGAGGCCTTGAAAAGCTTAAATATCTGCTGTGAAAAAGGCAGACTCCACCCTATCAGTCCAGTAGTGTTTCCTGCTTTTTACTGGTCACAGGATCCTGCTCCTGCTGGCAAACCTGTCATATTAAGGGAATTTTAACTTTTACTCTGGAAAATATATTTGAGAAGAATTCTTAACTGTTAAAGTTTGTAACAGGTCGACCTGCTGACTGTAGATGTTACACTTTTTCATTTCACAGCAAAGTCAGAGTGAGCAGCCATTTTATTTTTACAGTTGCTCTGGTTTAAAAAAAGAAAGATTCTACATAAAAACCCATGGACTGTAAAAAGGTTCCTGGTAGAACGTGCCTCATGGGTTCTGAAAAAAAAAATCTGTGGAATACTACAGGGTTTGCAGTAGAACCAACTGCACAGGTTCTAGATAAAACCCTTCAAATATAAAAGGCTTCTTGGTAGAACCCGCCGGATGGGCTCTAAATAAATCCCTTGGAATGTAAAGAGTTCTTGGTAGAACCCCCTGAATGGGTTATAGATAAAACCCGTAGAATGTAAACAGGTTCTCGGTAGAATGTGCATAATGGCTTCTAAATAAAAGAATGGAATATCAAAGGGTTTGCAGCAGAACCCCCTGGGCAAGTTCAAGGTAAAATCCTTCAAGTGTATAAGGGTTCCCCCCCTGAGTGGGTTCTAGATAAAACCCTTGGAATGTAAAAAAGTTCTTGGTAGAACCCCCTGAATGGGCTCTAGATAAAACCCTTGTAATATAAATAGGCTCTTTCAGTAGAACTCCTTGGGTGAAACCTTACAGATGTATAACCATTTATTATTATGTTGGTAGAACTCTCTGAAATGGTTCTTGATAGAAGGATTCTCCTATGCTGGCAAGCTGAAGAACCCTTTATGGTTCTATTTAGAACCTCCATGTCTATCAGTGTATCTTGTGTCAGCAGCAGTGAGTGAATGAACAGGAGCAGGAGGTTCTCCTGTGTTCTCCTGTGTCTGTGTTGCCTCAGGGCTGCTGTCTCGTCTCCAGCAGCGACTTTGGTTTGAGCGTTTTTATTTCAGACGAGTCTTCATGAGCCACACAGTGACTCACTGACCTAAAAATACAACACAACACAGTAAACAAACACCAGCACGTGCGCAACAGAACATTTAAAACCTGAATGAGGGAGGATCACAGCAGCACGGATCCAAAATTCAAAGATTTGGATGAGTGACTGCAGATTATAGCAGTTGTATTTGTGTGACTTCTTTCTGTACATGCCCCTATTTTAAATATGGAAGATCAAATATTATTAACTGATATAAAGTAAAATGTGGGCTTTTTTAAAGAAGAAAATCTCTACATTTCTACTTTTCTGTTAATGTTCTGTCTATGAACTGACTGCAGGTCACAAGCAGGTCTATTTAGTGTAGATGCACGTCCACCAGCTGTGACTTGTGTAAGACTGCCCTCTAGTGACAAATGTAGGACCTGCATTCATTAATAATTTACTGTTGACTATGATTTGAAATAAATGTAGGCGGCCAACAACCTGCAGCTTCTGGTAACTTATGAAATTTGTTTTGTTTTTTTTGCAGGGGATTCTGGACCACTGAAGTACATTTTGAACTCAAATGATGGGGGCCTTAGTGCAGTTTTTTTTTTACACTCTCTAAAATGTGCAGCTTGATCTAGAAAAAATAAAATTTATTGGGCACATATTTGTTAATTCTTACTTTTTTATTTTGTTTTTCCAATGTCTTTCTTTTCTAACTTTTGAGTTATAATATTAGTAGTATAATAGTTGTAATATTTTGTGGTCTTTTGACTTGAAATGATAACTTGAATGAATGAACTATAGAGTTTAATCAACTATTAAATGATGTTTCCAAAGAAACATGATCAGAATATTGGCAGACTTACTACAACTTGTCTTTTTATTTATTTGATTCATGTTTTATATTGTTTGTTATTTATTTTATTCTATTTTTTTTATTTTACATTCATTTACCCAGGCAAGTCATTTATTTTATTTTATTTTAATAATCTATTTTTAATTGTATTTTTAATTTTTTTTAATTTACATTTAATTTATTTCACTAATTGCCATTTTTTAAAATTTATTTTACATATTTTTTATTGATTTGTTTTTTATTCTATTATTCTACTGTTATTTTGTGCACTACTTACATACTTGTACTGAAGCAAGCTTTTGGATGCAGTACTTGTACTGTGGGTGGAGTATTTTCTCTTTGTGGTATGAGTACTTTTACTTCAGTCGAGGATGTGTAATTCCATCAGCAGCTCTCTCAGCCTGACATTCACATGATAACAGCGTAGGCTGTGCAAACTGCTCAGCTCTGCGTTTACAACAACAACATCTTGTTTTTCGAAGTGCCCTGTTGCCCTTTTCAACTCATTAAAGCAGTAAATACATAATTTATGATATTTCCATATTAATCTGTGTTTTATTGAGTGAGTAGGAGGAGTTAAATTAGCTGCTGAAGCTCAGCGGTTAACATGCTAATCACAGGTCCACGAGCATCTTCAGCTCAGTCGAGGCAGTGAGGATGAGGATGAGCCAGGATTAGTCATCTTCCTCCACCGCTCACATGCTGATGAGCTTCTTTACTCCATGTCCATCTCCACGGTAACAGATGGCCGTGACGACACAGGGCTAATGTTAATATTCAGTGGTTTTTGACTGTGGCTGGGAACAGGAACAGGCTGCTAAACCCTGTTATGATGCCAATCTGTTCAGTTTCACAGGTTTCAGGGTTGCTGGGAGTTCAGCCCAGTGAAAGTTCCCTTGAAAGGAATGAAAACATGTCAACTGCACGGCCAAGTTCCTGCTATGAGAGGAGGAATCTTGTGCATTGAAAGAAAGACTTCAACATTTTCAGAAACAATTTGCTTTCTGGCGCAGAAACCACTGGCAGTTTTGCAGAATTAACCCACCAGCTGTTGATCTCACACACAACAGTTGTGAGTTCATCCTGCAGATTTTTAGGAAATTCTGTAAAAATATATGTGATTATTAAATGGAAACTTGGTTAGCCCCTCATCACAAAATCCCTCTTTTATTTAAAACATTTTCACTTGAAAACTCCTCAGATTGTTTCATTTGAATACTTTCTTATTTCCCACCACATTAATCATCTTCTGACCCTTCAAAATGATCTTGTGACAACCTAATGGGCCCTGACCCTTAGGTTGGCAACCACTGAGATTTACTCCCAGAGGACAGGTGAAGTTCAAAATAAGATCTGGTCTTTGTCTTTGTGTGTCTTGGACATAAATGAAAAAACACAAAATGTAATCCAAGTCTCCTAAAGTCACGGCATGCTGTTTGCACACCGTCGCACACACACACACACACACACACACACACACACACACACACACACACACACAAATTTTGCTACGCTTTTTTTTCCCTGTCAAACTCCAGCAGTGTTTTGTGGACTAAAAAACTAAACCCAACCCTCAGTCGGCAGTGAGGGTGAGTACATAATGACTGAATGTTCATTTTTGAGTGAACTATCCCTTTAATAAAGAGTCAGGCTCTGCTTGAGGTTTCTGTCTGTTGAAAGGAACTATTTAAATATATACAAGATCAAACTATATACATATTTTACTGGATAAAACTATTTATATTTACACTTAATCAAAACTCACGTTACAAAGTGCTTCACAAAGAGCAGCAAAATAAAACTGACAGGTTCAAAAGTCAGATAAAGCTGATAAAATAGTTCCGTGCAAAATGGCGAGATAGAAAAATAAAAACGTTTTGGGAAATAAAAACAGTTCAAAACAGTTAAAATCAGGAAAGGCTCTCTGATAAAAGTATGTTTTTAAGAAGGGATTTCAAAGAGATCACTGACTCGGCCGACCTGATTTGCTTGTGCAGAGCCTCAGGGCCCCGGACTGAAAAGGCCACGTCCCCCTTAGTTGTCAGCCTGGACCGATGAACAGACAAAAGACTTCTGCCCGAGGATCTCAAGGTATGTCCTGGTGTGTGAGGTACATTTATCTTTATTTTTTCACAGATTTATCCTTTTTTTCATGGCGGTTTTCACTATCCATTGACTTTTCAGTTGCCGATCATTCGAGAAGCACTGAAATGATAACGATGTGTTCATACATTCCCTACATTCCTGTAACTTTGCAATCTGAAACAGCAGTACAACATTTGAGCTTCCAACTGCGTGACAACAAAAGAAAATGGCCGCTGCGTGAATGTGGTGAATGAGTGCATTTTTCCCCCACATTTTTGTCAGAGCATCTGATTTACTTATCTGTGCTCGGATGTAAAGAGAATTTTATCGAATATAACAAAAAAATGCCTCCTGCTATAGTTTTCATTCTCCTGTGACAGATCTGTAAATTCCTACGCACCTAAAATCTGTTTCTTTGCTGTGTTATGATTCAATCTTAGAGTTCAAGGCCAGACTTCTTAAAAAGACAATTTGAAATATTTTTCTACGTTGTTTGTTCTTGCTGAATTGACACACAAAAAAAAGCTGTTTACGATGTCAACAAATCATCACCATGGCAACACTTGCTCTCCGAAGATGAAAAGAAAAAGTTTTAGCAGAATGTCTCGTCATTATAAAGTGACATTTAAAGCTTTTTGCTTCTACAACTGACTCACAGCAAACTCAAGAGTATGAGCACACTCCCACTCTCCTGACCCTGTGCACATGGGATTTAACGGATAAATATATATTTATATATATATATATGATAAAAATGTCCTGGAATAACAAGTTACTTAGCAACAACCAGCATGATCATAGCAGCAAGCGAACATGAGAAAACAGAGGGAGGGAGTGAGAGGAAATCACCATGATGATAAAATAAAAAATCCTTGAGGAGACACTTTATATTTTATTTTACTATAACATCAGTGGTTCTTATGTTGAGTCTGATGTGGCTTATATTCTGAGAAAAAAAGGGCTGAGGTTCTACCAACAATTCTGGGGTTTGTGAAGACTCAGGGTTCCATTAAGAACCCTTTTCTACCCAAATAACCTTGTAAATGTGCACGAACAAATGCACGTACTTCATGCCACCCCTGCATAAGTCAGTGTCCCATTTGGGCTGAACACGCCCCTGTGAAGACAGACTCACTTTTTAACTTCTGAGGCCGTGCACAACAAATGTGTATTTAAAAGTGAGTATATCCCTGGCAATTGTTTCCAGCAACAGCAGCCAGCTGTTTTTAGTGAGAAAGTTCCCAAAATCCACCGTACACTACCTGCTCAGAGGAGCATTTAGCAGCTAAATAGCCAGATGTTTCTGTCAGGAGGTGGTGGAGACCAAAAACAGAGCTAAAAGAGAGTGACTACTGGACTTAATTCACCGTGTGGACAGAAACACAACTCCAAATAAAGTGATATTTCTCTATAACTGCTGGATGTGCCATATAAAACTTCAAAATGTGTTCACAACTTGTTTCTGTTGCCCTCAAGCAGAAAAAAAGTCAGGTACTGCAGGTTTGACTCGGTCACAGAGCTGATATCTGGTAAATGACAAGCATCATCAGGTATGGTGGTCTTAGCGACCCAGCTGAAGTAAAATCACCATTAACATGCCACTGTATTATAGAAAAAAGGTGAGCAAACAGCAAGAAAAGATGCTAGGAATTCATATTTAACGTCCCAAGTTGAGTGTGAATCAGTTTGTATTTGTTATGTCTGCTTTGGCAGTGACTATGTTTAGACTCGACGCCTCCGGAGCACCTTTGATTTGAGTCTGTGTTGAGAGCGAGATGATTGACGTGCTGTGAAGCTGTTTGGTTCCTGTTTTGTTTAGACGTCTGAACGTAGGGTCACCACAGCTGCTCTGCTGGGCTTCAGTCTGCAGCGTTCAGAGACGGTGAATTAGCTCAGGTCGCTGTTCACTTCAGAAGGTCCTGTGTGGGCAGACAGGATGGAAACTTTCATATATCCGCTTCAGTCCTTTTTCTATCAGGAGACAATGATGTTGCCCAGATGGACTTTGCAGTGGAGTCAGAGACATCTTTACTTCATTCACTTTCCTCCTCCTCAACTTGATTCAACTTGCAGTAGTTAATGAGAGTAATCTTAACTTTAAGGTCCAGTATGGAGGATTTAGTGGCATCTTGCAATGAAGTTTCAAACTGCAAGCAATTTGCCTCACCCTCCCCTTCCAAGAGTGAATACGGTGGCCCCGACGCTTGCCAAAAATGCAAAAGAGCCAGTGTTTGGTTTGTTCATTACAGGCAATGCGGTAGTTCAAACTGGGGGCCTCTTTTGAAGAGAACCTGCGCAATCTCTAAGCATGAAGAGCTCAAACTTCAGGTGATTATACATCCTCTAGTCCCTCCAGGATTTTGCAGGCTGTTTTCAGGATTGTGTTTGTTGCTCATTTCTCACTTACATGCTGTTTTCTCATTTCACTAGCTAACTTCGTTCGGCAGTACTGCGCATGTCCAGAATGGCAGTAACCCAGAATTCCACGTGGGCACATTTTTTTAACATGAAATCGCCCATAAATTCTTATTTAAACTCAATTTAGAAACGCGATATAGATGTCTGCATCAATAAACTATAACCTTGTGTATATAAAACGTAGTTTCTGTCATTTTAATGTTATTTATTTAGGGAATGATAGCAAGTCTGACACCATGAACTAAATGTCCTGACTGAATGAGCACAATTAAAAACCTCAGAATTTAACGACATATTGGGAAATAGTACACGTTTATGACGAAGTGTAGCAAAATCAACTCTTAAGAAAAAAATTAAGCATTTTTCTGCATCATTGGAAACTCAAATAAGCATAACTCCTATTGTATCTGTAAATGTGGTACTTCAACCTGCTGACGGCATCAGTTTGCTGGTGTGATGACTTGGTTATGACTGCTAAATGTTAGCTCATTTTAGCAAACTTTAAATTGCTCCATTTATGACTTCTGTCCACTTTTACTGCTGTTGCAACAGTTCTACAAGAGTTACACAGCCTGCTTAAAATAAACACAGCCGTGAGAAAATTACTCATCTTAAGTGGAAAGTTTCAGTTTCCTCTGATGACTTCATTAATTTTTCATCCTGACAATACTTTAATCTGTTTTTATCCAAACTGAAACTAATCTAAGGTTTACTGTAACCTCCCAGCCGCTCCATTAGCATCAGCAGCTCTGTGGTGGGTAAATTCTCATGTGCTGTATCTCGAGAGGCGGCAGCTGTTTTATGAAGCTGGCGGCTCATGATGGTGGATTACTGAGCTGTGATTTATGGCACAATTAAGAGCACTCAGGCTAAATAATGCAAATGAAAAGCAACTAAGCATCCTTGCTCATTTTACAGTTGGCCTGTGCATTGCAGGTGATTTCTGAAGGCTGTAAAGTAAATTTTGGGATCAAATTGGAACAAAAGTTGATGGAGAAAAGTTGGAAAAAACTTCTTTTCAGTGGACAATATCAGAAACACTGAATCTCATGTACCTGCGGAGGCACTTGAACAAAATGACACATCCTTTTGAAAGTGTAACACAGAGTTTTCTTTACATAACTTATGGAAGCTGCCAGATTATTCCCGTCCTGCTGCCGCGGGGCTACAGCAGGGATTATATTTTGGCTGTTCGTCTCCCCGTCTGAGGGATCGGCTCAGAACCGCTTTGCATAAACTGCGAGCAATAATGAAGCTCTTTAATGTTCCCTCTCACTGCTGTCACCTCGCATCTGCCTTGTATTTTATTGCAGATATCAGCCAAAAAACACGAAAAGGTCACAAAATACAAAACTCCACTCCATATTAATTACCATAACATACTTAGCAAAGAAATGTATACTTTTATTTTGGAGAGACCAATCCACTCCTTCTTTCCAGCTGTTCCTGGACCAGTAATCACGATTCCTTCCATTAGAGAGACTGACCGCGGAAAAAAATAATTGAGGACATGTTTTTCATTAACTCTGATCTCCATTATTGTCTTACTTTTCAAGAGGAGCTCAATAATGGACTTCATGGCCAAGAGCCTTTATATACATATAAATTATGGATTATGAAATTATTGCTACCATTCATTTTGTCACTGCTTTTGTCTATTTGTTTTTTCAAGTTTCTTTTTTTTTATGTTCCTTTTCTTTTACTTTTTAGTTAGCTGGCAAAGAATGTCACACTTTGTTAATATTTTAGCTGCCTGCAAATAATACAATGATTTTTTTTTTTTTTTGCATTTTAGGTAACTGCAAATAATCTTAAAATTTTGTTTACTTTTTTTAGCTAGCTAGCAAACAATAAAATGTTGTGTGTTTTTTAACCTTTTATTTAGCTAGCAAACAATATAAGAGGAGTTTTTTCTTTTTTTTTTTTACTTTTTAGCAAACTGTCAGAGAATGTAACATTTTTGTTTTTTTTTACTTTTTAGATAGCTAGCAAATAATGTATAAATAATATAATTATTTTGTTTTTTGTTTGGTTTGGTTTTGTTTTACTGCTTTCTGGCAAACAATGTAACATACGTTACAAACAAGCATCTCCATATTGATTAAATTTCAGTTACATCACTAAACTTGGATTTACTTTTAACTGAGATTTGTTTGTAATTGTGCAAAAGAGCTTACATTTGGATTTACTCATTTTAAATGCAGTTTTGCTTAACTAATCCTAGATTAAAACAATCTTTGCTGGTGCAGCCCAATCTAAATACAATGCAGGATTTTTACTTCTAACAGAGTATTTTAACAGCGTTTGAAAACATGTGAAGACTTCCTCCACCACAGGTCAGCTGATTAAGAGGAGAGCAGTGCAGTGATTCTACAAAGTGTGAGAAAAGAAGTACTCTGAACATGAGAAAGGAGCCGCATCATGAACAGATCCATCCTACCTTGGTATCCTTTGCTGGCTGACAGTCAATCTGATGAGAGACGGACGCAGTCTGGTTCATCTTTGCTCCTCAGTTTCACCGAATGCCCCTTTATCTGCTCAAATCACTGCACTCGGCTCCACAGCAGCTCAATTTTAAAGTTTCCTCCGACTTCCCTCCGGCTGCTTCTCTGCTCCACGCTGACCAAAGCAGAAACTGATGCTAATGATACGGAGAAGTGTTCAGGCTGCAGAGCTGCTGCACTGGAACGCTTTCAGTCGTCGTTACTGAAGCTCCACCAGAGGCGAAACATGTAAATACCCAGCCCGTTTTCCCTCCTTTGGTTCTCCCTCTGTCAGTAAACGCTCTCGCAATCCCTCCGTCTCCTCTCTTCAGTGAGTCTGTGCTGCTTCACATGCAGCTGACAGACAGACAATTCATAAACCAGGATGTTTGCCAGTGCCTCCCACATACCAGGACGTTTCTTGATCAGAATGCAAATTCGCTCGAGGCAAAGACATTGCAGGCGTTTGGTTTGAGCTTTTTTACATCTGAAGGGTTCCTCTGACGTGCTTAACTCAAAGCGACTTACAGCAGGGGTTTAGTGTTTGGATGAAAAGACATTTTTGACAGGACTCATGCTGAAGAATGGATATTGAGCTCAAACTTTGACCCTGGAAGAACCTGCTGCTGTTTGTTGATGTGGAGAATCCACTTTATTCCCAAAGAGAAGAGACGCCAGACAGAAAAGCCAACTGCAGGCTTTTTGGACAGATAAAAGACAAACAGTACACTTTCTTTTACTTATGCACACTGGTGGAAGCACTAAGATGTTTTAGTTAAATAAAAGTAGCAATGCAACAATGCAGAAATACTCTGTTACTCTGAAATGTTACAGTAAAAAGTACAAAATAATAAGCAAATGCACTTAAAGTCCTTATTGTACAGAATAATCTCTGCTATATGTAAGGATTTTAGCTTAAAAGGGATCATATGCAACATTTCCTGTAAAAAATTTGCATATCAGACATTCATATGTCCCATTAGAAGTGTCTGGTGGTTGCTATATCTACAGAGACGCTGCCTCTGCCTGTATTTTTTATTATTTTGCTGCTCGCTGCAGGCTTTACAATGACCTGGGGCTAAGACACAACAATAAACTCGGACAAAACCTACTGATTGTATCTTTAAAATATTCAAAAATTGAGTAAAGTTATAAACAGAATCTGCGTCACAGAAGTTAGGATGCTAAGCTGCACATTTACCCCAGATTTCATGGTAAATATGTGATCATTAGCATGTGCTGTTACCACTTGCATGAAAACAACACTTACCATGAAATCTGGGGGTCCTTTGCAGGTTTTAATGCTATTAATGCTAACATTGGCTAATTAACAACAACTTATGAAAGTAACTGAATAATTTTTCTGACTGTTTTAATATATTTGCAGTGTTCTGAGGTAATCTGACACGCAAGACTGTTTTTCAACACAGAACCATCTGGGAAGTCGTCCTTTGAAACTGTTTGGAAATGGGCAGGCACTTTTAAAAACAAAACACTTGACAGGTGATCAAACCCTTGCCAAAGCCAGCCAGGAGGAGAGTGAAAACATCGAATCCATCATTCTTTTCGCCATTGTTTGTTCGATACGACGGCTTCCACAGCTGAACTTCAGTCCTCTTAGCTGCCAGACAACGAGATTTTATGTGCTTTTTCCATAAGGGAAAGATGGGAATCATCGTTTAAAAGATGTACAGCAGCTGTTAATCCTTCAAGGTTACTAATAACTTAACCCCCAAAAATCAAACCAACCCCAGACACTCCCACACATCATGTTAAAGATGTATGAGTGTTGTTGTGACTAACCTTCATATCCATATGTATGTGTTCATGTTAAATCTTCATTTCCTTTCCCAGACTTGTTGTTATTTGTTACAGTAAACTGTTGTCTCCATTAAAAATGTATAAGCTTGATTCATATTTGATGAGCTGGCTGCTCTCCGAGCCACTAATCATATTTAGCGTCCAGTCTGATCGCCTTCATCCAGCACGAACAGCTTTTAACATTATAAACGCTCCGCAGCCGAGTATCGGATTTCTGTTCACTTCAATGTCAAATGGTCTAAAGCAGGAGATCAATTTGCAGCTTCATCAATGCAGACAACTAATTGATCAGATCTTCATCAATACAGACAGCTAATTGATCAGACATTGATAAGAAGTCTTTAGAACACGGAAATAACAGAACAAACATAAATGGGAGATTTGATAATTTGATTGATTGTTTCCATACACTCTGAGAAATAAAGGTTCTAAAAGGGTTCTTCCTTGGCTGAGGTTCTACCCAGAACCATTTGCTTCTGAAGGACCCCTTTTTGAAGAAGGTGTTTGTCAAGGGTTCTTTGTTAGACTTCGGATTCCAGTGAGATCCCTAATCATCCAAAGAAGCCTTATAAGAACATAGAGTTCTTCAAACATTATTGAACTCCTGAAAGAATTTTTTTGTCAGGGGTTCTTTTTGCTTTAACATAAAAAGTCTCTCAGTAGAACCCCCTAGGTGGGCTCTAGATAAAACTCTTGGAATATAAAAGGGTTTTTGGTAGAACGCCTTAGACAGGTTCAAGATAAAACAATGTAACATTTTGTCAACTTTTTAGTTATCTAGCGAACAGTTTGTTGACTCTGTAAAGCCACAAGTGAGAAGTGAGAGATGCTGTTGCTATAACTGCTTCAGGCACATTTGACAGAGAATCTAATTATAGGCTAAATACTCCAAAAACAGTAAAAACTTGTTGACTTCCTTCCTCACTCTCCGACATCTGTTGTGTTTTCCTGGAAGACAGCAATTAGCAGCTAGCATTGGTGCAGTGCTGCTGGAGCATGCCTGAAGAACGCTCTGCTGCCACCCTTTAAAAGTGAAATGCTATTTCTGCACCATCCCATTAGATCATGTTGAAACCTGAAAACAAAATATGTATATGTGTAGAGATTTAATGCCGCTAAACTTAAAAATAATGACAAGAAATGTGTCATCTTTTGAAATGCCACCTTAAGAGGCCATGAAATAAAATAAATATAAAAATATGTATATGAGACACAGAAGATCACCTGGATGATTTTCTGACAAGGATCTGTGTGTGATCACAGGTCTGTAACAGCCCTCTCCTGCCACATTTATCTTCATATGTTCACCATAGGTTCCACTAATCATAATATTACCAATTTGTGCATTTATCATGAGTTTATTAGTTTTGCTTTACCCTATTACAAAAATTGTTAATTTCATACTGTGGTGATTTTCAGTAAATAATCGCAGTGGAGCATCTTTAATTAGAGCAGCTGTGCAGGAGGCGAGGAAGCCGAGCGTAATCAAGACAAATACTGTCCCACAGCAGAGAGGTTTGTAATGAGCCTGTCAGCCAATGGGGAGGGTTTACAATTAGTTAAGTTCATAAAAAAATTACTTGCGCCCCTTGTTAGTTGATGTGCACAATTTCACAATAAATGCCAAGACATTTTTTATTCTTTTTTTTTTTTTCAGGAAAATGGTACTTGCAATCATGAATACACTGCACAAAATCTGCTCATCAATGGATTGCTGAAAGTTTATTTGTGTCTTAAGTTTGATTTTATTAAGGCAACCTGACATTATTCTTTTTTCTTCCAACACACAATATCTTTCCTGCACTTTTTAGTTAGCATGGAAACATTATAATATTTTTGTTAACATTTTAGCTAGCTTGCAAACAATGTAGCATTTCGTTGACTTTTTACCTCCTAAGCAAACAATGTAGTGTGCCTGCTGACCGGTCAATGAGGCTCTGAATTTTTGTGTTTTGAACTCAGCAGGACAGAGTTCAGCCCAAGTCTTACTTCCTCAGGCCAGTAGGTTAAACACCTTGTTGTGTTCATCCTTCCTAGTTTCAAGTGTAACTTTCAAGTGGAATCAAGTTTCTTTAAAGCAGCATCTTACATATTTAGCTCTCTGTGCCTGGCAGATATAAAGACGTATCCTCTGAAAGATGATACTTGATGTGGAGGGCAGTCAGGGAGTCAGATGGACTAATAAAAGAAGACATTAAAGCAAACAAGGAAGAGAGTGTTTAGTGCTCTATCTCCTCTTTCCTGTCTTCAATTATACCTGTGGGTCCTCTGCCTGGTTTCAAATGTACTTGTTAAATAGTGTAATATTACTCCACGTCCATAAGCATCAGGTAACTGGATCTGTATCGTGAAGGAAATTGTAGGTCGTTAAAGACTTAAGGTTAGATTAATGGAAATGAGATGCTACAATGAGACAAAAATAATTTCTGGTGTAACGCACAGATACTGTAGCAGCACGACTGCAAACAATTATTGAAGTAATATGATAAGAAAATTAAATTACCTGAAATGAAAAGAAAAAAAAAAAGTAACCTTTTAACTAGCTAAAAACAATGTGAATTATGATGACTTTTCCACTAGCAAGCAAACAATGTAATGTTTTGTACTTTATTTGTAACAAGAACAGCATGCAAATGTATTTTTTTAATTAATTTATTAATTAAAAACTCTTAAACAAATAAACAGAAACATATATTTTTTAAAGTGGTATTGGCAATTTCATACAAAAAAGACAATACAAGAGAGTTTAGGTTTGTTGCATTTATTACAGTACTTTTATCAATATTCAATTATTGAATTCACACCACAAATGTTAAAAAAAATAGGTGTAAAAACAATATAAAAGTAATTTAAACTATTTACTTTGCTGACTCCCAATGAAGCATACAAACATACAAAAACTGTCAAATAAAAAATTTTGGGTGTGTCTGTGTGTGCAAATACACTTGTACCAATGGAGAACATGGCACTCAGTGTAGGTAGTGTAGCAGATTGTACTGCATTGCAGTTTTTATTGTGCAAACACCAACATATCTCAGAGAGAGCCTTCAGGAGGTAGCAATTGGTCGAGTTAAATGTAAAAAAGTTATATTTTATATAGAAAGAGCAGTAAAACTACTCACATATCAGATATGTATTGTGCTATACGTCACCCATATGCCAATGTTGGCCAAACATTGACAAAAAATCATTTTGTCGATATTCTTGGGTATTTGTAATTTGTAAGTGTCTTTTCCTGGAAAATGATTCAAACCTGCTGATTATTAATCCTACACTCAGGGACAGACACTAATTTTGCATTCAGTGAAGTGCTTTCTGATGGACAAGATAGCTTTAGCTTGCTTGCTGCTAAAATAACAATTTAACTGTAAGTGTTAGCTGTTAGCTGGCAACAAAGCCATGCTCAGCAGCCTCTCAGTAAACACAATCAATCACTGGGATGGTTCAATTTTTCCTCCCTGCCGAAAGTCTTCCGGCTGCCAGCCAACGTCCAGCCAGTTCTCAACCAGTTTCCAGCCTCATTACAGTCAAGGGCAAGGGTGGGGACCTGCCATGGACCTGTCAGGGACCTGAGGTAAATTCTAGGTGACTGTATCTGTAGGTTTACTTGTTGCTAAAGTAACCTAGTAAAACTGGTTAGCTGTGACTCAGCCTTGGGGTGCTGGGAGCCAAACCTAGCAAGAAAACATTTCGGTACTGTAGCCTATTCCCTGTCGTAAAACTGGCCTCTGTAGGTCTGTTTTAGTCCTGGTCCAGCCATCTTCATTGGGAGCTTTCAGTCCGGGAAGAGTCAGCTAATATGACCACTTGACTTCCAACATCCATCAATGTCTTTTGCTGACTGCAGGTAGTAAGCTAGTTAGCCATACATGCTAACATTCGCAGCTCAGATTAAAGCAGATAAAGACAAAAATTAATCCATTCCTCCTGTTTGTTCTTGTGTTCTAGGTTTTTAAAAGACAACAAAAAAGTGAAGAGTCACATAGCTAATTTGACCTTGGATATCTCAGTCAATAAGATATGTTTGTTCGTCCAGAGCCGCTGTCCTTTCGTCCTCCCCTCTCTGTCTGTCAAAATCTGCTTGAGCCCCGAGAGCCCTGCGACGAGTGTCTGAGTAGAGGGTTTCCTGCTCCGTTTTCTGTGGTATCCTGGTTCTCAGGTACCCAGCCACGAGGTGGTGGTAGCTGCGGAGGACGCACTGGTTCAGCCGCTGCTCCTGTAGGTTCAGAGTCATTAGGGTCTTCGTCTCCGTCTACCCGGTCTGTGGCGCTCCTTCTGGGTGCAGGAACTGGTGCTCTGCGGCCTCTGACGCTAGAGCCTCCCAGACTTCCAGGACCCCTCTCGTCTAAAAGATCTACCCCCGGAGCATCTGGCTGCTCCCCTCCACTTCTAAACTCCTCGATGGTATTCAGCTTCTTCATGGGAACTAGTGAGCGGGATGAGGAACGTGGAGACACACCAGAGAACTGGAGACGCTCTGAGAGACGGTCCACATCACCGCTGCCACCACCTGACATAACACAAGTATTTGAGCATTAGTTTAATTCAAAACAAACTTTTGGTTTAGTTTTCTTGCCTTTTAAGCAACTTAAAGGGTTCTTGTGAACGGGAAATCTCTGGAATGCCTGGAAAAAAAATTCTTCACTCCTGGACAGAATTTTTTCAAATTTGGTCCAAATGTCCACTTGGACTCGAGGATAAACTGATTAGATTTTTATGGTTAAAGATCAAATGTCAACATAACTGTGACTTCATGTCTGTCCTGTTTTTGTGAATGGGATTTTCTTAGGAACACCTGGACAGAATTTCTTCAAATTTTATACACATGTCCACTTGGGCTCAAAGAGGAACTGATTAGTTTTTGGTGGTTAAAGGTTACTATGCTGTCATGTCTGTCTCATTCTTGTGAGTGCGATATCTGAGGAATGCCTGTATGGAATAAATAAAACAAATGTGGTACAAATGTCCACTTAGACTCCAAGAGGAATTTGGTATTCAGATTTACTGAGGTCAAAAAATAACATAAGCAAACTAACAGATCAAGGCAGAGAAAGACCAGCAACTCCTGCCTGTGGAGTACATTTTTCTGCTGAACCTGTCCTCAGCAGTACATTGCTTAAATTCCTACGCCTGTGGGAAGTTGCCTCTCCAAATTAGGGTCGTGTCGACCGAAACTCACCATGACTTCGTCTTCTGAGGACAAAGGCGGTCTCCAGATCCCCTCCAGGTTGCAGAGAGTAGTACCGCTGAGACTTGGGGATGTTTTGTTGAGGCTGGAAGAGGAAGAAGAGGTCAGGTGGGTGGGGAGTGAAAAAAAAAAAACAGTGGCACATATTTTTAATGTCCTTTAAAGCAGAAACCCACCGGGTCGCGGAAACTTCCAGCACGGACGCTGCGTCTGATACTTGCGTGGCGGCGAATCAGAATCTCTCTGGCTCGGCTGTTGTCCGGCAGACTGTATTTGTTTGTGTAAGCCATCGTCTGGAAAACAATAAGATATATTGAATACTGGACTGAATACAAACACTTGATATTTATTTGAAAAAGGCAATAAATTAACTTATTTCCTCAGATTTGATCAATTAAAAATCCACATTTTAATTAAGTTATACCTTTCAGGTTTCATGAATTTGTCAACAAAAGCCATCTGAGCACATTAAATTCATCACTACTCTCAGCGAAGTTTTCATTGAGTTTTTATAAGTTTGTTTAAGTCTTTATTTTCTGTTCAAAAATGAATGACTATGGAGAATGAACATATTAAGGTAATATTGCAAGTGAGAAGCAGTGCACACACTTTCAGGTAGAAAATCTTAAAAAAAAGAGGTTTAAAACTTGTAGAAATTAAGAAATTAAGTTGTGAAATGGTATCACTGAATAAAAATAATATAACAGTCAGTATATTTACCTTCTGTCTGATCTTGTACATGTTCTTTGACAGGATGTCGTGCATTTTCTTCACGTCTGCAGCCCGGAACTTCTTCTTCGGTCTAGATGCCTCTTTCCTCTCGTCGCTGATAGGAGGTGAGAGCAGTGAACAGTGAAGCAGAGACATTGCTGAAATTTAATGTTTCGTTATTGCTGTCAGCATTAAGATGGGTGGCAATTATGATGAGATCATGATGGAAAACAGCATCATCAGCTGGAGCCAAATTAGATTTAGTTTCATGTATTTGGTTGATGCACTCATGATGGTGAGCAGATACAGTTTCAGATTGGAGTCTTGTGGTAATTCAATGACTACAGCATCATTAATAAGCTGCTATAATGCAATAAGTATAACTTTTGAGTTGTCAGGTGGAGTTTCTGTCAAAACTTTCGAATAGTAGAAAATATAGACTTTATGGAGGAAAAAGCATCATTATGACTGGGTTGCACCAACAAAGATTACTTTAATCTAAGATCAGTTCAAATCCAAGTTTAGCAAAACTAGATAAAAAAGAATAAAATCAGATTTTAAAAAATAAAATGAAATAAAATAGATAAATTCAAGTGCTGTCAGACCTAAATGTAAAAGCAGGGAGGGAGCGTTAACTTAATGCTGCTCTGTAATCCATAACAAAACTCTACATTGTTTGCTAGCAGGCTAAAAAATTAACAAAAAGTTACATTTTTGGCTAGCTAGGTAAAACGTTAATTTTACATTGTTTGCCATCTAAAAAGTTTAAAAAAAAAGTTTTTGTTTGCTATCTGGCTAAAAATTTAACTAAAAACTATACTGTGTGCTAGCTACCTAAAAAGTAACAAAAAATGGCTATGCGGTTTGTTAGCTAGCTAAAAAGTTAGTAAATATTATATTGCTCAAAAAGCAGCTTTTTTTAAAAGTTCAGCCTCCTCAGGTGTAAGTTTTAAGTTGATACTGGATCAAAGTTAAAATTGGAGTTTTGCAACATAAAAATTAAACAGAGGTTTAAATTAAAATTTTCATAAGTAAGATAGTTTGGTTTGGTGCAACATAATTTCAATTTAAACCTTGACTGAATCAGGTTTAAAATGAATCCTTGTTGGTGCAAACCAGCTTATATAAAGGGTTTTCCATTCAAAAGTAAGACATGAAAAACCAGATCAGTCTGTGGGACGTACTGCAAAGAAACAATAGATGGCGCTGCACTGAGGTCTCCCATTGGTGTGTCCAGTAAGTCGATGGCGTTCTGCAGCTCCAGTTTCTTATACAGAGACACGATGCTGGACTCAGCCCTGTTGTCTCGGAGCAGGATCCGCCTCAGAACACGATCGTTGAACTTCTTAAACCTGACATGAAGACAAAAGAATATGTACATCAAGCTTTGGGGTCTTGATGTTGATCTAAATCAATGAGTGAACTGGCATAAAATCTGCATGAAGCCAGCTAACATGTAACTTTCCCATAACATTCACAGAACGGTTCTTACAGGGTTCTAGTTGGTAAACCTCCCACAGTCTTTTAAGGACATTGTACAAATATTTTTGTCCAACATAACATCTCCAAAATGTTCTATCAACCACACGAGGTAATGTTTTTTAGCAAAGGTTGTGGAAACATAATCACAGTGTACGTCACGGAAAAACAAACGTGTGGGAATGTTAAGTGAAAACATTCAAGTAACCTTACAAGAATGTTCTAATAATGTAACAATAGGACTGATATTTTGTCAGAAAAACGTTTTAACATTTACTTCCCAGTATGTTTTGAGAACATAATAACGTTGTTTTACATCAGGACAAAAAACAAAAATATTTTAAAATCCAGGAAAGTTATGCAGCAATGTTCAATCACTGTTCCCAGAACCAAAAGCAAACATTTTGGAAACATTAAAACATTAGTTTTAATTAAAGCAAACTCACAATTATTACTTTGAGGGAATGTTCAGCTGATCTCTCAAGGATTTTCTATTAATGTAACAATGACATTGTATTTATGTCAGGAAAAACTTGCCATGTTGAGATTTGGGGAACATTAAGGGGAAATGTTCAAGTAACTTTCTTGGGATGTTCAACTATCCTTCCCAGAATATTTTGGGAATGTAACAAAAAGAAAAAGAAATGTTTTACCATCCAGGCAATGTAACGCAGGTACGTTCAATCAGCATGCCTAGAATCAAAGACAAACCTTTCCAAAAGGTTTGGGAAACTAAATTTTTCAGGAACGGACCCAAAGTTCCCAAAACAGTACATTAAAAAAAATGCCTCTTTCAATATAATTAAAGACCGTACTTGTCTTTCCAGTAATAGTGGCTCCACTGTCCACACAAGTCCTCAATACCACAAACAATGTGCTCCATCACCTGACAAAACACAAACACATCAAGAAACAACAACAACAATGTAATTCAGCAGCTAAAAATAAGAATTAAAACTCATTTAAAAGTACTTACCCTGCTGTGAATCTCCTGGTTGATGGTGTTCATGTCTTTGTTGGTTCTCCTGATGTTTATATATTCCACGATGGGACGGATGCTGATGCCCTGAGAAGATAATAGAAAAAATAATTATTTTTTTCAATAAGGAATACAGTAAATGTGGATGGGATGACCTGCTGTGTGAAGTATGAAGTGAAGTTTCTCACCTGTATGAAAACGGTGAATATAATCATGGCGATTGAAGCTGTGACGAACAGGTTCCTTCTGTTGATGTTGTCCGGCAGGGTGAAGACCAGAGCGAAGCAGATTGCCCCTCGCAGGCCCCCGTAGGCGAGGCCAAACTGGTCCTTGAAGTTGAACTGGATGGTGCGGAATGGATTGATGATCTGGGTCAGAACCAGAATACCTGCAAGTCAGAGTCACATGTTTGATTAATGGACGGAGCTGTTAGATGAAGGTCAAAACTAGCATTTAATCATATAATTAAGCATTTAATTTAAGTTTTGGAACATAAAACCCTCCATATGTTAGGACGTCCTTGATAAATGAAGGCTCTCACCGAGTCCCCTCCAGATGAAGGCGAACAGCAGCGTGAACAGGATGTAGGCCCAGTTCCATTCATGGTCTGTCGTTATGGTAACAACCCCCAGAAAGAAGAAGATGAGGGTTTCCGAGATGGTGGCCAGCATCTTGACGATATGTCGGATGGTGGTGCAGGATCTCTGGGACACGTTCTCCTCCACGTAGTACTTCATGGTTATGGCAGCTGTTATAATGCTGCAGAGAGTGGAAACAAACTAGTACCTGAGTGCCCTCGCCAACCAAACTCCATTAACAAAAACAGTCATTTTAACATGCAGGACACGGAAGTTTCTTGTATACAGCTGCCTTCATTGGTTAGTTTGTTTGTGTGACTTAAGTGTTTAAAGAGTTAGTCTGGATTCACCAAAGTCACACAGTACTACAAACAAACTAACCAGTGGAGGCAAGAGTAGACCAGCAACTCCAGTGTACTGTGAGGTAAAATTAGTCATTTTACCAATGAGGTTTGGTTGGTTTGGAGAAAGGGATATTTGGCTTATGTAACTGAGGTTTCCTGTCAGAAAAGTCTGTCTAACAGCAACGTAAAATGTTGGAAATGCTCTAAATTTAGTGTAGTGTACTCTAAACTGGTAAAATACAATTGAGTAGTTTTGTTGTCTCACTTCGACAGTTTGCATTAATTTTCTACTTTTTTTTTTAACATGACTTAAAGAAATATGTTATGCACAGAAAGTGTAAAGTTTCCAGCTGTCATGAGATGCAAACCATTCAAACAATTGCATCTAAACTTGGCTCATTTCCCTCTTGTTTCAGTGAACATGAACTCAGTCCTATTTAGTCACCTGGGAATGTCGCATGAGCACTTCTTCACCCTGTTACACCTTCATGAGAGTGACTCATGTTGTTAATTATGCCACATGTCATTTTTAACTTGCATCGCACTCAGAGGGTGTAAGGTTGACGAGCAAGTTGGACAAACAGTTCCAGATTCTGGAGGCAAAACCTCAAGTTGTATCTAAAATCCCTACTTTTAAAAATGTAAATTTTAGGCCTTTAAATCTAAGATTGTGCAAAAAAAAAAAAAGGAGGAGGAGGGGACAAATCGAGTTGAGTCCAGCGGTTTATACCGCTGACTATGACCCAAAATCAGCACCTCAACTCGTTCACATCTGAACGTGTGAAGAAATTTTAGAGAAAGCTGGCTACAAAAAGGGGTGGGACTTCTGAATGGTCAGTTGCTTTTTGCCTACACTTACGCCAAAACGCTGGAAATGGCAAAACACTCCGCCACCAGGTACGCCAGGTAGCTGTACATGAAGACGAAGAGGGGCTCAATCGGACGGACATTGTGGGTGAAACGCGTAGTGAACGCAGCCACAAATCCAAACAGAAGGCCAAAGAGGATGCCGCCAACTCCCACCACGAAGAACCTGGCCACCCCCAGAAACACATCAGTGGATTCGACGATGGGCATGTCGGCCAAGAAGGCAAACATGTTGTAAAGAACCTGTGGAGGGAAAAGCAGACAGAGGAAGTTTACATGTGTTGGATGAAGGGTTTCCATGCTTTGATGTTTGAAAACCACCATTCACACACAGCTGTTGTCTAGCAGGTTCAACCACTCAAACTCCCTGAAGAATCTGCTCTGTTTAAACGGCTGAAACTGTTAATCTTTGTGGGTCAGGGTGAATATCATGTGCCAACCTGCCTGGCAATGCTGACATTTCCTTTTCTTTCTGAGACAACTGCAGAGGATCAGTGCCAGGATAGGCTGAGTGAAACCTGCCTCTCAGGTGAAACTCAGCCAAAGGAGAGGTAGGTTTATTATAGTTGACGCTTCCATCAACAAAGAGGAACTGGCCAAACTAGACTGCAGGGAGGGAAAACTGCGGCGCCACAAAGATGCAGTCTATGTCATCCACCTTCAGGCAAGACAGTCTGTTTCACAAACTGGCCTTTACAGAAACCCAACTGCTTTTTGCCACAGTTATGGTCAGAGAAATGTGTAATTTACTGATGTAATGTTGCATTCTGGGCATTATCCCCCAAATTTAATGAGTCTTTTGCATGCAGCATTAGCGATCACACCACAGATTTTCACTTTTTCTCCCCCACAAAAAGATCAGACTGCTCTAAGCTTTAGTTCAGATGTTTTCAATCTGTGAGAGAGTGGGAGTTGAAGGTGGGGCGCAGAGGAAGAGAAATGTGCAGCATCTCAGAGTCACAAATAAGTCAAATCTGAATACACAGACATGGTGCACATATTTTTACATTCTGCCTGGCTTACACAAACTGACATATCATTATTTTAGAAGCATATCTCCATAAATGTCCAGAAATCCACTTAGAAATCATAGGATAAAAAGGCACTCCTTGTAACTCAGAACGTGCCAGAGAAACAGCATGTTTTTAAATTGAAGCAGCGGTAGACCAGCAACTCCCATGTTCTGCAAAATAAAATTACTGATTTTGCCAGTGGAGTTTGGTGGCTTTGCAGAGAGTGAGATTTGGCTCATATAACAGTAGTTTCCTGTCAGAAAAGGCTGTCTAAGAGCAAGGTAAAGCAGTAAAAATATTGTAAATATAGTGCACAATCATTGCTTATCTTCCTACATCAGGACACTTGCTGCTTCTCCAAACTGGGAGCATGCCGACCACTATAGGTAACATACTGACTATAGATAAGCACAAAATAACCCTGCTTAAAAATCCAAACTATCTCTTTAAAACCATTAACCTATGTCATAATATAACAATATCCATAACACTTATCACAAGAATAATACTCTCTATCCACATGAGCCAGATCATTGGTATTCTACGACTAGAGTCTATTTTTATAGACACAGTCCACACAAACAAACATGCCCTGTACTCACCACAGTGACAGCATCGTTGAAGAGTCCTTCTCCAAATATGACTATATATATCTGCTCATTGACTCCAATGTCCTCAAACACATTCAGAGCAGCCACAGGGTCCACGGCCGAGATGATAGCAGCAAACAGCAAGTTCTCCTGCAGCAAAGTCATAGTTATAGTTTTGCTGAAACTTTTTTCGCTGATCTTAATAGAAAAAAAACCTCAGTCACACACATCATTATGAGACACACTGCAGCAAAAACATAAATGCACATCACCTTTGACCTTTCAGTCAGAGGAAGCTGTCCTCTGACTTTAACTGACCTGCAGGTTGATGTCCTGAAGTCCGAACACCTCAAACTGGCAGATGGCGAAGAGCGAGAGCCCGATGCCGATACTGTTCCACAGAGTTCCCACGACGGCGTACCACAGCACGGTGCCGACGTTCTCGAAGAACGGCCTGGTGGGCATGAAGTAGCCGTTGTCGAGGACGATGGGTGGGAGCATGTAGAGGAAGAAGACGTTGGAGCTGAGGACGGCGGGGGGCTCCTCTTTGACTGAGTGCATGATGGCGCCGACGATGAGGCCGATGCCAATGAGGAGGCAGGACTCTGGGATCCAGATGGTGATTTTATGGTAAATGTGGAAACCTGGAAAGAAGAAAAAACAGTGAAAAGATTGGACTGTGCGAGTCCGGAGCCACAAAATTCAGACTATGGTTATACAAAGCAAATATTCTGATACAAATCTTTGTTTTATGCACAAACACAAACCTCTAAGGGCTTATTTAGCAACCAGTGGCAAAACCTGATGTGTGTGAGTCAGACTACAAGTTTTGTCATATAGAATGTTGGGTGTTTCTTGAAACTCAAAGATTCAAGTTTATTTAAAGAGGAAAAGTAAATCAAGTTTTTAAAGTTAAAACAAATAGTTCTTTTCACACTGTACAAAGTGGCTTGCAGTTCTTGTTTGCATCTTAATATAAAGACCTCAACACAAGTGATTCATCCTAACATACCAATTTTGGAGAAAGAGGCCAGCAGTACCCACAGTGTGAACTCAAAGGGGACCTGGATCCGAGGGTAGTCCATAGTAAACACGGGCAGGCGGGCCCTCTCCTCATTGGGGAAGGCCTGGGGTCCATTTTCAAAAGGCTTGGCTGCAGGAATCTTGGTTGATTCTGCAGGTTTTGATTCCTGAAGCTCACAGTTCCCTCCAACGCAGCAGAGTAAGAGGAGCAGAAGTATGTAGAAGACCCCTCTCAAAAAACTCCCCATTTCCACAGGTCAACACAGATGTCAAGTATGTCCAACGCGGGTATATAAGACCCAATACATTAAAAAAAAAAACTACAATAATGGTTGTTATTTTGGCCTAGAAGTCTTCACAACTCCTTTACTCCAGTCCATGTCCAGAGCAATTAAAAACTATTAAAATATCCAAGTTTCAATGGGGAAAAATGACTTCATGTTGAAGTTTTTGTGAGATAAAATCAAAGACTCAAAGTCCTCTCCTCAACAGTCTGAACAGACCTGAAACTCTGCAACTCATTTCTGGTTTCAACTGTTGCTGAACCTGCTTGTCGCACCATCAATGTGCCGAGCCTACTGGGTGGAGCCCACAACAAGACAACACACTTAAGGAACAACTATTATTGCCTATTAACTAAACTATAACTATTATTATTATTACCTATTTCAGCCATTCTATTATTTTTAGCCAACTGTTTCAACTGATTAGCCATTACTTTAGCCAGCTATTTCAACAAGTTCTTATTTTAGTCAACTATTTCAACAGTTTAAATGCATTACTTTTCACTAACAGTTTAAAACGATCATCTTTTTCTTCAATTATTCAATCATTTGTAGCCATTTAAACCATTCCATCATTTTAAGCTAAAAGTTTTAACTGATTTTCTTCTATTTTAGCTATTTCAATAATTTATTTATCATTTTTAGCTAACTGTTCCAACTGATTAACCATTACTTTAGCAAACAATTTAAACAATTTATTCAGTATTTTAGCTTGCTGTTTTATCAGTTTTGCTAACTGTCCATTATTTTTTTAGTTATTTCAACCATTCCATCATTTTCAGCTATTGTATTGCTATTAAACAAATCCAGCTCTGCTCTGATTTAAAGTACGCATTTATGTAAATCAACAATAAAACCATGCAACACAGCAGCATTTGTCTACAGGTTGTAATATAAATTTAAACACAGGTGTAATACCGCACGAATTCCACATGATGGTGATAGAAGACAACTTTACTACCTGTACCTTTTGAACACTGGTTATCCACTGGTCCATAAGGAAGAGCTGAGTATAAACATATTTAATCAGGATAAATATTATGTAGCCTATGTTGATCATTTTTCCGTATGGTCGAATGTAACAAACATGTCTTTATAAAATGTATGTATATTTTATTTGTTATTTTTGTATTAATTTTTTATTTGTTTTTATTTTTACTTTTTATTCTGTTCAATAACACTGATTGCTGTGAAAATGTATATTGATCATTTTTCAATATGTATATATTTATTTTTATAAATTGTTTGCTTTGTTTTGTTTTACTTTTCCTTTTTTATTATAAGCAGTAATGTTGTTCCGTGATTGTTACAAAAATGTATATTAATCTTCTTTTTTTTTTTCTTTTTTGGTAGGGTGTAACACGACTTTATAAAATCTTATAAGAAATGTGATCAATATTAAAAAATAAAAAATAATAAAAAATGCTGCGTACAAGCTTGCGTGATGACGCCACTAACGTGCGCGCAGGGGGCGTGACCAGCGGCTGTCGCTGCTCCAGCTCCAGCTAGAAGGAGATACACAGAGAGAGAGAGACAGTGCGGCAGTTTGAGGACACACTCCTTACAACAGTTGTCTTTTACCCAACAAACGGATATTTTAATACAACACGAAGCTGAACCGGTAAGTTACGGCTAATTACGGCTCATTTTAATTCAAAATACGTCGCATAAACGGCTTTTGTCTGCTAAAGAGCTAGCGGCTGCGGCTTTGTTGGTGTTTTGCAGTGTAAGTTCAGACGGAAGCTTTAGTTTGTCAGCACGTATTTCTGTCAAGAAGACAGAGCTGAGTCATGTTTTTGAGACATAAATTATAGATATTAGAGGACAAAAAAGCACAACAGAGTCACGTCAGAGCAGGACAGGACGTGGACAGACAAAAATAAGGACATGAAACACATCAAATAGGGTTGAATGTTCGTTTTAATAGGTGTTAAGTGTGATATAATATGAAATATCCTCTGACAGGACATATTATTAAGTGTAAGTGGCTGCTGGAGAGTGGCAGGCTGGTCACACACTGCTGCTGCTAGTATTACGTAACTTAGTTAGGAAAGGGTGCATTTTCCTTTAGTGTGAGTGTGTGTGTGTGTGTGTAAACATACTGTATTTACTGCCTCTCATGCTTGGACATAGTTATTGTATGATATAGCAGTGAATCATCCTGTCACACACATACTGAGATACATTTATGCCACTTCACAGTGTGATTTTTGCTGATGTGTGTGTCTGGATGCTGACTGTGTGATGTGCACATGTGCTGAGTCTGTGTGTGTGTGTTTGCATGTTGTCTACCACACATTTCACTGCAGTGTCTCTGCTGGGCTGGCTGGCCATCAGGAGAGTGGTGTTGTGTTTCTTGCTGTGCAGGAGTCAAGGTCAGCGTGGACATGGATTTAAAGAGCTGATGATGCTCTTTGTGAGGAGGAGGAGGAGGAGGAGGAGGAGGAGGAGGAGGAGAGGGACCCGGTCCTTGAGAAGGCACAAATTAGCATTGACATACACATCCACACATGGAGGCACATATAAATATACTCATGCACACACATTTTTACTCACACACAAGCAAAGAGGCTACACTTAATCTTCTCTGCTTTGAATAATATAACCATCCAAGAGAGAATCAAATTTATTCACAGCCCGGACGACCAAGCAAATTCTTATTTACCTCACCTGATATAGAAACATCCAATGAGAGCCACCTGTATGTGACTTGCAAGTGTGTATACATTCTCGCCGCAGCGCAGACACAGTCAGACAAGGAGATCTTCTGTACGGTAGTATCTACAATGACCAGTTCAGCAGTGACGTGGAAAATGAAAATCAAAGTGAAAGTTGGATATGGTGATGTCAAGTCAAATATGTGGCTGCAATCATCACGCAGAGAATATCACTGGAGGTTAATGCGCAGGCCTGCTGATCTTTCGGGGCCCTCATCCATGTAGCTTAAGGCGGTGAAATTCAATATGAAGCATGAAATGTGAGGCAGTCATCATAATTGGACTGAAACCCATAGTGGATCCTTTACCAACAGAAAGTATAAAGCACAGCGCACAGCAAGACCACGCTTCACGCTAAAAGAGGAGGGGGGCACAATCCAACTGGTGGGGCCAGTATTTTGAGGTCATCTCTTCACTAATTAGCCTCAACATGTTCCCTCAAACAGGTGGTTCAAGTATTGTTTTTACATTTATTAGCAAGAGAGTTAATGGTCTTTATGGGCAAAGTCAACATGGGGTGCATTCCAATACCCATACTACCATACTGCTTAGTATGCCAGAAAAAGATTTAATAATACATAGTATGTCATATGCATTATGCCAAAAAACAGTGGCGGTTCTAGATCAATTTTACTGGGGGGCCAGACTGAGACAAATTATTTTGTCAGAGGGGCACCTTTGACCCATAGCACACAGTAGTAGTG